>CM050167.1:308894823-309079823 GCA_027410445.1 Discoglossus pictus
CACTGGAAGTTCTTTATGCCAACTTCCCACTGCGCACGTAAAAATCTTCTCTAACTTGAGGAAGATTATCACTGGAAACTAAAAGGGTACATTCAATGGTGCAATAATTGCATATAAAATAGTAAAGTAGAGTATTAATTAATTAGTTGTTATCCATGATAACCCTGAATTCCCTTTTTAATTAGAAACAAATCTAGCCCCCTTTTAAAGTTATCTATCGAATCCGCTCTCACCACCTCCTCTGGTAGAGAATTCCACAGATCAACCACCCTTACTGGGAAGAACCCTTTTCTTTCTTTAAGGTGGAATCGTTTTACTTCTAACCTCAAGGGATGTCCTCTTGTCAGTTGAAAACCACTTGGCACAAAAAGCTCCCTTGACAAATCTTTATACTGACCCTGAATGTATTTATATAAGGTAATCATATCTCCTCTTAGACGCCTTTTTTCTAGAGAAAATAAGTTTAATTTTGTTAGTCTTTCTTCATAACTCGGCCCATCCATTCCCCTTATAAGTTTTGTTGCCCTCCTCTGTACCTTTCGCAGCTCTAAAATGTCCTTTTTATGAAGTGGTGCCTAAAATTGTACTCCATATTCCAAATGAGGGCATACTAGAGATTTATATAGTGTCAGAATTATATTTGCTTCCCTGGCTTCTATACCCTTCTTAATACATGCTAATATTTTATTTGCCTTTGCAGCTGCTGATTGACTTTGAGCACTGTTACCTAGGTGGTTGTCCACAAGCACTCCCAAACCCCTTTCAATATCTGATACACCTAGATTTGCTCAATTAAGATTATAAATTGCATGGCTATTTTTCCTTCCCAGATGCATAACTTTACATTTATTCGTATTAAATCTCATCTGCCATTTAGATGCCCATTCCTAAATTTTATATAAATCCCTTTGGAGGTTAAGCACATCATTGTCTGGTTTAATTACCTTGCACAACTTTGTGTCATCAGCGAAAATGGAGACACCACACTCCAATCCTACCTCTAAGTCATTAATAAATATGTTAAAAAGGAGAGGACCTAATCCTGAACCCTGAGGAACCCCACTTACCACATTAGTCCAATCGGAATATGTTCCATTTACAACAACCCTTTGCTTCCTGTCTTTTAGCCAGCTCTCAATCCATGAGCAGATATTTACTGCAATTCCTGTATCTCTTAGTTTGCACAATAGTCTCCCATGTGGACTGTATCAAAAGCCTTTGTAAAATCCCAAAAGACTACATCCACTGAGTTGCCTTGATCCAGGTTCCTACTAACCTCCTCATAGAAACTAATTAGATTTTTTTGACATGACCTAATTAGATTTGTTTGACATTCAACTTTATCACTAGGTCCACCATAAATATCTTCTCTGAATATAGGCTTAAATTCAGGCTTAACATACAGACAAATCCCTCCTCCTCATTTACCATTGCCTCTATCTTTCCTAAATAGGTTATAACCATCCAGATTAACAGTCCAGTCATGAGATTCATCCCACCACGTTTCGGTAATGCCTATTAAATCCCATTTTTTATTAATTGCTAATAATTCTAACTCCCATTTTTCCTGCCAAGCTTCTGGCATTAGCAAGCATACACTTTATGTTATGAATCTGTAGTTCTGAAGTGCCTGTCACTGTACTTGAATTACTTAGTACTACCTCCCTATTGACTACTATTAACCCTCTCCCCATTTCCTCCCCTATGAGTTGTTAATTCATCCCTTATAACCTCTACACTTTCTACCCCATTACTTATCTCTAGTCCCTCCCTCCCACCTACTAGTTTAAAAACTCCTCCAGCCTTTTTACCATCCTATCCCTTAGTAAAAAAAGCTCACTCATCATTAAGGTGCAATCCATCCCTACTGTAGAGATTGTACCAAAGTGAGAAGTCAGCCCAATGCTCTAAAAATCCAAACCTCTCCTTAGTGCACCACATCTTTAGCCATGCATTATCCTCCTTAAGCTCCTTCTGCCTCCCTGGGCTAGCACGTGGCACTGGTAGTATCTCAGAAAATACTACCTTGGAGGTCCTTGCCTTCAGCTTATTACCTAGTTCTCTAAAATCATTCTTTAGGACACTCCATCTTCCACTAACTTTGTCATTGGTACCAATATGTACCAAGACCGCCGGTTCATTTCCAGCCCCTCCCAATAATTTGTCTACCCGATTCACAACATGACGAACCCGAGCACCCGGGAGACAGCAAACTGTTCGATTGCTGGAATCTGGGTGACAAATCACCCTGTCTACCTTCCTAATAATAGAGTCCACTACAACCAAAACCTGTCTGTTGCTCTGCCTATTCTGCCCTCCCACTCCTCCAGTAGAGCTTCAGTAGTTCCTGAATGGACATCCCCAACAGTTTCACTCAATCTGGCAAATCTGTTGGTGTTTGCCAACTCAGAACTGGCCTGCCTCCTCCTGTTCCCCCTGCTTCCCCTTCTAACTGTAACCCAGCTACCTCCCTGGACATTCTCACTAGCCCCAGCTCCACCCTCCATGCTAGGCCCAGCTAAACTGTGCTCAGTGAGCACCAACCCCATTTCCAGTGGAGCAATATCACTGCTCTCCTCTCCTGTAATTATCCTCTCCAGATCTCCAATTTGAGCTTCCAGAGAGGAAACATGCTCACACCTCTCACACAGGTATGGACCCTGGATCATCTGTCCGGTATTGCATACATATGACAGGATGTACACTGAATAAGGTTGCCACTTGACTGACTCATAATTATTATTATTGTCTACAAAATTTCAGTGGGAGAAATAAAGAATATAAAATAATATATCTGTAAAAAGTTTTCCTCCTTTGCACTATAAATCTGCCCTCCCTTTTCTTTGAAGTCCCTCCTTTTATTTAAACTCCTACACTTTTACTAGAATTGCACTTGATAGTGAAAATGTTCTCAAGCTCACAAGTTTGCCACTTCTCCTGTTTATATTAACTTCTGCCTTCTCACCTGGGCACAATTAGTGCACTGTGCAATTTATCAGCCTTTACTTGTAAAGAAAATCCACTTGAGGACAGCCCTAAAACAGCTCACAAACCTTTTATACTAGTTTAACAGTCAAGCCACACCCCTCTCACCTGGGCACAATTAGTGCACTCTGCAATTTATCAGCCTTTTCTTGTAAGGTAAATCCACTTGCAAACAGGCCCAATGGGTGCCATTCCTTTATTCAGTTTTAGACAATACATCTGTTAATGATAGTAGGTGTATTTTCTCAACCTTTGTTTGGTCTGATGACTGGCTGGTCACCTTCCAGTGCTCATGGTGACTGGCTGTGGGATCTAGAACATTTTTAACATAGTGATACTTCATCTGACTTACTGAATTTTCATCCAGCGTTCACTGATTTGAATAGAGTACAGTGTCCCTGAGATAATGTCTCTGGGACTAGCACTGGTCCTAGGACCAGCTGTTGAGAACCACTAGTCTAGCTATCATGCTTATTTTTCTTGTGTGCTTTGGTCAATAAAGCTAAGGTAGGAACATAATTTGTTAAACTTCTTTTAAACTTTGATTATATCTCTCCGTAAGTTGCTGAATTTGGAATTTCATCCTGTCTCTTAAAGGGGAATTGGCTGTTAACTTTATGACCCATTAAGAGCACACAGCTCAGAATACTAAACATCAGTGACAGCAGTGGAGCAGTAACTGACAACATAGGGACCTGGCATAACTTTTATACAACTAGTCAATCTTCTTTAGGTATGTTCTTTAAAAAATTATTTAAAGAGGGTGACCCCCTTGACCAGGTACAGTCTAAGCAGAGCTCTTGTGTCATCATTGAAGAGTTATTGTTAACCCAGTAAAATATGACACTATTTATCCCAAAGGTCATTATGTATTTTCCATCTTTGTACCAAAATAAGCTGAACTTTTTAGGCTTTGAAGATTTTTTGGGAATTCAAGGAAACACAAGAATGGTCTGAGGGTAATTCCAGAAGTTTTTATTGCTGTTTATAAACCCATGAAACAAAATGTAATTATATGTGGATTTATAAAACATGTTGCAAACAAATTTAAATTGAACTGGAAATGGAAAATATTTCATATGCCCAGTTATATCAGAAACACATGGTTTTTACAGTATAAACAGTTGTTTAAGCAATCAAATGGATCACACTGGCAATATTGGGAAATTGAAGATATATGTTATTTCACAAAGCATTTGACGTAGGTAATGGTAACACAGTCATTCAATTTGCGGGGAAACATTATGTTATTTGTTTCTGCATAAATGTATCAAAAGGGTGACACATTTTGATGTCACAAATTACAGTAAATGTAAAACTTTATGATCTGTATGCTAGATGTGAAATTCTCAACAGGGTCTCTAATATCCAATGAATCAAGCACATTGCCCAAGAGTGCAGTATCTGTTGTACTGTAGTGAAATTATCTGTATAATTCAGATTTGGGATTTGTACTATGTTTACATATCTGTGGATGTTAAGTTTTGCAAATTTATAGTCAGATTAATCAGTTCAAAAACTAGTCTTCCTAAAACCCGGGACATGCCAATGTATTACTTTGCCCTGACTGCTGTTACTATAGAAAGACACTTGTATTGTTTTGATGCAATTATTGTGTAAATGGTTGGCTTTACATGTTCAGTCAATACTGGGCACCATGTCTAAGCGTTAAAACACATCTTACTATTACAAAATGTATGTCATGTATCATGGTATAATGACAATGAGTGCGTGCAATACAATATCCAGTGAAATATATACATTTTAATAAATATTTTAACTTCCATGGCGTCCAATTTAAAGAACTCAACTGAATATACATCAGTCTTAAGTATAGCATGCTCACCAAGTTAACATTATAAGGACAATTGTTTTCATGTAAGGTCATGGATCTGCATAGTCATTTATAATGTCCTATTATATATAACTGGGGTACTTTATTGCTTATAGTCAAGTAAAGTCACTGTTGTGCAAAACGCTCTAGGAAATGTACTAAGCAGCTTAAGTCATGGAGGTGTTCATCACTTTATTTACTATTCACTATATATTGGGACATTTGAGATCACAGCCCTTCTCACCTCAACTCAGCCACTGCCTTTGTGGCATAGGACTAATCTTGGAAACTTCATGAGAGAAGAGACTTATGTCATGTGGCATGTATGTCGTTATATTTTTTTCAAGTACATATTTATCATGCCAAACTATGTATATCTTAGTTCAGACAGCAGGCACTAGCTGTTTTATATACATTAAGAAGTATAGTTAGTTTATAGGTTGGACCTTTATTTGTATTAATTGCAGAAAATGAGGACCGTGTTACTAGAGCATTCAATATGATCAAGTTATGCTTGTTTTTGTCATTAAAGCACATGTAAATGAATTACTAATGAATTTATTTCAATTCAACAAAGGAATGTGTGTGGATAAATATGCAAAGCAGTAATTAATTATTTGCTTGTTATTGTCATTTTGTAGGTACTAAATGTGGTGTGCCATATTAGTGCATCATGTACTGTTTATGTGTACATTTGTGTCACTGTCTCTACCATCATGAAAGCAACCAAGGTATTTAATGCTAGTTTAGAAGGTATGATAGTCAATATGTAAGTATGCACACCATAATGCATTACTTCATTAACATGGTGTTATTTTCACTGCAGAATCATAGACGAAATGCTACTCTGCAGAAATATATACAAAATGAACCAGTTTAGGCATAAACACTTCTTTAGTTTGTTACCACTAATGTTAAAAGCACCCCTGCAATCCCATGTTTATAGCATATTGCAACTAAACTGGAAGATGGACCAATTGCTTTTAAAACATGAATCAAATAAACATAGCCATGACTATTATATGCAATTATATTGTGTACTAGGAGTGTCTATTGCTTGTTTATTGATTATTTTATTTATAATTTTCACATGGAATGTGACAATAAACGGATGTGGAATGCACATTTTTATTATTATAATGTTAAATAAAAGAGGATATTTTTAACATTATCATAGTTTCTTTTTTCATAAAAAGTATTTAGTAAAACTTGTTTAAACATATTGGAAACTAACAGGAAATGCCACAGATCTCATGACTCTAAATTAAATTTGAAAACTATATTGCTGCACATTGGCTGACAGGGACGAACCCCAAAGACAGTTATAAAATAAAAGCAGTATATTCTGTTCCAGAAACTCAATAAAAAAATTAAAAAAAGAAACGTGCTGTTCAGCATTATTAAATACACCATTTTAGATGCAACAAAATAAAATATGTTTAATGGCCCTTTAATTTTAAGATTCAGTTGGTTATATTGACAGTTTACAGAACTCTTGGTAATTCAAGTAGTACACTTGGATGTATTAAAAGGAATTAGAAGGAGAAAAGAGAGGTACCGCTGTCACTTTATAGAACTCTAGTTAGAATACTGTCCAGTTCTGCAGAACATATTGTCAAAAGCACATTAGACTAGAAAATAATCAAAGAAGGTGATTAAATGATGCATAGTCTAAAAGAGAACACTTCAAATCAAATATTTCATGACCTTAATATGTATAATTTAGAGGACTGACGGGAGAGGGATCATATAAACAAAATATTTAAATGTGTCATAGGATTTAATAAAGTTAAAAATGAAGGTACTGTATCCTTGAGAAAAAGAGAAATGCAAAAATATGATTTGAAGTTGGAAGATGGAAGTTTTAGTGGTATTGTGAGAAAGTACTAATTTACAGAAAGAATAGTAGATATGTGGAACAGCCTTTCCATTGAACTGGCAAAGTCAAAAACAGTAGGGAATTTAATTATTCCTGGCATAAGCAAAAGGGCATTCAGAGACTTATTAAGCCAAATGTTTAGATAGAATGGGCAGACCAGATGAACCTTTTTGATTTGTATCTGCCATCAACCCTGTTTCAACATTATGTTTCTATGTTTAATCAATCACATTGACTGAAACCTTATCAGCATCCAAGGTTTCATTCCTCTTCACAAGGCAGGTAAACAAACACAGCAATATCATCTTGGTCGGCCCTTAAGACTTTTTTTGCACCTGTTCTCCTGGGCTGGTGCATTGTATATTTCTTCACTTAATCCACAATAAGCCAATTTACATAAGCAAAGAGTTTTGTTACTGCGCCATGAAACTTTTTATGCTTTGAAGAATGACTCAAACATTCCAAAGATTACTATCTGTATTCTTAACATTTTTGGCAGTCCCCATCACAGGAAATAATAGTTTTCTTAACTAATGATCTAATGTTGATCAAATGTGTTCTAATAAAAAAGAAACAAATACTTATTATCTGTGGCACTCTGGACTGTTATTAATCTATGTTTTACCTATAATTTATATTATTCTTATTAATCTCAAAGCCCAAACACTTTGACTCCTTTAAACTGTTATTTTGTGCTGTTTTGATATTCTTCTAATTTAAATGTGTTTCTGAAACCATTTTCTCGTTAGTAACTAAACCATTGCTACAAAGACTGAATGTTTTTTACTCTCTGCCAAATTGCTTTGTAAACTTCCCAGCATAGTAAATTGTAATATTTTACCTCAATCTACAACAGGTGTTCAGCAGCCTGGATAGTCGTTGCTGCTGCTGCTGTATATTCAGTATTTAGGCTAGTCTCCAGGAATAAAGTACATTTTGTTCGTAGTGTCTGAACACGTATTCCAGTTGTTTTAATTCCAGATACAGCTGCATCTCATGAAATTCTCCATTTCATCTAGGTAGGTGGTAGCACAAAATAAAAACAAATCTTCCACATCTGAATTTACATACTGTATATGAAATTTAAGCTACAATTTACATGTATTTTTCCCATGATTTGGTAGCCTTTAATTTGTCATCTGTAACACTTTTAAAGGGATATGGAAGGATTTCACTAGGAATGTAAAATATCTATTTACTTTTATGTACTTCTCATTAAGAAGTACTTTAACATTTTGTTTTTTTTCTGCATAAAATCATCCCCTCTTGTAGCTTATAAAGACAGGATCTGAATGGCAGTGTTTCAAATTATTCAAATTAGCCAATAAGTGTCTATCTATTACAAGCATGTTGCATAATGTTGCTGAGAGATGGTCACTGATTGGTTAGTGTGAGACAGCGTGACCATACTAGGTTTTCATGAGCCAATGAGGGAAGTCCTATTTGGATGATTTTAGGCATAAAAACAGAGCTTTATAAACACTTCTTAATAAAATAAAGTACATAAAAGTAAATAGATATATAGGTATAATCTCAGCCTTATTAAATTGCAATTCGGCAAATTCTAAAGGGCTCTATATACAGTCAGGTCCATAAATATTGGGACATTGACACAATTCTAAACTTTTTGGCTCTATACACCACCACAATGGATTTGAAATGAAACTAATAAGATGTGCTTTAACTGCAGACTTTCAGCTTTAATTTGAGGGTATTTACATCAAAATCAGGTGAACGGTGTAGGAATTACAACAGTTTGTATATGTGCCTCCCACTTTTTAAGGGACCAAAAGTAATGGGACAATTGGCTACTCAGCTGTTCCATGGCCAGGTGTGTGTTATTCCCTCATTATCTCATTTACAAAGAGCAGATACAAGCTCCAGTGTTCATTTCAAGTGTGCTATTTGCAATTGTTGCTGTTAACTCTCAATATGAGATCCAAAGAGCTGTCACTATCAGTGAAGCAAGCCATCATTAGGCTAAAAAAATAAAACAAACCCATCAAAGAGATAGCAAAAACATTAGGTGTGACCAAATCAACTGTTTGGAACATACTTAAAAAGAAAGAACGCACCGTGAGCCGCGTATGCACAATGCGCGCCGTAAAACACAGAAGAGGAGGCACAGAGGGAGAGTGGGGAAGAGGCACAGAGGGAGACTGGGGAAGAGGCACAGAGGGGGGGGGGAGACACAGAGGGAGAGGGGGGAAGAGACACAGAGGGAGAGGGGGGAAGAGACACAGGGGGGAGAGACACAGAGGGTGAGGGGTAAGAGACACAGAGGGAGAAGGGGGGAAGAGACACAGAGAGAGGGGGAAGAGGCACAGAGGGAGGGGGGAGAAAGACATGGGGGAGATGGGGGAAGAGACACAGGAGGGGAGTGGGGGAAAGAGACACAGGGGAGGTAAAAAGAGACATGGGAGGGAGGAAGGGGGAACAGACACAGGGGGAAGGGGGAAAGAAACACAGGCCAGGGGGGAAGAAGAGGCACAGAGAGAGGGGGGGAGGCACAGAGGGAGAGGGGGGAAGAGACGCAGAGGGGGAGGGGTGAAGAGGTACAGGGAGAGGGGGGAAAGAGGCACAGATGGGGGAGACACAGAGGAAGGGGGGAGAGACACAGGGGGAGAGACACAGAAAGAGGCGGGGGAAGAGGCACAGAGGGAGAGGGGTGGAAGAGAGAGAAAGGGAGGAAGAGGCTCAGGGGAAGGGGGGGTTTGAGACACAGGTGAGTGAGAGGAGGGGGAAGAGACACAGGGGAGAGAGTGCAGGGTGGAAGATACACAAGGGAGGGAAATGGAGACACGAGGAAGGGGGGAACAGACACAGGGGAGGGGGAAAGAGACACAGGGGATGGGGGGAGACACGGGGGGAAGAGATGCATGGGAGGGAGAAGGAGAAAGAGACACAGGGGAGGGGTTTAGAGACACGGGAGGGAGAGGGAGGTAAAAACACAGGGGGCAGCAGATACAAGGGAGGGAGAGGAGGCGGAAGGAGACACAAGAGAGGGAGAGGAGGGGGGAAATAAGACACAAGGGAGGATGTAGACAGGGGGAGAGACTCGCAATGAGCTTCAAATGGGCTCATTGCAAGGCCTGTGATGAGCGCCAAAGGCGCTCATCGCAAGGCCAGTAAAGTAGAGGGGGAGAGGCTCCCATTGTGTGGCAAACAGCATTGCCGGGCTTCACTTTTTATTGCCGTCATTTTTGACGGGCAAGTCGCTAGTTTTATATAATGTGTCAACACAATGTATGGACTTATATATTTTTTTGCACATTGCGCATAGGATCGTTTGGGTCAGCACAGAGATTTATATGGAGTAGTGTAGCGTTTCACTCAGTATCTATAGTTGAAGGGGTAAGTGACAGGCCCCCATGCCAGGGGGTAGTAGGGTTTTTTAGTTGTCAGATTGTAGGAGAGTAGAATAGTTTATCCAGTCAATAAATGTGCAAGTTGTGGGTACAAAGTTCTGTCCCATCAGAGAGTTCAGGGACTGACCCTAGTGTTACATTCATTTACTCATACAGACATTTTTTGCACTCTGCACTTTAATATCTCACAGCACTCTTTCTAATGCACTACAGATCACTTTTTGTATTTATATTACAAACACTCCAATCAGAAGTCTTTACTATTTAGAGTATCACCAATATTCATATGTATATTTTTTATACAGGACTGAATTGTTTTAGGTGATTATATATTGCACTAGTCAGTATTGTTATATGAACTCAAGTATCTCCAAGTGCAATGTATTACTAGTATGAACACTGTATTTTTATAGATAATACATACAAAATTGTACATGTATTATTTATATGGTAATTAATTGTGTTTTTCAATTTATTGAGGAACAACAAACTATTACATACCAATATGATCAAGTATTTTGCATTTGTAAATAATGTTTAGATACATTCTATATTCTTTGTTAATAATTGGATGTGTAAAAATCAAATGTGTAAAATTGTAATAAGGGATGCATAATAAGAGGTGGACGATGATGTTTTTATGTTTTTATTCAACGTATTTTTTCTAATTAAAAATAAATGCCTTAATAAAAATTTAGCAATTTTCATTTTCATTTCTAGTCTATATCTTCAAGAGGAGTTAACTGCTGAAAACAGTGTGTCTTTTCTCTCCCAGTGTTTCATGAAGTTATCAGCAACACCCAACTGATGAGGCCCAATTAAAGGTATATGCAAGTAAGCTGGATTATGAATGCATCTGAAAGTGGAGAATTAGTAGTGTATGAAAAAATAGTTTGCATCAAAAAAATACCAAAATAAACATTTAAACAGTTACCTTAAAGTTTGCTGAATTTCTTGCATTTGCAAACTGTTTTTTATCAATGTTGACACCCCCTGAAAATCCCAGAGAAAATTATAATATATAATACATTGTATATTTTTGGTCTCTGAATTGAGCTACAGCTTTCCTTTAGATTTCTGTAATAACCAGAACGTCTGTGTCCTATCATTCACTGATTGTTTTATCTACATCCCAGGTTATACTTCCCCCAGCCCCAGTGATTTGCACCTATAACCCCCCAGCCCCAGTGATTTACCCCATCACCACCCCCAACCCCAGTGAATTGCCCCTGTGATCTCTCCCAGCACCAGTGAATTGCATACTCTCACTCACACAGAGACACATGCACTCACACAGAGACACGTAAACAGAAAACATTGCAGGTCATTACAGGACCATAAATTAAGCATAGATGCTAATTTGCCTAAAAGACAAATTAAAATAGGAAGAAGAAGCTGAAATGTTTGGTTTCAGTATAATTATAATTTGTCAGAATTTATCAACGGTAGGGTGTATGTTTATAGAACAACCATGTAACCGCTCAAGCATTTTTACTTGAATGTTGATTTATGGTCCTTTAAGGACCCAGTGTAGCAGACTCATCTAGCTGGCTGCATACAGCATTGCTGATTGGCTGCAAACCTGGGCATACTCACATGGATAGCGTACACTTTTACAAAAATGAACCCTCTCAGGAGCCTAGCTCAAACCTGGAGGTGTAAACATCGCCTGCAACAGTTTTTTTTTATGCAAAGCTAAAAAAACATAGTGCCTGCAAATACATGTTATCATACACTACTAATGCATTCATAACCCAGCTGACTTGCATATACCTTTAATGCCGAAACGTACGTCTAGTGTATGCTGTTTCTCCTGTTCAGGGTAGAATTGCCTGATATTTCGGGGCTGGATAACTCTTTTGAGTTAGACCAGACTGATATACTACAGGATATTTCTCCCTGTGCAGGGCAAAAGTGAGCTAAAAGAGGTTGCTCTTAGAGTGGATGACCATATCCCTGGAACTACCTATTAAGGATAGTTTATTATCTGCCTGAGCACCTCTCTTCATCAGCCCCTGTAGTGCCATAAACATGTGGTCAAGGAACGTTCTGTTAAGGTCAGGGGTATCCAAACTCGGTACTGGTGGGCCGCACCCAGGACTGGATTTGGATATTTCCTTTCTTTGCACAGGTGAGTCAATCCAGATGACTGAAGAACTGATTGACCCACCTGTGCACAGCAGGCTTATCATCAAATCCAGGCATGTGTGTGGCCCTCTAGGACTGAGTTTGGACACCCCTGGTTTGGGTGATTTACGATCAAGATTGTTCTGGCACTAATGTGAAGTATCAAAATAAGAGTCTGGTACAGAAATCAAATGGCCAATCATAAACAGCAAATTAAGTTGGATAAGAATAAAGGAAATGTTTTAGCATTCCTGGAGCAAAACAGCTGCATAATGATGTATATGTTGGATGACATAATGATGTATATGTTGGATGAATCGTGCAGCTGTTTCTTTTGAGTTTGTACATATTCTGCTAAGCAATTACCATAAGTCATCTTAGTACCACCAAATAGTGTTTTGTATTATATATAACACTACATTAATAGATTCACTGTAAGCATTTATAAAATGGCTAGCATTCATATTCATTTTGTGTCTTGCTTACAACCAGAGAAAATGAGAAAGAGGAGATGCAAACAAAGTCCATGTACATTGCTAATCTTGTTGGATAGATAGACAAGACAAGAAATAATATTTTATTGCAGTGTCAGTTGTAAAGATCATTATTTTGTGTACAAATGATGTGTTCTTTTACACTGCATTTCCACTTATTTCTGCAAATAGATCAATTCAAAAGCCTTCTGTATTCTCCAACCTCATAGAGCATCCAAATAATTGTACTCAGAAATTCTAGTATTGAAGAAAATGTCTAGAATGAGGATGAAAATGGCATCACACTAAAGTAGCAGTAGGTGGTCAAGAAAATTAGGTTAGCAGAGGAAGACAGTAATAGATAAGAATGGAGAGCAATAAATGAAGATATGTAGAAGAGTTGAGGGTAAAAATAACAAAAAGGGTGAAAGGAAATTATAGGGGAGTAAGGAAATGTATAATGGAAAAAATAGATATGCATGTGTAAAGGAACATAAGAAAGTAAGGGAAATATGATGCTGAGTTGAAAAGGATGGGGTATAAAGTTGAACAAGAGAAATAAAGCTTTGTCAAAGGTCTGAGAAGGGGTATGAACAAGAGATGAGACAGAAGGGTGGAGCGAAGTAAAGATGGCAGGAATGTGCTTTGGGAGAGGGAGTCTGTCGAAGTGAGAAGAATGGCGCAACCCATTTGTTGCTCTTTAAGATTGGATGCAAGCTACAAAGTGTCACTTTTTACATAGTTTCAAATCAATGATTCATGAGATTTGTCGCACTTGCCACCTGTATACTTGTAAATGTGTTTATACACATAGCTTCTTAATCTGTGTTGGAAGAAGCAGCTCTGGTGTATTTCTTCCTAGACCCAGGCCTATGGTAGTCCATTTTCAGGGGGAGGGGCATAGGCTGCATATAATATGTGTATATGCACATAAACCTTTATTTTAGTGACAGTTCTGTCTGTAAGTATACCAGATATTTTCTGATGTATGATATATGAACATAAACTATACTTATAATGTTATATATATATATATATATATATATATATATATATATATATATATATGAGTGGTAATCTTAGTATGGAACATAGCAAAGGGAAAGGAGGAGTAACTAGGGCCCAGAGGGATACACACATTTGAATGGGTTTAATGCAACTTTAAACATAAATGTGCCCCTGACCAGAGGTGTAACTTACATGGTCAAATTTGGCAGCAGAACAGCTTTGAAGAGCATTAGGTCAGAAGTACCGGCCCTGCACACTGATGAAATATAAGATATAAACATAATTTTAAACTTGGTTACAACAATGACCATTTAATTAGTTTGCCAAACCGTTTCTATCCCAGAGTATGCATGTTTGAGGACTGAAATATCCCTTTAATAGATTACTCTGGTTATTAAGGGGTTAATATAAAATATAAAACAAGGGACAT
This sequence comes from Discoglossus pictus, assembly GCA_027410445.1. NCBI lineage: Eukaryota > Metazoa > Chordata > Amphibia > Anura > Alytidae > Discoglossus > Discoglossus pictus. The sequence goes on from CM050167.1 coordinate 308,908,928, forward strand.
TTTAGATTTTATTCGTGTAGACTGTGATTTCTTTATTGCAGTTAAACTTTAAATTTCTCTTATTTGATGTTATCAACATTTCTTCACTGTTTTCTGGAGCCTGCTCAGTTAGGCTAAAGTAAATTTTTTGATTCATCTGTTTAGAATTGTTGCTGACTTGTATGGTCATAAAAATTAAGTATTGGTGTCCTTAAAAGGGTCAGGGTCTTTTCATGTGCTGATCCCTACTGTCAGATAATAGCATTTAATTGTTTTTTTTTTTTTTATGTATGTTTGCTTAAGGTAAAGTTGCCCATCTTGGAATGTATTGCAGCGGCTCATGTCTGGAGAACTCATCAGCCTTCCTCGATGTTCTTGAGTTCTTATGTTATTGTCATCACTTCACTTTCATCTGCTTTTACTCTGAAGTGATGACATAGCCTTTTATCTGACTTGATTCAGTGTGTATCACATTCTCTCGTCATTGAATTTGACATGTCTTTGAACTTTCAATAACCAAATGCAATATTTATTTATATTCAGTTTCTGACCAATGTAGCTAGCAAGCAAATCCGAGTAAAAGGACTGAGAAACTATCTGTGTATCTGAAACACTGCTATATTTAAATTACATTCTCTAGAAACCATACATATAAGAATACAAAAAAAGAAGATCCTTTTTTCAATATTCCTCTTAAAACAGGCCAATTTTCATATTGTTAGTAACTACAGTGCATTGCAAAAGTATTCATCCCCCTTGGCATTTTTCACATCAAAAAGTTGCTCTCTCCCTAGATTAAATTCATTAAAATACTATGTTCAATCACAACATTACATATTGCAACCATTTATGCATTCTAAATTGTTTCTCCTAGATCACATAAGAGGTAATTAGCCACATATTTCATTGATATACAGTGCCTTACAAAAGTATTCATCCCCCTTGGCATTTTTCGTGTTTTGTTGCCTCACAACCTGGAATTAACATGGATTGTTTGAAGATTTGCATCATTTAATTTAAAAAACATGCCCACAGCTTTGAAGATGTTTTTTTTATTATTGTGAAGCAAATGACAAATAGGACAAAATAACTTTGTAGAGCCACCTTTTGCAGCAATCACAGCTCCAAGTCGCTTTGGATAAGTCTCTATGAGCTTGCCACATCTTACCACTGAGATTTTTGCTCATTCCTCCTTGCAAATCTGCTCCGGCTCCTTCAAGTTGGATAGTTTGCGCTTGTGAACAGCAATCTTTAAGTCTGACCACAGAATTTCTATTGGATTGAGGTCTGGGCTTTGACTAGGCCATTCCAACACATTTACATGTTTCCCCTTAAACCACTCAAGTGTTACTTTAGCAATGTGTTTGGGTCATTGTCCTGCTGGAAGGTGAACCTCCGTCCTAGCCTCAAATCATTTCACTAATTATGTGACTTCTGAAGGTAATTGGTTGCACCAGAGCTTTTTATGGGCTTCATAACAAAGGTGGTGAATACATACGCACATGCCAATTTTCTGTTTTCTATTTCTAAAAAATAGTTTTATGTATATATTTTGCTCATTTCACTTCACCAACTTAGACTATTGTGTTCTGATCCATCACATATATTATTCAGATTAACAAAACATTGAACTTAAGGCAGTAATGTAACACAATAGGTAAAAAGTCAAGGGGGGTGAATACTTTTGCAAGGCACTGTATATATTATTTGGCTCAAGTTAGCTTTTAGGCCCCATTCCAATTTTTGAGCTGATTGTGTCACAATGATTCGTAAATCACTACGTAGCTATTCAATGAATATAAAAAAAAGTGCTATGTTAAGAAGAAGCTGAATGCTGAAAAAGTCATACTTTGGCAATTTCGATATAGATGACCCATTCACATTTCCCCCCAAGACATTCCAAAACATGATTGATGCACATTACTTACTGCAGATACGTGAGTCCTCAGAAAACACAAAAATTCTATGTATAATCAGACCTACCCGTAGAGGCATAAAAATGCCTCTGAAAATGACACAATTGTCAGATCTGAAACTATGATGAGTATAGCACATTAATTGAGTCCGATATGGGGCTTGATTTTAACACAATGTTGGAAAAAGTACAGAGAAGGGCAACAAAACTAATACGGGGAATGGGGATGCTAAGTTATGAAGAAAGACTAGCCAAATTAAACTTATTTTCCCTAGAAAAAAAGGTGTCTATGAGGAGATATGATTACAGTATTTAAATACATACAGGGTCAATATAAGGCTTTGCCAGGGAAATTTTTTGTGCCAAGAGGTTTTCAACTGACACGAGGACATCCCTTGAGGTTAGAGGAAAAACAACTTCACCTTAAAGAAAGAAAAGGGTTCTTCACAGTTAGGGTGGTTAAACTGTGGAATTCTCTACCAAATGAGGTGGTGACAGCAAATTCGATAGATAACTTTAAAAAGGGGTTAGATATATTTTTGTATACAGAGGACATTCAAGGTTATCCTAGAAAACTAGCAAACGAATATTGATCCAGGGAGAAATTTACTAGTCTCTGGGGTCAGAAAGGAATTTTGCTTTTTTTTCCCGCTCTTATGAGACAACTGGCAAAGTTTCAATGTTTTTTTTTTTCTGTTTGCCTTCCTCTGGATCATTTAACAATTATTAACAAATAATCCACATATTAAAATGATCAGAAGAGATCTAAAAAGGTTGAACTTGATGGACTAACAGTCTTTATTCAACCTCAAATACTATGTAACTATGTAACTATATATGCCCCAGAGGTCCTATCATAAACATTTGAATTATTTGTGTTTGTTTCTAGGGCTACTGGGGATTCAAGTAGCACATTTGGGGTAATTTTAGATACCATGGGGGGTCCTGTTATCTGTTAATCCTTTAATTGTGTTGGATATAAGAAATCTAGCCCCATATGCGATTAAATTCATGTGTTACACTCATCTTAGTGTCAGATCTGATAGATGTCCTTACAGGCCCCCCATGGCAATGGCGTTAATTTTGAGTGCCAGGATTCCATTCAGGTCATGGTAGGAGGGTATCTCCAGGGTTCTGCTTTCAGTGTCATTTAAATGGGTGGATCCAAGGGTCGAGAAAAAAATGCTCCCACAGTTACGGAGACTTTTTTTTCCCGTAACTATGTGTCCGATTATATTTTATGAGTTGCAGAAATACAGAGGATAACAAACAATAAATAGCATTGTTAAGTCATTATACATAGTTCAGTGAGAAGGAAATGTTAGATGACAAGGAGGAGAGGAAAGAGAAATGAAAGGATACAAAAGTTTCTGATAACGAGATTTGATCATCATGGAAGTAAGGCTGGTAACATTCTTACACATATCTTTGCAAGGTGGCAAGAAAAGTTCACGAGATCCAAATACTCAGGTCACAAGTTATCATGAAGAGGGCATCTAAAGAGTGTGTTAAGGTGTGTAATAGGTGTGTTATCAGCACCATACTGTGAAAACCCAAGCTCTCCAAGTTTACTGGACACAAATCTTGCTTTTAACTGCCACAATGCAGATTCAGGATTGCATTTCAATGCTACAATAGCACTATATTTTATAGTTAAAAAACTTATATTATCAATATTCATTCACTAATATAGAACACATATGACTTAATATAACTGGAAAATTCTATTGACACAACTCACACTTTTTAAAATACTGCTGAGAGACAATCTGTAAGTAGCTAGTACATCTAATACCAATAGAAACATTGGCCCCAATTTAATTCCTAGCCCGTAATTACCTTCATACAGCCCGTATGTCTTCGGGTTAGAAATGTGTTACATGTACAGATGCATTTCATTGACTCAAGCCCACAATTACAGTACGTATGTAGCAGTTCAGGGCATGATTATGATCAATTAAGCAAGCCCATAAGTTACAAATTAGACAGAGCCAATAGGAAATGAGACCGTCATCATTACGTCAGTAAAACATGGAGTTTAGACAACAATTAAATAGTGTCTAGAATTCTCATTTGAACTCGGACTCGCAATCCAGAAATGTAGAAATCAATAATAATTAATTAATCATCTGTTCTAGTCCATGTGTGTGGCCTGATTTGTATTAACTCCTTGACTCCTGGAATCAATAGACACAAAAATAAAACGTAATAAAAATAATTTTTTATTGCAGATTTGCTAGCTTGAGACTGTTGTGCAATTAATTTGAATGACTTTCATTGCTTTCCCAGTATTTTATTATAAGTTTGTTTATAATTGCTTTTGCAGTGTTACGAACAGATGTTTAACCCACTTGCGAGTCTTAACTAGTACTTGTAGGATTATTTTAAACATTTGTCATTTACGGGATTTTTGCCATTTTTGGGCTTGTTGAATTGTTACAAATAAATATGGATTTTGCGTCTTTAGCATTGGTAACATTTGCGGCCTTGAAACATCAAAGGAGGAGATTGGACAGAGTTACGTTTATGACAACTGCAGTGATTTTGAGCCTGTAACTTGCAAATGCATTGCGAGTTGCAAAATGTAGCCAATTAAATATCTGTAACTTTTACAGGCTCCATTACGGGCTCCAGTAATTGCAATTTAGACAATTAAATAGGGCCCATTGTATGCATGAGCTGTGCATGGACTGATCGGAAGTTTGAGTAAGTGAAAACAGAGCTTTTAAGCACTTGTTAATAAAATGATGTCTAGAAATGCAAACAAACACTTAGGTAGTTTATTTTAAAATTAAAAACAGGGAAATGTACATATACCAGGTTTATGTAAACATTGATATAAATTATGAATCATAATTTAGGTCCCACTGGGTTTGTGCCCTTAATTCTGGCACTTTAGAAGGAGGAACACAGTGACAGGAGTCTTTAAATGCTTTTCCAAATTTGACTATAATATATTTGCCAGTGTTACAAAATAATCCACCCTCAAACAAAAAAAAACAGACCTAGCTCCACCTGAGCACTACATATACTGTTAGAAAGATAGTTCCCTAGCTATCTGCTTTCATCCAGTTAGACTTGAGTGGAGCAAAAACAATACATTAGCAGTATAATTGTCAGTCAGAGGTCACAACAAATATCTCTCTCTCTCTCCCTATATATATATATATATATATATATATAGATATATATAGATATATATATATAGAGAGAGAGAGAGAGAGAGAGAGAGAGACAAATTGACACAGACTGTGTAAATTTAAAAATGTAATATTAATTTGACATTTTTATAATTTTACAATACTGTTGTAGACTGACATGACAAAAGTTTTTAATATGTGGTGCTGATGACAATGCATGGGCATGTTATGATTTTGCCAGGATTGTTGTTGTTATAAGTAATTAATAATGTAATGCCAACCAGTGTATTTTTACCAACAACTATTGCACCTTTGATGGCACAAATACAAAATCTACACACATCTGAATTTAGCATTGTGTTTTTTACATCCAATTGCACCTGAGCCTGCTGAAACCATTGTTAAATAGTACATGATTTTCTCCTAAAACATGGATGACCTGCTCTGTTTATAATTTGTAAAGCGGTGGATAGGTGAGCATACATAATATTACATCAGGCATTACCATGCGTTACCGCATGGCATCATGGACTTAAATATAATACCTGAGATTTAGTTAATAGCATATAAAACATGAGTGTGATATGCCATAGACTGCATCAAATGATGAAAAATTACTGGAGAAGTAGATGGGCATAGAATAATTTAATAGATGAAATATGAAAAAAACATTTTGTGTTTAATGTAATAATATAGTAGTAGAAATGGAGTGTTTCATAATGATGCATGTTTTCGATAATATTTTTTTCTATAAAAAGGGAATTTTCACATTAAAGTATATAACTTGTTTTTATATGGATGTATAGGGCTCATTTACCCACAGCCCTTACAAGAAAAGAGTCTGAAGTGTGCTTATATCTATTTACAAACAGACATATATCTAATGCACAATACAAAGACAAAACATCACTATATTTGATACAATTTGAGACACTTGAAGTGGCAGTGGCTTGTGGGTTGGATCAAGAAACATAATTATATAATCTGCACAATTTCAAGGTTACGGATATACGGATATGTATTCAAGGTTCTTTCATCTTTTTTATTTTGTCCTTCCTTTTCATTTAACTTTTACACTTACCATTGTTATATTATTTGCATTTTGCTGTTTTCCTTGCATTTATGTATTCTTTATGATTACGCATGGTTGCTGTAGCAACCGCTATGCATAAATATCTCACTTGGACATCACTTCCGTGTTTGCCCTTTGAGAAAGAAGTCAATTGTGCGTCGAAACGCGTCAGGCGGGAGCGTCCTATGCGGTCCACTGTGACACGCATATCGACGCCGTTAGTTTAGGCTGTGCTAGTTCTCCATGCGCTCGTCCCATGTATATCGCTCCAGTATTTCAATATTACATCTTCTCTCTTCCAATTCCCTTATTCCCTATAAGGTACTCCTGTTATAAAGTGGGCGTTTGTGGCACCTTTATGCCCTTATTTAGCCCCTAAATCAGTCTTTACTTAAATGATTAAGGGATCATATTATCCCAAAATACATTGTATCTAGTAGTCCCAGACTCAATGTGACAGGAAAGGGATTTTTTCAAGGAAGTTTCAATAAGTGATTTGAAATATACTATAGTTTTGAATGTACATATATAAGACTTTATTGAGCGTATAGAACTTAAATAAAAGCAAGCCCCAACTTTATATGTATATACAACCTACACTAGCTACTTAAGCTCTTGAGATATCGATTATCCTACAAAATTTGGGCCATCTTGGCCTCATGGAAGTCTCTGTTTTTATTATACCCCTTCTATCCTTGCTTTTAACTTTTTAATCACCGTTGTGAGGTACAAGTACCTAATAAATAATTCAATAATTCAATACATGTATATATTTTTATTCCCAATTATACTATATGTAATCTATGGTTAAACCACTATTAGAGTGAAAAACTCTTGGGATTCAGAAAATCCATTACTTTCAGATATGTATTCATGGTAGATGTTTTTGGAGATCAATAGAAAAGACAACAAATACAAATTGTTATCAGGGATCCTCTTCTTCCTTTACCAGCACCCAGGGGCAGATTTAAGAGTTGTGCTGCCCTGGGCTAATATTGATTTGCTGCCCCCCCTGTGGAAATTGAAGGGTTAATTTGAATAATAAACATATTACACAGCCCAGTGCCACCCATAACTACACACACGCACCCCAGTGCCCCGATACCTACACACACAAAGCCCAGTGCCACCCATACCTACACACAGTCCAGCGCCCCCCATACCTACACACACAAAGTCCAGTGCCACCCATACCTACATACACACAGCCCAGTGCCACCAATACCTATACACACACAGCCTATACACACAGCCCAGCCACCCATACCCATACCCCCATACCTACACAAACACACACAGCCCAGTGCCACCCATACCTTCACACACACAGCCCAGTGCCCCCATACCTACACACACACAGCTCAGTGCCACCCATACCTATACACCCACAGCCCAGTGCCCCCATACCTACACACACAAACAGCCCAGTGCCACCCATACCTACACACAAACACACCAGTGCCCCCAAACCAAAGGGTTTCTAAATAGTAAAGTTTCCATGTGATACACATATGAGAAAATACATAAATACCTTGATTTGATTGGCACCGCTCCCTGCCCTGGCACGGTCTGTTAAGCTCCTCGGCCCTAGGCAGCAGAACCCAATGCACGACAATGAGCTTGATCCCCCGGGGCTGCCCTGCTCCGTTGCCCTGTGCACTACTACAGGCAGGCACGGTTGGTGTCATAGCACAAACTTGGAGCCTTCCCAAACTTTTTGGTTCAAGGCGCACTTAATATTTCAAGATTTTTCCAAGGCTCCCCAAGTCAGACCATAGTTCCATAATGTGTCTGTCTCTCACCCTTCCTTCTCTTTCTTTTTTCTCTCTCTCTCTCTCACCCTCCCTCCTTTCTCTCACGTCCCTTCTCTCTCACATCCCCCCTTCTCTCTCTCACCCTCTCTTCTCTCTCTCACGTCCTTTCTCTCTCACATCCCCCCTTCTCTCTCTCTCTCTCTCCTTTCTTCCTCTCTCTCCCTCTCCTTTCTCCCTCTCCCCCTTCTCTCTCTCCCTCCTCCTTCACTCTTCTCTCTCCCCCTCTTCTCTCTCTTGCTTCTTTGTCTCCCTCTCCATCTTCTCCCCCCTCTCCCACATTACCACGTAGACACATGCTGGGCACATGGCTATTACAGACACAGGCTAGGCATATTGTCTCTTACATGCTGAGCACATTGCCTTATACAGACACATACTGGGCACATTGGCTAATGCAAGCACAGGCAGGGCACATTGGCTTTTGCAGGCACAGGCTGGGCAAGTTGGCTATTGCAGGTTGAACTATTACAGACACAGACTGGGCATATTGGCTAATGCAGGCACAGGCAGGGCACATTGGCTATTGCAGGCACAGGCTGGCCACATTGGCTATTGCAGGCTGAACACTTTGGCTATTGCAGACACAGACTTGGCACATTGGCTGTTACATGCACAGGATGGGCACATTGACCTTTACAGGTTGGACACTTTGGCTATTACAGGCAGAGGCTGGACACTTTGGCACTTACATACACTGACTGGGCACATTGGTTCGTAGAGACACAGACTGCTGAGCTCATTTCTCCCTCTCTCTCTCCCTCCACCCTTGTCCTCTGCTGATCTGCCTCTGGTGGCTCCTCCTCTCCCTGGTCAATGGTCTTGAAGGGAGAGAGCTGGGGCCTGGTAAAAGGAAAGAGCAGGGGGGCAGAAGGCAGTTGGGGGCATTTTTGCCATCCCCTTCCTACACCACTGCACACACATCCTGCACAGCCCCACAGCGTGCTGCATCTGAGTTTTGCCGCCCTAAAATAGTGCCGCCCTGTGCTATAGCCCATTTAGCCCATAGGCAGATACGGGCCTGCCATCACCCCAGTAGGGATTCTAAAGGTTCAGCATACATAATAGCAGGAGGTGTGCAATTAGTCTGACTTCCATCTGGACTATTTAAGGGATTCAAGCAGTACTCCAGTTTGCTGTTTGGGATTCTGATCCTGTGTAAGCGGTTTGTTGCAGTGTTTGTTTCCCAGCTTCTACCAGCAGCTGATCCTTAACTCTCTACTTCAGTTATTCCTATGGACAAGGCTCCCTGTTCCTGCTACTCATGTTCCTCTCAGCACCAGATGTATCCTGTCTGTATACCAGTCTAGTGCCTGCTTGCTTGGTGGTTTCAGTTGTATCATGTCTGTATACCAGTCCAGTATCTTCAAGATCCCGCCTATTCTATCCGATTCCAACCTCCTGCCTGTAGATTTGCCTGTTGGTGTTTTCAGCAAGTGATATCCTACCATCTCCTATGCAAGGTAAACCCTGACCATGGGCCCTATTAAAATCAGCATTTTTGAGTTCCTGTAGCCCGTAAAGTAGCCCGCAAAAGTTACAGCAAATAAATTGGCTTCTTTTAGCTACCCGCAAACGATCTGCGGGTTACAGGTGGAAAAACCCTACGGGCCATCAATATCTGAACTCCCAGCTAAGCCTTTGATCAAGCCCGTAAATGTTACTATCGCAAATCGCTATTAAATTGCTACAAATACCCAAGGACCCACTGGTGTGCAAACCCGTAAACGGCAAATTGAGTACTAGAGTAGACCCACAAGGGGATTAAAGGCCTGTCCGTAGCACTGTAAAAGCAAATATACACACAATACTGTATTTTAAATTAAAGGGAAATTGATGTAAGGTATTAATATTATTAGCACATTATTCTCAAGCCCACAAATCGGCAATAAAAAATTATTTATGTTATGTTTAAGTTCTGTAATTTCCGTTATATCGTTGCCGGCAATCAATGTGTTCATACATATAATAGAATTCGCATTGACTACAATATTATATTTATTGATTATTTCATGTTGCATTATTTCTGGAATGTGGGTAGATCGCAACTCGTACTTCAAACCCGTAAGTGATTGAAATCGAACCTATTTTTTTAGTGACGTGAGGATGACAATCTCTTTTACTATAGGCTCCATCTAAACCGTAACCACAGGTTTTACTAATTGATCATGTTCACGGCCGCAAATGGAACGTACAGAAGCATGGTTTACGGATTTGGATGTTGGCCACGTATGTTGCGGGCTTGTCTAATATAATCGCTCTGTAACTCTGCCAAATTTCAAGCCTGCACGCTTTGTGGCTGCACCACGGCCGTTGCAGGCTTAGAATTTAATAGGGCCCTATTACACCTATTTTCTTTCCCTTTTCATTCAAATCCGGACTCCGCCTTTTCTCCAGGCTCCTTACCCTGTAGCAGCCGCTGGAGCTTTTCACCTGCTGCACTACAGTGGCTGTGACTCTATTCCCAGCATACAATTAGGAATTGTAATAAGGACAAACTTCTGTGATGGAACATTTGTTTTAATTATGTTCCCAAAACAAGTATAAACGAGGTCTGATAAAATGTAAGTCTATTTTAATTAGTTTTTTTTAAGATACATTTTCAGGTGTTCAGTTAATATAAGATACATTCTAATATACACTAACACTAGTCAGATAATCAATTAATTACATAAAAAAAGAAAATGACAAACAAAAAAGAAAACTCCCAATTTAACTGTAGCAGTAATGATTTGAGCATACATTACAACATGAAAAAAAAAAAGTGCACTTCTTGCCAGTGTGTATGGAAGAAATGAGCCTCTTTTTCTTGAAGCACATTGCAGGTAATAAAATTTCATACATAAGAAATGGCAGCAGATCAGATGTGGGCTATAAAGATGGGCTATAAAGATGAGAATATTTGTTCGCTGGACTAACGTCTCTGGTGAGTTACATACTCTATTTTTAGATACAGAATTTCAGTTTTGGATAGCTTGAAATGACAGAAAACAGTATTTTTGATTTACTAGATAGTTACTTTAAAGAAATACATTAAATTTACCCAAATATCAGAGACCTTCTAGATGAAAGGCAAGTTTGACTAAAACGTGAAGTGATCGAGAACCTCTTCAGCAATAAATTATCCCATGGAATATATATACTAATATATAATAAGTATAACAATTCCAAGAAATCTCAGTTTCTTCAAACTTTAGTGCACTGCGCCCGAAACAATGTGGTGAGTTTTGATGGAGCAAAACACAATCTGACAAACTTTTATTTAAGAATTGTTCTTGGATGAACCAATATGTTCTTATGTGAATACATATAGTTAAAGGTCCACTTTATTTTGGGAAAATATGCACGTTTGTGAAGTACGAAACAACCTAATAGTGAATGCCATGATTGATATAAAACGAGAATTGAACATGAAATAAAGTATTGGAGACTATTAATTCTAAGACCTAACATCACTTTCACTCTTAATAAAAGTACATTATTGCTTTTTTATTTGCTTTTAAAGTGTTTTGATTTGTCATTAAGCCTTTGCGAAAACTTCTTGGTACCATTAACTTGTGGTTAGATATTTGACGGAGTGGTTAGCAAGGGGCAATCGGAGCAATTGAATAGCGATTTGTGAGTTTAGCCTTGCGACAGTGATTGATCAAAGGCTTAGAGGGCATCAACTTGCGATTTTTTAAATCGCTATAAATCGCAGCTCAGAGCCCCTAACTCAATCGGACCAGCAAACTGACGCCAATTGAATAGCAAAATAACTTGCTGGCTCCATTTCCGAGCCCGGATCTCCTGAAATCCTCAATTGAATGAGGCTCAAAGTCTATAAAGCATTTTAAAACATTTTTGATATCTAATAGACTATTTATGTCTCTGGTAATGAAGGACCTCTGTAGTCCTATATATGAAATATAATGTTTTGTAGACTTACTCTTTTAAGAACGCAGTATGTTTTTAGAATGTAAAAAAGCAATGCAGCCTCTAATTAAATACTAAATACTTAAATCTTTTAGGATGCTGATAGATGATGCTGATGCTGCCTGTATCCAATAGCATTGTTGCTGACGTCAGATGAACACGTAATGAAAATAAAATGAGAAACTCACTGTATCAGAGCAGATAAGTATTATTAGTTGAATAAACAATATTTCAACACGTATCACATATATAGTTGTTAGCATGCGAGTTGTTGCTAACGATTGCGGGCTCGCGTAATGACCCATTCCCAACACGCAAAACCGGCCGAAAACGGCGAGCATGAAAACATCAGAAACACAAGAAATAAACACAACGAACACATAAAAAGCTTACTTACAGCAAGGGGGGGCATCCTGCACCTCAAAAAGTTAATTTACACGTCCATTTAAGTCCAAAAAACGAGTTTAAACTGCCGAAAATCACGTAAGCGAGAGAAAAAATGGCCGCAGAACAAAACGAAAAGGAGGCAACAGCTCTCTAAACACACAAAACACCACAAGAAACTCGCAAAATACCACAAACGACCTACGGATATTCCGCTAAGACGCATACCACACATTACCCGCTATTTTACGCCAATGCGGAAGTACACAACTACGCTAACGGTTTCGTCTCGCGCACGCACAATATTACTCTGCACACGTTCATCACGCTTACACAGCAGCTCCACACCACTAATGCTGCAGCAACATCAAAACAGATTGCCAGCTCTTCAACACAATGCCTCAAAATAGGTAAAGTATATTCATTTATTAATTGTATTATATATTTCAGTAGTAGACACAAAACACCATTAGCTACCTTACAATTTCATTGTCGTCATTTTTTGACGGGCAATTCGCTAGTATATAATAACAACTAACACAACCCATAAAAGGTTTACTCATTTGGTATAGGTGAAAGCAATATGCAAGCATATGTAAGCAATTAGGTAAATACGAATGTGTAAAGGACTTAATATGGCCCACTGGTCATATGGTCCAGGTTAAGAACCTGGGTTTGTGGGAGGGGCCCTCTCTCGCTCTGCCTCTTCCAGTGGGAGGGGCCTTCAGCCTTATAAGCACTTCCTGTCCACATCCCCTTGCTCAGTTCATTCCTAAACCCATGCCTACAGGTTGCTTCTCTACGCTCTGTTGTTTTTCAGCTTTCTAGGCCTCATATCGCAAATTCCAGTTGCTTTTTGGCCATTTTCCTACCGTCATCCGAAGTAAGTTGTCAACTCCTTCTAAGCTATCCAAGTCCAAGGTTCAGCTTTTGCTTTTTCTGGCCTAATCTATAAAGTTTGTCGACTTTCCTATACCTTCTTTGGTGGGTTTGGACCTGAGTTTGACAAGTTGAGTCCCTTGTTCATGTCAAAGGCTACGCCATTTAGGCTTTGTTAAGTCTGTTTTTGGCACAAATCTTCTAAGTTTTTCAACATTGCTGTACCTTTTCGGGAGGGTTTGACCTGAATCAGCTAATTTACGTCACTCGTCTGTGTCCAAGGCCCCGCTCTCAGGCTTTCGTAAGCCTCCTTTGGAGATTTTGGGCCAAACCTGCCAACCTTCCTCCGGCATTCCATAAGTCCTACACCAGCTATGCAAGCTCACCTCGTTCACGCTTTCTATACAAACCAAACTAGTCTTCGAGGCTCACGTTGTTTATGCTTTCATACGTCCCAAAACCAGCCTTTGCGTGCTCCCTTCCATCACACTTGCATAAGCTCTCACAAGTCCTAATGCTACTGCAGCCCTTCGCAAAACCTCAACACTTTCATTGCGTCCCTTCCCTCTCCTCACCATCACTCTTCACAGGCCAGATAGGGCATAGCAATTGACGACACCTCAGCTACACGAGGCGAGGGGCCCGACCACAAATTGATGTCCAGGTTGTTTCCCTGGAGTTGTGAGGGACCAAACCCTCTACCAAATGTCCGCAAGGGCATTCCCATTGCTGGAGAGCAAAGTTTTGTCATACTCGATCATTGGGAGAGGGACCTGATCACAAATACAACTTGAAATAGATAAAAGACTGTAATGTTACCAACAAAAAAGATGTATCGGACTGGGTAAGTATTGTTAATTGGATAAAGATGCTTCAACATGTACATAATGACAAACTTAACCACTCATAAAAGATTAACTCCTTTTGTATAGGTGCCTTAATGCAAGCAATTATGTAAATACAGATATGTATAAAGCACTTACTAATCAGTGTGTTTGTGCACCAACTTTAAAATGTAGAGATTTTCAGTTCAGCATTATAGTTAATAACTAATGTTGCATACATAGACTTTCACTAATAATCTTTTACTCACTGTTTGTCTTATTTTATGTTTTTTGATGTTATTCAAATGCATCTAGACCTAACTCCCACCCTTGCCCGCTCTCTTCCTTCTCCTCTCTTATCTAACTAACAAAACATAGCCTTTTAATACTGTCATGACACCAGACCATCTGGACCAGCCTGTTGTGGAAATCCCACCAGTTAGGCTTTGTGTCAGATTCAGAAGAAAGATTTGGCACACAGACTTAGCTTGACAGTACCACCAAGTGGCATAGTATATGTGAATACTATTAGAAGTAACTTCACCAACAATGTCCTACCCCAGAAAGAAATGCAGCTCTGAGGCTTCAAAACAGGGCATAATCCTTTAATCATAAAACAATGCTTACTGGTTATAGATTAACTTGGGCAAACAGTATATGCCATTGTACCCCTATGGTAACTAGGTTAAAGTTAGGTTCCATGGGAGTCCATAGGGACCCCATAGTTATAGTTTAGATGGGGGAATCCTGGGGGATACCTTAGCACATAGACGGTAGAAGCTCATTAATTGTTTCAAATTTGGGCAATCAACTAAGGTGTTAGCTCCTTGGCATTTTAGTCCCTTTATGGGGGGGTTGAAGGTACCAATAGGCTTTTTGATATTTTCAAGAGATTTCTGTGGAAACTGCAGCAAGATGAAATATAGTTATCAAAGGCATGTGATAGCAATTTTTTTAAAATAGTTATGGGCAGATATTCAGTGCTTAAAGGTATATGCAAGTGAGCTGGGTTATTAATGCATCTGATAGAGGAGAATTAGTCGTGTATGAAAAAAAAAATGTTTTGCATGAAAACATCCTAAAATAAAAATTAATTAGCTTACCTTGAAGTTAGCAAAATTCCCTATGTTTTTTGGCATTTGCATTTTATCGTGTACACTCCACCTCAATTAGCATAACATTCCAATTCAGAATCAGGGTAATACATTGTATCATTCTTCACCTCAGTGGCTTCTGGTATGTGCTCAGTACAAGAACTGCAACAGTTACTTCCTGTGCTCTGTACCAGAAAGGTGAACTGAATTTTTCTATATAACATGTTTGCCTACACTACTAATTCTCCACTATCAGATGCATTTATAAACCACTCGCATATAATGTTAAGATAATAGGGAGATTTCTCGGAAGTCAGATGATGCTTTATGAGTGAACTTTACTCATTTTTTTTCTTACAGGAGCCATGGAATAGAGCCCCATGCCAGGGTTTTTATAGGATGGTGGCTACATTCTAAGGTACATAACATAGCAGAGGGCTGGCTCCATCCAGACTAAGTAAGAGTGGCTAATGGGCTACCAGGTGCCTAATAAGACACATAGGGAGGATTAGTAGTGAAAATAGGAAGACAGAGAGCTTAAGGAAGGGAAACATATTATATAGTTCATGGGTCCTTGGGATGCTTAGGGCCTTGAAAAAGTTGCATTTGCATGGTGTCTAGGTTCTGAATAAACATGGGAACTAGAACAATTAGTTCAGCCTGTGTTTCCCTTTGATGTATTAGTATGATTTACCACTTAGGTAACCTAGTTCCCACATCACTCAAGGATGTCTTGTCCTTCCCAAGAAGCTGGTAGATGGAAATCTGATAGACCATACTTCCCACTCATGGTAGAGGCACCAAATCACCTCAGGCTGGTAGTACTAGTCTCTAAAGAGTGGTCATGATCCCCTCCATTTTAGAAACCTTTAAAGGACCAGTAAACTAATGTAAGTTTTTGGTGTTCTGTAGCCCCCAAAATTGCAGCAATCGATCTTTCAGGTTTTCTAAATGAATTAACCTCCTGGCCACCTGAGACCATTCCACTATATCCCATAAATAAGAGCAGGAGTATAAAAATCATTGGGGGAAATATCATGGGAACATGGTGATTAGAAAGGAAGAGGTAGTAGAAGAGGGGATGCTCATCCCAACCATTCCCAGGGTTATCACAAAAACTTTAAGTATGAATTGACCAGGGAGGTGTACCAAATCCTGCTGTAAGCATCGGGTCCAGCTGCAACTATACAGATATGCAGTGACTTCCACCGTGAATCCCATTTTTTACAACAGGTTGCTGTATACCTCCCTTTCCACTTCATACTTAGGGTGTTTAGAAGTGGAAGTAGAGAAGGACATAGGAAGAGGGGGAAGGCAAGCAGTAGACTTGAAAAAGAAGAAGGAGGTGAGAAGGAGAGGGAAAGGATAGAAGGGAGAGAGAGGAGAGGAAGCCAAGCAGGGGAGAATTAGAAGGAGGCAGAAACGGAAGAAGGGAAAGAGTAGAGGAGAGAGAGTGAGAATAGGAGAAAGAAGAGGGGAAGAAGGAATTGTACAAGGAGTAGGGAAGGATAGAAGGATAGAACAAGGGATGCAGTGGAGAAGGTGATGGAAGTGGAGTAGGAGGGGCAAAGGAGGAAAAGGAGGTAAATGAGGCAAAAAGAAGGAGTGAAGCTTAGAAGGAGGAGGGAAAAGAAGGAGGGGTGAAGGGAAAAGGAGTGGTCAAGGAGGGGAGGGGGAGCAGAGAAGGAATTGAGAGGGGTAAGTAGAGAAAGTAGAGGAAGGGTGGAAGGGGGAAGGTGGGGTAGATAAGGAAAGCGAAAAATTAGGGGGTGAGAGAAGGGAGAAGGGGAAGAGTAGGCCGAAAAGAGAGGAGGGGAGATGGAGGAGGAAGGAGAGCAGGAGAGAAGAAGAGGAAAAGGTAGGTAGAAGGAGAAAAGGGATTAAGAAGGGTAGAAGGAGGAGCAAAGGGAAGGATGGGTAAAAGGAGAGGCAAGGAGAAAAGGGGGAGAAGAAAGATTTTGGGGGTTTGAAGGAAGAAGAGAAAGAGAGAATTTAAAGGAGAATGAAAAGGAAGAAAGAGGGTAGAGGTGAGAATGGGAGAAGGTGGAGGAATCGGAGGAGGAGGAAGGGGAGCAGGTAGTGAAATGAGAGAAGTGAGAAAATGAGAAGGAAAGGGGTGAAGGAGGGATGGGAAGGGTGAGAGAGGGAGAGGGACAAAAGCAGTGGAGAGGGAAAGGGAAGACAAAGGGGAATGAGAGGAGGGGATAAGGAGAGGGTAGGGGAGAAAGAGGGGGAAGGGGAGAAGGAAGTTGAAGGGAAGGAGGAGGTAAAGGAGAAAAGAGAGAGAGAGGTGGATGGAGACAAGCAGGGAAGGAGGGGACATCAGTCTCTCTCACTCTCTATTTATCTATCTTTCTCTCTCTCTCTCTACATATATATACAAGTACAAGAACAAATACATGATATTTATCAGTTGAAGCATCAGAAAACCTAAATACACCAGTCATTGTCATTCATATGTAATTTATAAAACATGCAATGAGGGCGAAAATTACTGGTGCTGGGGGTCACTGCCTACAGGGTTCTCACTTTTGAAAAATTGCAATACCTTAAAAAATAATGGTATAGTATATTCTATTTAAACATTAGTCTAAATAATTGTAAATGTATATATGTCTGATAAGATAAAACTCAGCTTGATTATTTTACAAAGCAAAATGGAAACAAATTTAAAGAGTATTCAATACAAATACATCAATAAGGAACAAATATAGATGTTATCCAGGATTCTGGGAAGCATGGCACTCTTGGCCAAACCAATAATGCAATTAAAGTGATCCAGGAGAGAGAGAGTGGAGTAGAGATAACACTTTTAATCAGAGCAAGAGAATTAATGTATAGATTAGAGATTAATGAATAGTTTATATTTTAACTCTGCTTAACTTCACTTATCACTGCTTATCTCCAACTATCTCTGCTTATTCCACTTTTAGCCATGTTTGATAACTATACCCATATAATGCCTTTACACTGTAGAGGATTTAACAGGAGGTGCTAAAAAGAAACAAAAGGGAACAAATTGGTTTCTAGACATACTGCCCAATGAAGTTTACAAAAGGTTGTGCATCACAGATTGTCATTCAGTCATGTCCAATTCTCTGCAACCTTAAGGACCGTAGCACGCCAGACATCTGCCAGCCACTCAAGCTCATGTTCATTGCTTCAGACCAAAATATTTGAGCTTCCAATGAACAGTTTTGCTTGATTTCCTGATATCCTGGTTCTTGCAGTCAAAGGGACCCTAAGTAGTTTTCTACAACACAACAATTCAAATACATCAGTTCTATGCCACTCAGTCTATTTTATGGTCCAGCGCTCACATCCGTGCATCACAGATAATACTATACACAATCAAAGAAATGGCTCTTAAATAGTTGTACAGAAGGCAAGTGATAAAAGGATATGTGTTTAGCAGCTCTACAATAGAGAGTTCAGAATGATTTAACATTTTTCAGCCAGACTTTTTAATTAGGTTCTTTGTATCTGTTCTTTTCAACCTCAACTGCTTCTCTTGCACTTGCTCTGTTACCTTCTTTTATGTGCATAATATAAAGCTGTCTGTTACATTTTGAATCCCCATCTTTGTTGGCTAATGCAAAAAATGGACCTGCACACATGGACGTATTTAGCGCTTATGCTGCCCAAGGCCATCAGATTTGTGCCCTCCGCCCAACTCAACACTTGCAGTTTCTACTTTTCCCTTGTTTATATCTCAAATCATACGTTTATGTACATATATGGTATGTCCGAAAATGGCAAGGACACTTACAGACAGACTTATCACTGCCTATAGACATTTATCTGCATATACAAACATATTTAATGTGCTGCAAAGTATGTTCAGTTAGCCTGATGCCCACTGAAAATGTGCCGCCCCAGTCCTGCTCCTCATGGGCTTAGGCAGAAACACATCCCTTTAACAATACGATACACATGATGCCTGTCTCTGCAAGAAGAATCACATTCTCTTTATACAACTTTTTGCTGCACCTGGATTGTTCTAAATGGGCCACTGTAGGCCTATATTTATAATATAGTCTTTTGAAGAACTATCTCAAAATAGGCAAGATAAAAAAAAAATCAATACAGCTACTAATTTATTACCTTTTGTATACAATTTTGCTGCAGTAGAATATACCATTTTTGTTTTTGCTTATCGACTTCAGGTGGGCAGTTATCTTGAATGCAGAGGAGATTTCTATTAACACAATGGGCATGTGTCAACTTATACTGCCAGTGCCTTCAACAGGACTAATGGATAGTTCAATAGTTTATAAGAAATCGCCCTACTAAAAAAATAGCACATATGATCAGCCTGGCAAAATAAATGGAAGTCTGCAATAAATAGTAATTGTGTATAAAAGTTACTATTGTAAAGGCTGTATTTATTTCTTCCTGTTTTCTAAAAACACTTAGCCATTATCATGATTAGTTATTCATAAGACCATACACATGATTCCAGTGGTCCTCTACATACAGTCATTTTTAATTATACATAATTAATATTGTCTCCACATCTCTATTGTGAAACTTTCAGATCGTTGTCCTCTATAATTGTGTCTGTTGTGATTATTCAACTGACTTCTAACCAACAAATCAATACCGTCCTTGTTTTTTAGAAAAATAAATAAATAAATAATGGCAAGCCTCTGAATTTCTCCACTGGAATTTTGTTGAACTTGTAGCTCGTATCCTCCTTAGATATTTATTTCTTCAATAATAATTTCACTTGATGGATGGAAACCACACCAGCTTTGTGTCTGTATCTGGTTTTACAATTGCAGAACTTTAAAAAGAATGTGGTAAAAATTCCTATAATTGATGACTTCTGAACACAAACAAAAATGATTTTTATGTAAACTCAAATGTTGATTGTCATCCAAAGTTGTAAAGATACCAGAACTAATTCTACTAGGGACTAAACTTCGAAATTTAAGCAAAAACCACAAAGTACAATAAGTTTCCACTAGATTGTTAATACTTGATTGATTTTTCCAATAACATTAAATACAGTCTCTAAAAAAGTACCATAATAATTTCCTGGCAATTAAAAAAGGTTAATCAAAAACACATATATTTTGAATGACAGCTTGTTGACTATGGATAGCTCTAAATCATTTAATTACTGTTCTCGAAAATGATCATTTAAATGTATGATATTTAATTGAAATATAACCCTGATTGTACTTTGGACTCATCGAACTATCAAGCTAAACATTGGCTAAACTGGTGTATATTAAATAACACTGGGTTAATCATGCCTATGTGATTAATAACAATGGCTTTCAAACATTTTGATCTTTGGACTGGCTGGTTTCCTTCCAATGCTCATGGGGAACGCATTTGAGATCCAGACATTTTTTAACAGGGAGATACTACCTCAGCCCCCCCCCCCCCCTCTGTAGGCGCTCATCCCTACGACCCCCTACGACTTTCGGACCGCAAATGCGGAGGTGGAGGTTCCCACGTCGGCTGCAATGAGCCGCAGGCTCATTGCTGGACGCAAATGCGGACCCTCGTGAACCGAGGGGCCGCATTTGCGGAGGTGGAGGCTCTACAGCGCCTCACAACACGCATTGACTAACTACGGACTTACACAAAAATATACGAGCCGCGGAACAGAAAAAAATAAATTGCGGTCTTACACAAAAACAATTACGACCCGCGGGACTTAGAAAAAATCTATTACGGACTCGCAAAAATACGACCTTATCGGACAAACTGTGCACAGCGGCAAACATAAAAAAACACAAAAATACACACAAAAATGAAATAAAAACCTTAAGCACACCAAGGGGGAGACACCCAAGACCCCTGCAACACTGCTTAAACCCTAGATTCTGTTAAATTTACAAAGTTTAGCCACTAGAAAATCTCCTAAGCGAGACAAAAAAATGGCCACTGAAAATAAACAAAAACAAGGCTGCACGACCCCTAAAGCCGCTAAATTCCACAAAGCAAATACGGCTTTTTTTTTCGCCGCCATTTTACAACACTAACTTACAGAATGCAGAAGTACCCAGCTACACTAACGGCTTCCCCTCTCGCACGCAGCCTATTTACACTACACACTTCACACACTGCTCACACTTACACCTCAGCTCCACAACACTGCAAACCTACATTGTATGCTGAAGGAACATGAAAACAGATTGTCAGCTCTTCAGCACAATGCTTCCTGCTTGTATTACTTACAAATAGGTAAAGTATATTAATTTATTAATTTACTACTTATTTATTTAGCATCACAAAATACATATACACAAAAAAAAAACTATTGCAATAAACGCAAAAGTAATTCACTGAGCGCCTCACAACGAGCACCAACGCTGCTCATAGCACACAAACTACACCAGGGGACGGCCTTGCAATAAGCGCAAAAAGCAGATCAGCACAACCTTACAATGACAGCAAAAACGCCTCTGATAAAAAAAATACAACAAACAAGAGGCTCGCAATGAGCACCACCGAAGGCACTCAGCGCGAGCCTCGCAATCATTGCCGATATTTTAGACCACCACAAAAAATAATGTCTGTGACAAACACCATTCCTTGACTTACAATTCTATTGCTGTAATTTTTTGACGGGCAATTCACTCACTAATCACATATATAGTTCTGAGCAATACAGATTGTTGCTAACGCTTGCGTGCTCGTGTAGCAAAGCGAGGGCCTCAGTTGCTGGCAAGGAGCACCAAAGGCGCTCCTTGCGCTTGTGGAGATGAGCGCCGTAGGGGCCGCATTTGGGAAGCGAGGGGCCGCATTTGTGGAGGTGGAGGCTTTACGGCACCTCAAAAGCGGTTACAAACGCCCACAGAAGCGGGACTTTGAAAAAAACACCAAACACGCAATGATTAACTACGGACACAAAAAAATATGAGCTGCGGGACTTAGGGAAAAAAAAATTGCTACCCTCAGGAATTAAAAAATCCATTATGGACTTGCAAAAATATGACCTTAACAGACAACCCGCGCACAGCGGAAAACATTAAAAAACACCAAAATACACACAAAAATTCAATACAAACCTTACCCACAGCAAGGGGGGACACCCAGGACATCTGGAAGACAGGTTAAACCTCAATTTTAGTAAAATTTGCAAAGTTTAGACACTCGAAAATCCCATGAGCAAGAGAAAAAATGTCCGAAGAAAAAAACGACCCCTAAAGCTGCAAAACACCGCAAAGCACATACGACTTTTCCAAAAACCCATACGACCTACAACATACACCATTAGCAAGGACGCTAAATCATACAAACCAGCCTACCACATACACATTCGCCACCATTTTACAACACTAACTTACAGAATGCGGAAGTACCCAGCTACACAAGCGGATTCCCCTGCGCACGCAGCCTATTTACACTACACACTGCACACATTGCTGACACTTACACCTCAGGTCACCAACAGTGCAAACCTACATTGTATGCTGCAGGAACATCAAAACAGATTGTTAGCTCTTCAGCACATTCCTTGCTGCATATATTAATTACAAATAGATTGTTAGCTCTTCAGCACATTCCTTGCTGCATATATTAATTACAAATAGGTAAAGTATATTAATTTATGATTTCATTAATTAATTAATTAGCATTAAAAAAATATACACAAAACAACAAAAAAAACAACACCACAGTATCGCAAACAATCACAAAAACCTTCACTGCGCGACCCACAAGTAGCGTCAACGGTGCTCGTAGGACACAAAGTACACCAGGGGAGAGCCTTGCAATAAGCGCAAAAAGGAGATCAGTCAGGACCTTACAATAATCGCAAAAGCGCCTATCATAACAAAAAAGACACCAACCCAGAGGCTCACAATGAGCGCCGAAGGATCTCAGACCACCAAAACACTTACTCTCTGTGGCAAACAGCATTACCTGCGTTACAATTTTATTGCCCAGTAAGTTGCTAGTCTATCCATAACTGGCTAATGGTGGTAGAATGTTTAAAGCATTTGTCTCTCCTCCGCCCTTATGAGGATTGGCAGATAGGTCTATTTTATATCATGCATTTACTTTAAGCTCTTTTGGTTCCTCTCTAGCAAATTCAGTTTATGCTATTTCGTGTGCAGCAAATAAGGACAAATTTATTCAGTTTAATGGAAGTTTGGTTGTCACACTTTTTTACTTTGGGGACTGGCTGGTCATCTTCAAATGTTTATTTGATCTGACCTTCCAATGCTCATAGGGACCAGCTGTAAGATCCAGATCATTTTTCACAAGTCGATACTTCATGGCAATCATGACATTTTCATATAGCTTTGCACTGATTTGAATAAAATACAACTGAACTACATAGAAGTTCCACTATAATGTACCTATAAATTATGATATGTATAAAGTATTATGTTCTCCTGATCCCTGAGGACCAATATATAAAGTAATAAAGACCGACATCTGCCCCAGAACCAGCTATTAAGTACCACTGCTTTAGGTAACGGAGACCTAGAAGGTAAGTGTAGATCTCTGGTATACAGGCAGTCCACTATGACTATGCAGGGATTCGGTGCATTTCCATTGATTATGGAGCACTCATTTGTAAAAGATGGTTGAGATGTAAATGGGAAGGAGAGGCATGCATATGTTGTGCCGCATGATAGAATGTAAGTTAGACAAACTTGACATAGAGCTGGTAAATGGACATTTTTAAGATGACTACAAAACAAGGTCAATAGAGTGTAGAAAGATGGAGAGATAGAGAGGTGGAAACTGACAGAGTTAAAAAGCATAGAGAAAGAAGGAAAGAGATTTAAGCAGAAAGAGTGAGGTGACTGGAGGGGAAATGGAAAAAGGAAGAGAAGAAAATAGAGATAAGATGGTGCGTCAGGGAATGGATTGAAGAGAGTAAAGAGATATTGGAAAAGAGAAGAGAGACTAGAAGATTGGAGATAGATTGGAAGAGGAAGCAGCAAAGTCATTGTTATTGAATAAATAAAAAAGAAAGAGTAGGAGCAGAAAAATAATGCATAGACTGGGTTGCCCAACTATAAAAGGGGTAACATTCAAATTTGTGTTTCTCGGACAAAGGTCAGGTGAGCAAACTTAAAAATTATGTTTATTAACATGGCTTTAAAATTATTTGAAAGTGATTTGTGAGATTAAGGTTTGTAAATCTCTGGTATAGACAAATAGCTATATTACTGGTAAATGGGGGAAATGGAAAGAGGAAGAGAAGAAAAGAGAGATGAGATGGTGTGTCAGGGAATGGGTTGAAGAGAGTAAAGAGATATTGGAAAAGAGAAGAGAGACTAGAAGATTGGAGATAGATTGGAAGAGGAAGCAATAAAGTAATTGTGTTTATTAACATGTCTTTAAAATTATTTGAAAGAGATTTGGAGATCAAGGTTTGTAAATCTCTGGCATAGACAAATAGCTATATTACTGGTAGCCATTGACTACCTATTTGTGTCTTGATGGTCTTTTGAAACATTCAAACAAGTTTATTGATATTTACATTTTATTCATATTTAAAAAACAGACCAAATATAGGATGAGACAAAGAGGCAAAAATATTTACACTTAAAATAAAATAGGCTTAATAGCACATTGACCTTTTCTGCAGATAAGGTTGCAGCCAATACAAAAGGAAATCAATGAAAAAATTAATATATCTAGAAAGTGCACGAGTATTCTGGTAAAATGAGAAGATAACATTTAATTACTATTAGTACTTTTTTTGCTGTAAGATATGTGTATAAGTAGATTGGTTTTGAAAAATGTATTTATGTAAAGAAACCTTAAGTAACCTTAACCTCATCTTAACAAGCCATCATTTTAGCACAAACCTCAGCCTTTCCACTGGATATATAAATGTCATTGCATGTCAGTGGTTCTTGGAACTCTGCATCAGTGAAGTGATTAAGACAAATAAGGAAAGATTAATCTAATAGCACTAAAGTGGTAATGAGCATTGCCACCCAGAGTTGTCCACCTTGGCAATAACCAAACCACTTTAAATATTCATAAATGAGTCATATTTTAACAGGCTGGATTTTGATTCAGCTTTTTCTAGACTAGTAAAAAATAATGACTAAATGCCTGACTCTGTAATAAAACAGTAAAAAGAAGTCTTGTCATTTTTCTATTTATTTAGTCATAGCAATATCTATTCACAAACACAGGGATTTTCAGGTATTAACTAAATAAAGTGATATAGATTTTTATTTTACTTTAACAAAACCTGGTATTAAATTACACTAATTAGGTGAAAGATTTTGGAATCTTTAAATACATGTGTGGCTATATAGTGTACTTGTGTCTGTGGAATCTATTTTATTTTTTAATCCATCTTGTCCTGTGTATCTGTATCTTGAGTGTCTGTCTGTCTCTAAGTTTTCTATTATCTCAGACAATAAGAAGGATCTGAAGAATACTGATACAGAGAAAACTTTCTTTGTCAAAGCCAATGTTCAATAGTAACACAGTAAATGTATTAGTATATTTTGTTCTCTTTAATATGTTTTAAGCTTCTTGTAACTTTTCGATAAGTAGAACATAGTTTGCAGAATTGTTAAATTAATTGATAAATGTATAATTTGCTGAGTATTTAATTCCTATTATTTATAGTTACAGAGAACATCCACACTCTCCCTGTGATCACTTGTACAATAAAGTATTTCTGATAGGTTATACCTCAACACAGAGCACTGGAATACTTCCTTCCACATTACTGATAAAGCTGTGAATTTATTATTTGATCTTAGCAAATAGATTACCCTCTAAATGACTAAACTCCCTTCTAAAGCAATAGGATTCATTCTGATATTTAAAAAAGTACTGCAAAACAGTATTTAACAAAGTGCAGTTACACAGTAACTTAGGTTGAAATAAGACATACAGTATGTCCATCCACCCCAATGATCTTGGGTCTCCTCTAATACATGTTTTATGTTTGTTGTTCCTGGGGAAATGATAAGAAAGAGCTCCAGTTAAAAATTACCGATGCAAATGGAATGGAATCAACAGCATACCTTTCATTTCAAATTGCTTTAACCATAAATTATATATGAGGGTACAAAACTCCACAGAAGAGTTTATTTTTTTAAGGAATATATGTCTAGATGGCTAGTTGCTTATTTATTATTTGTCAAACCGATACACTGACTGATCAAACATCTTTTTGGAAGAAGTATGGAACAAGTGTTACCAGGCTATAGATATAGTAGTAACATTATGCTTTCTTCTCATTTGTCATGAATGATAATATATAATTAGCGTTTGAAACCTGTCATGATTTATTTGTTTAAGGACTCATACTGCCAGTAATTTATGAATATGGCCAAGGGAGCATGACATTGTTGCATTGGGATTATGTGTTATTGTGTTGTTATATGTTGCCTTTACATTGTTATTATGTATCCTAGTTATAATATATTATAAGAGGGGAAATGTTATATAGAACATTTGTGGAATTGGTAAAAATGCTCTGCATAGAATTTAGCTGCAGATCATTGCACACTCACACATACAGACCTTGGGTCAAGACAGATGTATGTACTTCAAGTAGTCTTAAGCAAACACTTGAGTTTAAAATAAAGTTTTTTTCACTAGCCAGCTATAGATATCTGGTGAATTTGATCTCAAGAGCTTTGATAGCCCAAGGTTGCAAGCCAGATGGGCTGACATCACACATACACCAATGTACACAAGGGTGTGGTATTGGGAGAGTATAAATATGTTGTTTTGATCATTCAATAGAAGTTGAGAGATAGTTTTCACATATACAAGGTGTGAGACTATTTCTGTGTGTTGTATCCTGACTTGGGGAGTGGTCTTTCCATGGACCACTTGTAACCTGTATGCAGTATTATCTGCCTGCACCTTTTGGGCCTTGTCCTCTTCAGAAGCCATTTTTTTTTTGCCACAGATAACAGGAACTACACGATTCTGCTGGGGTAGATTTGAACTAGGTTCATATCAAGCCCCCTTGAAGAAGCAGATCGTGACAAAACTGCTGCGCCAATTAAATCTGTGTTGTAGTCAGTTGTCTACAATAACTCCTAAAACCCTTGGTTTGTAAATGGCATGATTATTTTTCCCAAGTGCATCCTTTTTATTAATTAAACCTCAGTTGCCATCTACCTGCCCTTTCTTTTAGTTTAACCAGTTCCCTTCATTATTTTGTTCAGATTTAATTATCTAAGTTAGATTCATTAACAAAATGGAATCTACAACCACTTTCTAATGTTAACTCTCAAAATGACTTCCTTTTATAACAACTACTAGGAAATTGTCCATCAAAAATAACCAGAATAAAATTTTAAGACTGGCATTGCTGTTTGTTTCAAGCTTTTGCTCCTCTGAGCAGCATGTTGGTTTCATTTTTAAAGTTCCACGTGGCAGGCGTTGTTTGTGTAAGTGTTAGGCGTTGTCTTTGGCGTTGTGTATTTTCTAAGTTCTACGCGCCTGGTATTGCAGAGCCTCGTTTTCATCCTGTTTCAGAATTTTAACTTTTTCTCGGCCACCTCTTTTCCCTTGCTTACCCGATTTTCTAGTGGCGAAAAGCTAAAAATATGGCTCAAATTCATTTGCAACATAACTCCCAGGCTCCCTGGCTCTCCCCCTGTGCTGTGTGTGAATGTGTGTGTTTTTTGTTTTTTTTAATAATTTTTGGTTGTTTTTCTGTGTTTTCAAGTTACGCGTTTGAATCAACTGCGTGCTTCAACTGCATGCCTCACTTTGCGACGCTTGCAGTGCAATGAGTGCCTTTGGCGCTCATTTCAGCCTAAGTCTCGTCATTGCAGCCTAAGTCCCGTGTGCTTCAACTGCTCGCCTCGCTTGGCGAGGCCTACAGTGCAATGAGCGCCTTTTGCGCTCATTGCAGCCTAAGCCTAAGCTACTGCTCGCCTCGCTTTGTGAGGTTTGCAGTGCAATGAGCACATTAATTGCGCTCATTGCAGTCAAAGTGCTGCGTGCTTCAACTGCTCACCTCACGGCGCTCATTGCAGCTTAGGTCCCACGTGCTTCGACGGCTCGCTTTGTGAGGGCCGCAAGTGTGTTACCAACATCGCAAACGTCACCAACATCGCAAACGTCACCAACATCGCAAGATGCACAACTATATATAGTTGTTATTCTTGTGTAATAGTTCACCTTGTGGCATTGTATCAAAACATTTTGTAATGTCTAAAGATCAAATTCACTAAATTGACCAAGTTCATATTCATTTAGTCACAGAAGCTACGAGCAAATGTATTTGACATTATCAAAATTATCACTTAGAGTTGTTTGTTTAGCAAAATGAGTATAGTATGTAATTAGTTCTGATAAGTGATATATTTTAATCATTACACAGACGTAGGGAAGTATATGTTCAGGAAGTAGCACATTGCTTCACTATTCTTGTAGTAGGATGTGACTAGGTCCAGAAATGCGTTTATGCAGTGACATTTGTATCTAAATATATATGGTACTTGTGTGCAATGGGAACTCTTCCTATTTGCTCTCTAAACTGTTGCTAAGAACTTGGTGAAAATTAATTGAAAAGTTAGATACACTAATGCTAGAAAGCATATGTTGCATTTCTCCAGATAACTATTACCGTAATATGAACAGAACAATGACTTTTAGTGACTGACTAAAAGGTCATCAGGGAATGACCTGGCTGTATAGAATACTAGTTTAGAATGACTACCGCTTAATGCAATGGTGGAAGTACAATGAGTGAATGGTTTCCAGATCTGGACATTTTCCAGCTTCCTTCTCTGTTAGACCACCCACGAAGGCAGGAATCATTGTCATAAGCAATGAAGAAAGGGAAAAGGAATGTTTCGTATGTGCTCCATTTCCTTTCGGACTTCACAAAAGATAACATTTATTCCATACTTCTTCCAAAAAGACGTTTGATCAGTCAGCGTATCTGTTTAGAGTGACTAACAAAGAGCAAAGGCATATAATTCCTTAGGTAGACAATGTTCTATAAAAAGGAAGTGTGCCATTTTAATTGACCAGCATGACCAACTGCTAAGAATTCCATGTACCCGGAGGCTGTAAGCTAAGACATTCACTTTATAAATACGGGTTTTATATTTAAGATTGTTTAAGACAACAAATATGTTTACAACATAATTTATATTCTAAAAGGAGAATGATGTAATGTATATTTACTATAACTTATCCAACTGATATGTACATTTTCACTTAGGTTTAATGCCTTTATGTTTCAAAACCTACAAAACCTCAATATTTGCTTCTTATTCACAAAACTTGAGCTGTGATAATCCCAATCTGTTTTTATAAGGCCATTTTTATGTCTTTTTATTGCCATTTTTTGATCAAGTTCCCTCTTATACTGTAGTAAACCTATTTAAAGTGGAATACTAATAAAAGTATATTTACATTACGGTAATTTTTTTCTGATAAATTTACTTTAATGGTGTAAGTATTTTAAAGCATAGCTAAATTATTTTATTAAAAAAACTGCTTTAAGATGGTGTACACTTACCCTAAAGCTTCCCAAATAAAGATCTAATGGTTTGTTCCATCTCCTGCCAATTCTCCTTTATGAAGGATACAGCTAGTTACCATTGATCATAAAGAAAGAGTATAATATTAGGTGGTGCTCAGATAGGAAGAATGAGGAGATAACTGAAGCATTATCAGAGCAATATAATGTAGTATATTCGTGATTGCTGGTTGTAGGAAGTTGTACCCACTTGCATTTTTTTCTCCTCAGGTCCTTACACACAATAAATGATATTTCCCTACACACAATAAATGGAATCTGTATTAATTAATGCTAGAATGAAACATGCCTTAAATATTAATATCATCTTTACATATATTTATACTTTTGTACATAAAATGTTTGGCGATATATTTCTGTTAAAGTGAAAATAATAAAAAATATATATTTTGCATAGGTTTATATATTTAGGTTTATATTATTACATTCCAAATGACCATTAATATATGTTACTACAAAACACTATTTGACGTATATCAGTCAACTTTGAGATGGATAACTTAGCTTCTCTCCAGGTGTAGAATATATTCCTCTACAATGTGTTTCTAGACATACAAGCAGTTTATTGGTCATATTAGTGAGGCAATAAAAGATAACGGAGGTGCTCTGGTTTAAAGATGTAATGTTTAGCAGACATCCGCCCAGGTAAAATCACTGAATAATTTACAATGTGATCAAAAAACTGTTGGCTTCCATGGCACAAAGGTATACTTTACTAACAAAAGATAAACCATAATTGCCTGTAACCCAAAATTTTGGATGGAGGTTACATTCATTTTTAAACATTTAAATATATTCAATTGTCTCTAACTCGCAACTGCCCTCTCAGAGCCTCCATACAAAAACCATGCACTTGTAAGTAGGATTTAAGGGGGCGTGATCATTTTATCTGTCAATGTATAAGCAAGCCCAGAATATACGTTCTAGACACAGCCAATAGTAAATGAGAGCGTCATCATGATGTCATTAAACATGGAGTTTATACTTAAACTTCACTCAGAGGCTGCAAATTAATTAGTGTTGTAAATTTAGAGATGAAACACACAATCCAGCAATGTAAAAATCAATAAAATTCATTAAAGCAACTGTTCTAGTCCATGATCTGTATTAACTCCTTAAGTCCCAGGATACATTTCACACAAAAAACAAATTAAAAATATATTTGTAGTTGCATATTTATGGGTTTGAGACTGTTGTGCAATGAATTCTAATGTATTTATATGCCTTTACATGCTTTTAAAGCGCAGTAATGAGTTTTAAATCGCTGCTGCAGCTGTGATAAGTGTTTGAAAAAGCCCTTGCAAGTTCTATTCAGTACTTGTAACATTTTTGACTGAAACTTGATACATTTTATCAGACTTAATTTGCGAGCTAGAGCTATGGGTCTAATTGAATATTTATTTTGTGTAACTTTAATTATTTAGCACTTATAAATCTTAAACTGTGCTAAATGGAGTTCCAAGGCCGGTTTTACGGCTTTGGCTGTTCCGTAGTCATTGTGGGCGGGTAACTGGCAGTTGGAATGCAAGTAGCTAAATGTAGCCAATTGAATATCTATAACTTTTACGAGCTGCTTTACAAGTTCAAGTAATTCCAAGGTATACTTTACTACAATTTCTAGTTACAGAGCTGTAAATCTATGACTTGGACAACTCCCTTTATGATTTTGTTTCTGTACAGTTGGGTTCCTTCTTTAACATTATACTCTATATTATACCAAACTTTGGTAGATTGCTACATATATTCCAAACATGAAGTGTTCCCTAATTTACAGTGGCTTTTATGTCTGGTCCTTAGCTGTTACTGCTATGAATCAGACTAGTCGAGTGTTTCTGGCTAGCACTAGAGAAAAACAGGCTATTGTGATCAAGAGTGATAATTGGTAGCAAAGTGATAGATGGTAGTTGGCAAAAAATGGATCTAGGATCTATTTATCAGCCTCAAGTTAAAATAGTGTTCGTTATACTGTTTTGTGTGACACTGAGGATAATCCAAAATGAAATTACCAAGAGGCTATTATATGTTTAAGCCCAATTGTGCCAATGTGATCTGGGCCACTATTATGGAAGGAAGAAGATGTAAGGCAAACAAAGGCTTTGCAAGAAGGATGAGGAATACTGCTCCTGTAAAAGAGCTGAAAAAGAGGCGTTACCAAAATACCTTTTTTGATCACTAGTTTCTTTATTTCCTTTTATAAATAAACCCAGTAAGATGTGTTCCTTGTTTAATAAGACCTCTCTTTATCATACATTTCCATAATCTATAGAGTAAAAAGTGGATCTAGGTCTAAATCAAGACCTTTTTTTATGATCTTCTTTAACTCGCTACATTTAATATTTATCCAAGATTTAAATAACGTTCTTTCTTTGGTCTTCTTAATGACATACACTTCTTTCTTGTATATCTTTTGATATAAATATTAATATGTGTAAGTAAATATTCCATATTTTGACCTCATTTTCACCAATACGTCTGCAACCTGATAAATTTTATTAAAAGTTAAAGGATTATCTATGATCTCTATTATACAAATTTGGCCATTTCTAATACACAATATTCATATTTGCTGTTTTGTTGTTAGCTAAATTAAATAAATATTGGTCTTTTCAAAGAGAAGTTATTTTCAAAAGTTTATGATTGAGCAACATTACATAAAAGCATGCACAAGATTTTCCATTTTCAAGATGAAGCTAATGATGTGAGCAGAATATAAAGTGTGCCATGGTTGAAACATTGCATGCTCTGTGTGTATGAGGTTAGGAAATCACGTAGCATATAAGGACTGGCACAGGGAGAGCCTGGAGCATGTGCCCTGGGAGGCAGAGGTGTGATTACACTTCTTCTTGGAGCTGCAGCCAAGCTGGAAACTTTGACTTTGTTTGGAAACTTCAAAATGATCATATAGAAGGTAAGCTCAAAATCTAAGATGTATTTGTCACCAGGAAATAAAGGTAATATTTACAGATGAATGAAACTCTTCCAAGTCTTTTAGCCAAACATTTACTGTACTGAAATACTGATTTTTCTGTATTTTGTGAAACAGTTCCCAATCACATATATGAAAAAACTGATTAAAATAGCAACATTGGACTACCATAAACAGCTTACTTTGAGAAAAAAAACATTAAAGTCATCAGAGACTTCAGACTACCAGTAAAATTGTGATTTAATTAGCATCATCACCTTTAATGACATTTTTCATACAGTATATCGATCATCAGTCATACTGGTCTTGTTAAAGGCCATATCCAGTGAACGTCCAAATAAGTAGGGCCTATTAATATATATGGGCCCTATGTTAATTGGGCGGTATATGGGGAAATCGGTTGTGGGAGCTTTTTTACCCATGTTACACCTTGATGTTAATCTTTAGCTCCCCCACATTAGCATAAGGCCATATGTGCACTCCCTGCTGGATAAATCATTACTATGGAAAAGAAACAGTCTGCTTTCATTATTTTATGATCACATATTAAATTCATTACTTTTTTTCTTTACCTGTAAATTGCCATGTCTTGTGAAGAAGCCTGTATGTTAATTGGTTAACTGTTTTCCCCACTAGTGCCAATTATAAAAAAAAAAACAGTGTTTGCATTGTTGGTTGACTTACGGATCAATGGAGAGGTTTTACAAATACATAATAAGAAGCTATTGGAAAGTTATTAATGAACCCGTGCTAATTCAATGTTTTTTAAATGCATACTAGTTTTATAACAAAAGGTCTGGAAATAATGTTATATATTTTTTGCACACAGCAATTTGCTATAGGGCACACATTTGTGATAAAACAAAGGGGACATTTTTATAGCACCAGTTGTAGTTAATACCAACTTAACTCATTGTGCTGACAGACCTAAAGAAAATGACCTGGAAGTCAGTCTTTGTGGCTTATGTAATGCTTCTGACTTTCTTTTCTGTAATCATATCAACACATTTATGACATTGGTGTCCATTTAAATATGCATATGGGTGTATAAGATAAGTAGAAATAAAGAAGGAAAGAGGTTAGCCCAGTTTGGCAGGATAGTATAGAAATTTGAAGAGAAAGGCTTGACAGTCACTGCATATACAAGTTCAACAAAAAATGATCATTCTTAAAGGTCAATTCCTTTTTCGTTTTTTAAATCTTAATTTTGTGAAGTATGTAACAAAAAGATTAGCAGAATGCTGTTATCTTGTCTGACTTAAATACTTTCTGCTAGCTTTGACTCTGGGGGGCATTTCTTATCTACTGAACAGTGAAGGGAGTGGTGGGCGAGAAGGGATAGGAGAGGGCGATTTGTTAAGAGATTTGACAATTTACCCTGCACATGCTCTGAAGCAGGCAGCTCTGAACAATAAATTCAAGCTCACTCCTATAAAAATGCCTCTCTCCCACTTGCAATCTTTGTCCAAGTAATATGGATACCTCCAGTGTACAGTATTGGCATTCTAATTAACCAGCAGCTTCACACCATTTTTCCTGCCCTAACGTGCTCTTAGTCAGACTGAAGTTATCAAGTATATATATATATATATACTGTATATATATATATACAATGGTTCTTTAACAAATTAACTTTGGCTGTGAGAAGGTTTCTGAGATTCACAGTTTCACACTTGTGGCAATGAATCCCTATAAATATTTATACACATGTTGTACTTCCATACATCACTTTTGCCACTTTGACATATGAGCTTGTTGCGTGTTGAGTGTAGATTTATATCACTACCAAAGAACTTCAACAAATGGTGAAATATGTGATGGTTACGGTAATTGTATTATAAGCAGGAGGGACATCATCTCCCAACAAATGTAACTTTTAACAACCATGAGCTTGAGCTTTGGAAGGCCATGGTCATGAATCAGTAGGAAGGAAGTTGTTACAAGCAAACCAGTTAGATCTTGTAAGATAAAGGAGTTGTGAAATAGAAAACCAAAGATATTATTAAAAAGGAGATGGGCAGGAAAAGATACCCAGACATATCCTGTCTCACTAAATTCTCCAGTTAGGAACACAAGTAATCATCCGTTCTGTAACTAGTATCAATATTAAGTATCATGTGAAATACATAAAGAGTTCAAGCATGACTGGGATAATAAAATTGCTCTTTTGACAATTTTTTAAGCCAAACATTTTAGGTAATTAAAATGAGCAGACTTAATGGATCTTTTGGCTTTTAATTCCAATGGAATCCATATTTCTATATATATCAAGCATTCAACATGTCAAACTACAGTCCATGCTGCACACTGCTCTCTTTGGCTTTAATGATCTTTTATTATTATTATTATTATTATTATTATTATTATTATTATTATCTTTATTTATATTTCGCCAACATATTCCGTAGCGCTGTACAGGGGTTGAGTACATGGCAAAAAGCAAACTTAACACCTTATAAAGAATGGAGGGCCCTGTTTTTTGAGCATATAATCAAATGCACATAGTGCTTGTTTCCAAGACACGAACACACGATTGAAAACTCGTAAACTTACAATCTAAGGCTTTAGGTGTGATACAAGAGGGTGACAAATGCAAAATGGCAACGTGAATGCAATTTGTTTTGTCAATTGGAGGGGTCTGTGTGTTGTACTGTAGATTGTGGGTGTAAGTGTTATTAAACTGTGGAGTGTGCAGTTGTAATTATAAAGGCTGAACTCTGTGGGCTATGTTATCTTGCTTTCCACATTGTATAAATATATAATTGAAGTTGTATAAAGATTTTACCATTGTGAGCTATATATTAATGAGTAGAATGTGAATTGTAATTTCAGCAGCTACATGTTCAATGGCGGACAGCTCAATATAGTAATTAAGTTCTGTTTCTGAATTAGGCAGGACCAACCAAATTAACAGAGAACTGTAACTTCCTAGCAATGTAAAAAGGCAGCTCTAAACATCAGTGTATTGTAGATACAAATTGTGAACTTTAATTCATATTCTACCTTATATAATCTATCTCTTGCCTTTTAGCTCTAGCAATAGCATTGTGCTGAGGAAATTTAAAAAATTAAATGGACTGTCAAAAAGAGAGCCTATACTACTAGCTCCACTAGAACAATCACATATAATAGTTGTGGATCTTACGAATGTTGGTCAATGTTAAATGTTACAGTTGTGGGGCTGCAATGAGCGCCGCAGGCGCTGATCGCAAGGCCTGTCGGACTTAGCTGCAATGAGCCCATAGGACTTGGCTGCAAGACAGTAAATTACAACTTTAACGGCCTAACCACCGAACTGGAAAGACCACTAACAAAACGCCAAAAAATAAAGAAAAAACTTACACACTCACACACAGCACAGTGGGACAGCCAGGGAGCCTGGGAGTGAGGTTGGAAGTTAATTTGAGGTATATTTGGCGTTCTTTGGCGGACGAAAATCGGCTAAGCGAGAAAAGAATGGCGCCCGAAAAAACGTAACTGGATGCAAACAAGGCCGAAGACGGGCAAGTAGCTAGTAAAATATATTTTCCTAACGTGAAGTGTGGAGTCAAAATCTCCCAATTGATCGTTAACCCCATGGGATTCAAGAATATAATATTTAAAATGAAATAATAATAATAATAACCTAAATAGCAAGATAACTTGAAAGCGCTTTACAATTATTCCTCAGATATTGTGTTACCCAAAGCCTTGGGAAAACAGATAAGTCTTAAACTTCTTTTTTGCAGAAAGAGTTCTACATAACTAGAGCTGCATAACTAAAAGATCAAGCACCAAATGCTACCAAGTGCACTTTTGATACATTTTGCTGTCATACTGTAATCAAAGAGCACAGGTAAAGATGTATGGATCCAAGATTTCTATCAGGTCGCTGATCATTTAGAGCTTTGAATGTCAGGAATCCAACCTTAACATAAATTTGCCATTTGACAAGTAACCAGTGAAGAGAATGAACAATGGGTGTTATGTGATAGGAGAGGATCTTGTTTGTCAGCAGCCATGCTATAGTGTTCTGAACTATCTGAAGGAGTTGTAACTGCTTACCTGGAAACCCCAGGAATACTGTAAGCTAGGAACTCACAGAGGCATGGACCAGTGTAGCCAGATCCTCTGAGGAAATCAACAGCCTTATTAAATTGCGATTTGGCCAATTGAATAGGGCTCTATATAAGCACATAACATATTTTTTTACAGAAGTTTTTAGTTAGTGAACTTTTATCCAAAAGCAAGGTCTTCACTATCTAAAAACTTCTGTAAAATAAATATGCTATGTGCTTATATAGAGCCCTATTCAATTAACCAAATCGCAGTTTAATAAGGCTGCAAGTGCTTAATCCATGCAGCATTTTTCTGGTGGAAGAAAGAAGTCTTGATTGTCACGCACACTTTTATAATCCACAATCAAAATCCATAACAAAACTTCACATTTGTTCTAAATGATATACCTCCATATTCCATGCCAGATCCAGATCCTGCTACAGTTTTGATTTTATAAGCTGGTGTCCTTACAGAAAGACTACCTTGGTTTCATCAGGGATAACCTTCAGCTAGTTGGCACTCATGTACAGATCTGCAAGACAATAATTGATCAGAGACACTGGATCACAGACATTGATCACATTGTTTCATTATCACCTATTGAAATTATGTACATGGGTAACATCATGGGATGGGTTCCCTGGTGGCACAGTGGTTAGGATGCAGGTGCTTTCACCACAGCATCCTGGGTTTGAATCCAGCCAGGGAACCAAGAGGTCACACTAGTTAGTACTTGGATGGGAGACCACCTTGGAACACCAGAAGCCCAATGCTGTGGCCCACTGGAGAAGGAACTGGCAGCCCACTCCAGTATCTCTGCCATGAAAACCAAGTGGAGCAGCATGGTGTGTTGTCCATGAGGTCATGGAGAGTCAGACACAACTGAGCAACACCATTTACATTTACAATATCATGATAAATGGATCCCCGTGGAAAAAAAGATAAATAATTTACTTAGACACATAAAACTTTGTATAATAAAATCCACTTTGATTTTATCACAATGTGCCAAGATGAGTTAGCTTGCTTTATTCAAAATATCTCGCTTACATTTCTGTCTGTTAATAGTAACTAGTGGTGGAGCAGTTGGTATGCTGGTTGATCTTCATTATGTCATTAAAGTATTATCAAAAAGATGAAAGCCTTTAAATAAGCGCACCAAATGTTTAAACAAACTGTGAAAATACAGGCGCTGTACACTAATGCTCTACATAGCAAATGCCCAAAAGCGTGCCAAAAATATCAACTCCACAACCGCAAGACAAAAAAAACACCAAAATCTCACGTACAACCAGAAGTGTAGGAGCCAGAATAATTCTGGGGGAGATACAGCTCATTGTATACACAGGCCGTAAAAAAGCTTATATATACTTACAAACATACGGCCCCCAATCCCACCCAGTTCCTATACCCATGCGTACAACTCTTTAGCATAATCAATTAGTATGAAACATTAACCCGTCAAATTGACAAGTAGAGTATACTACATTAAGCGATCAAAATATCAAATTGCATGTATCCATTAAACTATGAACAACCAGTTCACATACAAAAACAATAAATGTAACCAAAAAAGCAACTCTTCATTCAACTCTCCAGCAGCTTTATGTATTTTGAAAATCTATCAGAAATTCCTGTAGGATAACCATTTTTAGATCAACTCTACTAGAAGATATAATTATTATTTTTAATACTACCCACTTTAAAGAAAATGAACATTTATATGCACAATTAAAGTGCTCACTGGAGTAACATATTTGTTATGCAAATTGTCACACTTACGTAGTACATTTTTATGTCCATTTATTTGCATCTTGATAGGTCTGGTAATTTTACCCGTTTAGCCACACCCACAATGGCATTTCAATAAATATATTACATTATTGGCTGTATAGCAAATAGCATAATCTTTTAATTATTGTTATACCCCAATTGAGGACGGTATACTACATCACCTCCAATAATGCTTAAACAATTACACAATGACTACACAGGAATGTCTTAAGGGTACATAAGAACAATGCATTAGAGTGTATAGGTGACATACTTTCATCTGCCTTTACCAAATTTTCACAACTATTACTATCTCTTTTATAACATATCAAAGTAAACTCAATGAATAGATTAACTATATAAGGATCTTTTTGAATCATAGGCCAGTATTGCAAAATAAAATTCTCAATCTGATATTTTCCATGAAAATGAAAATTGTTGAAGTTTTTCACTTTATTCACAATACTTGAACACTTATGCATAGTATGTTCTAGAAACAGTAAAGATAAGCAAATGACCAATTAGTTGAAATATAATAAGATGTACATTTATATTAGTGTTCTTCGCAGTGATTCCAAAAGTGTTATTAGATAATTCCAGTGTTCAGATCAGTTTAAAATTGTACCAAATAAACACATTTATGAACAAAAAAAATTTATGAACAAAATACCTTACCAAATAAGCACTGTTAACAGTAAAACAAAAACATTTTGACAAGTTTAACTTAAAATCCAGTCAGAACAATAAATACAGAATTTTGGGCAAAGGAAAGAACATCTCACCCTCCTACTGTTGAATGTGCTGTTGATCCTATTTGAACTTGGAATGTCCTATCCAGTTTCACACATCATGATTCAAGTTTCACAGAGATATGACAGCATGTGATTTCAGTTTATTGTGAGTTTTATTTTCACGGTGCGTTCAGTTATAGAGATTATATTTGATATTAAACATGTGGGTCAGATTACTCGCTTTTTTCGTAGCATATTTTTCCGACAGCAATGTTGAGTGTAAAAATGAATGTAAATATATAACATGTTAATTTGTCACCCCAAAATCATGAAGTTATTTTTCTAAAGTAAATTGTTCCTGTGTTTGAGCAGTAGTATTATGCAATTGTGCAACAACCAAATACTAATTAGCTGATTTGATGCTCCTTCCAGTATAACAGTCTGCTTCTTTTTTTTCTATAGTGACAAAAAGAGTACCTAATGTTGTCATGCAGTTATTCTCTCTCCTACACTTATCAAGCACTTTGAGGTATAAGATAGCATAAAGAGACCAACATTAGAATAAACAAGAAGATCAGACAATGCTGAATGTCTTGGGAATGATTTACAGTTGAGAAAAATGGCTGGCACAATGTATAGATACTTCTTAAAATGATGTGGAAGGTTTCTGGATTTCAAATGGAATATAATATACTGATGTATCTATTTACTTTAATGTATTTTCTTTTATTACAAAGTGCTTAAAAGCTCTATTTTTCCACCTAAAATCATACAATTTTTACCCTCTGCTCATGAATACACAGATCGTGAAGTGCAGTGTTTCAAACTAGCCAACCAGTGACCCCTCT
The DNA here is from genome assembly GCA_027410445.1 of Discoglossus pictus. Classification (NCBI taxonomy): domain Eukaryota; kingdom Metazoa; phylum Chordata; class Amphibia; order Anura; family Alytidae; genus Discoglossus; species Discoglossus pictus. The sequence continues at coordinate 308,948,727 of CM050167.1, forward strand.
CAAGCAGCATGTTGCAGAATGCTGCCACTGATTGGTTGCTATAAAACAGGGCAACCCCTATACTTCAAATTACATTGTCTTCATGAGCTGCATAGAAGAGAAACCAGTTAAGAACAATTTGTAAGCAAAACAGAGCTTTTAAGCAATTCTTAATAAAATAAAGAACACAAAAATATAGATATACATAATTATAGTATATGCCTAGTGAAAAACAGAAACCTGTCATACCTCTTTAACATTCCTTGATATGAAACCACCTTTGGGTGACTTGGTGCCTTTTAGTATATTTAAAAAAAAACTGTTCTAGAAAATAAGCAAGTACAGAAAGAGTGTGTAAATTATGAGTGAAACATTTTATGCCATGGTATACCTTTTTTATGCCTTAGCTCAGAGATTAAAAGTAAATTTTCCACACTTCAGAATGTCATTTTCAACAGAAAACAATAGTAATTTGGTATTCTACACATGCTCTTCTAATTGCATAATATAACATTTGGTTACCAGTGCTCTTTTAAGACTGGCATTACTTTCCAAAAGGAGAAAAAGCCTGAAGGCGAAACATCTGACATACAGTAATACACTGAGGTATGTGCCCCAAAAGAGTATTTACATCAGCATTACACACAGTGACACTTGCATCAGCATGGATCATTTTCTCACAAATCTCAGCACCCTTGATACTGAAATCATGGTCATTCTCTCTTTCTCTGAGTAGTTTGGATGGCTTCAAGTGTTTGAAGTTATTGGAACTACATCAAACGGCACTGGGTAAGGAATGTTGTAGAAGGATTAAACCAGCCGGTCTACAAGTGTTATAAGGGATGAGATGCAGTGAATAACAAAGCTTCCATGAGTCACCATTCAGATTTACCATTAGCTTATAATATATTTTTAAGTCAGTTTAGGTAATGCTAATAACCTTCATAGCTTTATTCATACAAATACAAATATATTTAACATATGTACCAACTCAATTTATAGTCAACGTCAGCAAAATTACCCTCACACATCATCATCATAATATTTTTATCATGGAGTGAAAGCCAAAATCAACTGGACATTTATAACTGAAACCAGGGAACAGAGAGAAACAATAAAATCAATAATAGAACACCTGTTAAAGCCTGAACATTGACTTCATTTTCAAACTTATGCCATTTTGACTTTTTTTGCATTTGGTGGTTTAAATGGGACACTGTAGTGGTGATACAAGTCATGGTGCTTGGCCCAATAATATGAAGGTAGTAATTTTTACTTTTACTCCTCTCAAGAAGGCTCATATGTTGCCCTCACTTTCTACTCTATAGTTTATGTTTGAAAGTGAACAATTATCAGCTTCCTATTTGTTCACGCAATCATGTATTGTAGGAGCTGCATGACTGAATGGGTAAGTAGAAACTGATGCTTCGCAAAATGCAACATGGAGATTCATAGGAGATTTATAGCTTGCTGCCCTTTACCCGATCTCACACAGGGAAATACTGAGGGATTAGAGGTGTGATAGACACCAATAACCAAGCTGAGGGAAAGGACCAAAATGGTAATACTTCATAACTTTAAATAATTGAGTATTATATGACTTGCTTTAACATTAGAGCACCCTGTTAAAGATAAACTGATTTAGTCTTGATAATTGGCAAAGAGTTTTTTGGAAGCAAATATTAGTCTTTAATTTATTTACCTGCTTAGGGAGAGGGGCCTTGGATACAAATAAGGTTTCAATCATATATATTTACAGCATGCAAACCTGCAATCTGTATATTGTTAAAGGGAACATGGAGAAAGAGGAGAGAGGTAAATGGGTTTAGTAACAAGAGCAAGGAAAGAAAGAGTAAAGAATGGTTCAATAATTTTTTTTTACCAATACTGGTCTGGAATATATTCCTCAATATTCTGTAAGAGCTGCAATTATATGATTTATTTGGTGTAATTGGATGTTTGTTTCTCCAGTCAGTATCTCAAACTGCATTGACTTCACAGTTATTTCGAGGCATGAAGGATATTCTCACTAGACAAATACTAAAATGGAATGAATATAGAATCATTTTTATCCATAGGAATTAAATAAAATTGGAATAATCTGTTCCTGGCCCCGAATCTGAAACATAACTAAATAAAAATGTAACCAGAACTTTACCTTTACTGAGGAGCGATGATGGCAGAAGCTGAAGAGGAGGAAAGGAATTATTGTTTATATGGGGAATCACCTTCCATTAAAACATCAGGTAACTCCAATTCTGGTGATCAATGTCATTATTGACCCTTTCCCAACAATTCACTAGCACTCGATTTAGAAAAGAGCCTGTCAAATATTGTCTGTTTATGTGTGTTTTTTAAAACTGTGTGACTACTATTGGGTTTGATGAACATAGGGGCTGATGCATATAGAGATTACACAGTATATTTATTCTCACTATCTTTCACATTTTTCGTGGTTTATTTTTACCGTTTCCTAAAAAAATGGAGGAAGCAAAGAATATATATATACACGGTGTATACATCAGAGGAGACAGATTCAATCTGTCTAATCTTGCTTTTTTTGAGCCCATTGTTTTGTTTGCATTCATGATTTTTCACCTGTTAGCGTTATCCTATTGCGAGCCTCGTAAAGCAAACCGAATGCGCTCATTGCAGGAGACACGCTGGACTTAGCTGGCGCTCATCCCGAGACACGAAGGACTTAGCTGCAATGAGGCAGACGGAAAATTAAGGCCTGTATGACTTAAGACCCAAAGCACGTAAATGGACTGCGGGGCTCGCAAAAATACGACTTTTAACGGCCAAATAAACCGAACTGGGAAAACCTGCAAAAAAAGTATGCCTGAAATTAACTTACACGCTCACACACAGCACAGGGGCAGAGCCTGGGAGTGAGGTTGCAAGCGATTTGAGCCATATTTGCAGTTTTTCGTCAATCGAAAATCAGCTAAGGCGCTCAGCGCAGGGCTCGCGATGAGCGCCAAAGGTACTCAGAGGAGCAAAAGCCTCACATTGTGTGGCAAATAGCATTGCCAGTCTAGCACTTTTATTCCCACCATTTTTGACAGGCAATTTACTAGTAATATAGTGCCTTGCAAAAGTATTCACCCCCCTTGGAATTTTTCGTGTTTTGTTGCCTCACAACCTGGAATTAGCATGGATTGTTTTAGGATTTGCATCATTTAAATTAAAGAACATGCCCACAACTTTGAAGATGTTTTTTTATTTTTTTATTGAGACACAAACAACAAATAGGTCAGAAAAAGTCAATGTGCATTAATATTTACCCCCCTAAAGTCAATACTTTGGAGAGCCACCTTTTGCAATCACAGCTCCAAGTCACTTTAGATAACTCTCTATGAGCATGCCACATCTTACCACTGGGATTTCATTCCTCTTTTCAAATCTGCTCCAGCTCCTTCAAGTTGGATGGTTTGCGCTTGTGAACAGCAATCTTTACAGATTTTCTATTGGAATGGAGTCTGGGTTTGACTAGGCCATTCCAACACATTTACATGTTTCCTCTTAAACCACTCAAGTGTTGCTTTAGCAGTGTGTTTGGGGTCATTGTCCTGCTGGAAGGTGAACCTCCGTCCTAGCCTCAAATCACGTGGTACAGGTTTTTTCTCAACAATATCTCTGTATTTAGCACCATCTTTCCCTCAACTCTGACCAGTTTCCCAGTCCCAGCTGCTGAAAAACATCCCCACAGCATGATGCAGCCACCACCATGTTTCACTGGGGATGTTGTTCTTTGGGTGATGTGTTGGGTTTGCGCCAGACATAGCGTTTTCTTTGATGGCTGAAAAGTTACATTTTACTGTCATCAGACCAGAGTACCTTCAACCATACATTTTAGAAGTCTCACACATGCCTTTTCGCAAATATAAAATGTGCCATTTTTTTTCCCTTCTGGCCACTCTGCCATAAAGCCCAACTCTATGGAGCGTACAGCTTATTGTCGTCCTATGTACATATAGTCCATTCTCTGCTGTGGAACTCTGCAGCTCCTCCAGGGTTACCTTAGGTCTCTGTGCTGCCTCTGTGATTAATGTCCTCCTTGCCCACTGAGTTTTGGGGTCCGGCCGTCTCTTGGCTGGTTTGCTGTTGTGCCATGTTCTTTCCATTTGGTTATGATAGATTTGATGGTGCTCCTGGAGATCATCAAAGATTTGGATATGTTTTTATAACCTAACCCTGACGTAAAAGGCTGTAATACTTAGCTGATCCACGGGAGGCCTGCAAGACTTTGAAAATAATAACCAACGGCGCTCTTCGCGAGGTACGCAAGACTTGAGCAGGGAGAGAGAGGAGAAAGACACAGGGGAGAGGAGGAAAGAGACACAGTGGAGGGAAATAAGGGAAAAAACAGAGCAGGGAGAGGGGAGGAAACAGACACAGGGGTCAGAGAGTGGGGAGAGGCTCACAATGAACTCCAAAGGTGCTCAGTGCAAACCTTGCGATGAGTGCAAGTCGCAAGTATATATATATATATATATATATATATATATATATATATATATATATATTTATGTATATGTATAATCTCTTCTTCAGAAAGGGTCCTTGTTATCCAGATTTCTTGCATTTTGCATTCACATATTCAGCAACTGAATGAGAAACTGAATCCCATATTCACACTATGCTTGTTTGAAGAATTAGGCAATAAAATTACTATTTATTAAAAACTGCAGACTTCTTGTCATGATTCAACTCTTCTTACAAATAAAAAAAAATCTATCATCCAGATATTGCTTTTTTATACGTTGTTATTTATTTTATTAGTTTTAACACATAATTGTTTATTTTTTTATACCACCACAGCTGTATTGTGGACCATGTGAATGAAGCTCACTGATCACTGGTTGTCTGTAGACCACAGTTTGGGAACCTCTAGTTTAGAGAAAAAAAAAAAAAAAAACTCATATGTTTTAGTTTTAATTACCAAAGCTCCTTCCCACTTCAGATTTATGACTAGGTGGTATAGGCACCTGCCTAGGAGTACATCCCTGAGAAGAAACCTTTATTACTACAATGAAAAAATATATTTTTATTTTATTGTGAAATGTTTCTTTAATTAATGTGGGGGCCGATAATGATAGTGCTTGCAGTAGCATATCAGACTGTGTATATACCAGTTGGAAGTGGATATATACCTAGTGCATGAGCAGATCTCCCTTCTTGATCACTAACTTGTAGTGGTGAAGGGTCTTGTGTACTTCATAAACCATATAGGGTCACCTATGATGGACAGGTCATATCAGAGAGATCAGACAAATCGCGGCCCACAGAAGAAGGAACACGCAACCCACTCTAGTATCTTTGCAAGAAAACCCAATGGCTAAACACAACCAGACACAAGATGTGCCTGGAGTGCTTAGGTCCACAGGGTCACAGAGAGTTGGACAAAACTGAAGAACTGAACAACAACACAAGCAGGTCATTGAGACACTGAAGGAGCTGCATGCTTATCAGCATGTTCTGATTATCACATCCATTCGGTTGCTCCGGATCTTTCACTTTCTTTCCTCCCTGACACAGAGAGGTCATATACAGTCAGGTCCATAAATATTGGGACATTGACACAAAACTAATCTTTTGGGCTCTATACACCACCACAATGGATTTGAAATGAAACGAACAAGATGTGCTTTAACTGCAGCTTTAATTTGAGGGTATTTACATCCAAATCAGGTGAACGGTGTAGGAATTACAACAGTTTGTATATGTGCCTCCCACTTTTTAAGGGACCAAAGGTAATGGGACAATTGGCTGCTCAGCTGTTCAATGGCTAGGTGTTTGTTATTCCCTCATTATCCCACTTACAAAGAGCAGATAAAAGGTCCAAAGTTAATTTCAAGTGTGCTATTTGCATTTGTTGCTGTTAACTCTCAATATGAGATCCAAAGAGCTGTCACTATCAATGAAGCAAGCCATCATTAGGCTGAAAAAACAAAACAAACCCATCAGAGAGATAGCAAAAACATTAGGTGTGGCCAAATTAACTGTTTGGAACATCCTTAAAAAGAAAGAACGCACCGGTGAGCTCAGCAACACCAAAAGACCCGGATGACCACTGAAAACAACTGTGGTGGATGACCGAAGAATTATTTCACTGGTGAAGAAAACACCCTTCACAACAGTTGGCCAGATCAAGAACAGTCTCCAGGAGGTAGGTGTATGTGTGTCAAAGTCGACAATCAAGAGAAGACTTCACCAGAGTGAATACAGAGGGTTCACCACAAGATGTAAACCATTGGTGAGCCTCAAAAATAGGAGGGCAAGATTAGAGTTTGCCAAACAACATCTAAAAAAGCCATCACAGTTCTGGAACAACATCCTATGGACAGATGAGACTAAGATCAACTTGTACCAGAGTGATGGGAAGAGAAGAGTATGGAGACCGAAAGGAACTGCTCATGATCCAAAGCATATCCATCATCATTGAAGCATGGTGGTGGTAGTGTCATGGCGTGGGCGTGTATGGCTGCCAATGGAACTGGTTCTCTTGTATTTATTGATGATGTGACTGCTGACAATAGCAGCAGGATGAATTCTGAAGTGTTTCGGGCAATATTATCTGCTCATATTAAGCCAAATGCTTCAGAACTCACTGGACGGTGCTTCACAGTGCAGATGGACAATGACCCGAAGCATACTGCAAAAGCAACCAAATAGTTTTCTAAGGGAAAGAAGTGGAATGTTATGCAATGGCCAAGTCAATCACCTGACCTGAATCCGATTGAGCATGCATTTCACTTGCTGAAGACAAAACTGAAGGGAAAATGCCCCAAGAATAAGGTTTGGCAGAGCATCACCAGGGATGAAACCCAGCACCTGGTGATGTCTATGCATTCCAGACTTCAGGCTGTAATTGACTGCAAAGGATTTGCAACCAAGTACCCTGTTTCCCCGATGGTAAGACACTGTCTTATTTTTTTTGGAAGGCCAAAATATGCTCTAGGGCTTATTTTCAGGGGGATGCCTTATTTACCCATGAAGAAGACTACAGTACACAGTTATTGTTGAAAAAAAAACACAATTTTAATACCTGTATATGGTACAGTGTACCGGTAATAACGGTAGTTGTCATTACAAACCAGCATAACCAGACAAATTGAGCATCCATAACTTGTAACCGTGTTATTGTTTTCATACAACAATCTATGGCATAGTACGGTACATTTACACATTTATTCAATGACAACCAAGTCATCATCTTCTGGAACATCATCGTAACAAACCCCACTCTGAATATCCAGGTTAATTACTTCTGACTCGATTTCTTTTAGAATCTGGTGACCAAATCTCTCATGTTTAGCAACAGCACTGTCCTTAAAGGAGTACTTCTTATCAAGGTAGCCTGCTCGTAGCGCATGTTCAATGCAACTGTCAGTGATTTTCTCCCATGAATTCTTCACCCAAGTCACAACCTCTTGCAGTTTAGGCTTCACAAAGTTTCCACGCTGATTTCTCTCCATTCTATTTTCAATGTAGTCGTTAATTTCCATGCGCAGATTGTCCTTGAATGGCTTGTTGATTGCAATATCCAAAGTTTGGAGATAGGCCGTCATTCCTGCGGGAATCATTACTTGATCTATTTTTCTTTCATGAAGAAATGACTTCATATCTTTAGCGCGATGAGTGCTGGCTGCATCCCAGACTAGCAGACCTCTTTGGCTCCCTCGCATAACAAGTGGCAGCATTAAATCGACCCATTTTCTTATGACTGCTTGTGTGGCCCAGGCTTTTTCAGTTTCAAGAACAAAAATTCCTGAAACACGTTCAATCTTTTCCTTCTTGCCCTTAGAAATGATTAGTGGTGTGACTTTGGTGCCATCCAGACGAATTGCCAAAATACAGGTAACACGTGCACTTTCGTAACCAGTGGAGGGAACGTACACTGAGGAGGCACCCCGCTGTTCAATTGTTGTTTGAGATGATTGGCCCATAAATACTGCAGTTTCATCCATAGCAATCATGTTGGAAAGATTGTATTTTGAGAAATCAGTATCATCAATAAAGGACTTGAATGCAAGTGCTCTCTTAATAACTTGAGCATCTTCCAGCCTAAACAATGTTGTGGATCTTCTTAAAGACAGTTCGTTTCGCTGAAGGAAATTATCCAACCAGTGTTTTGATGCTTTGAAGTTTTCCGGGATGTCAAACTGTGGTGCTATTGCAAGCGCATATTCTTGAATCTGAGCCCTATTCACAACCAAGGCCTTTGCTCTCCTGTCAACAACCCATTCACAGATCAGATCTTCCAGCTCTGGAAATGTTGCTTGGCGACCTGATCCACTCTTGCGTTTGGTACCTCTTCCATTTTCCACTTGTTCCATGAGTTTACCATACTCTGCTCGCCACTTGCGGACCATTCGGATATTCAACATCTTTTCCTTGCAGAAAGCAGGAAGAGTTTGGCCCCAAGATTCTTCCACAATTCTCATCTTGTACTCCATCGTGTAGCTTTTCCTTTTTGTGCTCATGTCTAAGGGGAAAAAAAAGATATGGCATTGAGGTATCCGAGTGGGGGAGGACTTAAAACTTCAGGGGGGGGGGACCATTTTAGTAACCCCTTCTGATCCTCATGTGCCATTCCTGTCCCCTTCTGATCAATCATGTGCCATTCATGTCCACTTCTGATCACTCTGGGCCAATCATTGTCCCCTTCTGATCAGAGTGATCAGAAGGGGACAATGATTGGCATAGAGTGATCAGAAGTGGACATGAATGGCACATGATTGATGACGGTAGAAGTGGACATGAATGGCACATGATTGATCAGAAGGGGACAATGATTGGCATAGAGTGATCAGAAGTGGACATGAATGGCACATGATTGATGACGGTAGAAGTGGACATGAATGGCACATGATTGATCAGAAGGGGACAATGATTGGCATAGAGTGATCAGAAGTGGACATGAATGGCACATGATTGATGACGGTAGAAGTGGACATGAATGGCACATGATTGATTAGAAGGGGACAATGATTGGCACATGATTGATCAGAAGGGGACAATGATTGGCATAGAGTGATCAGAAGTGGACATGAATGGCACATGATAGATGACGGTAGAAGTGGACATGAATGGCACATGATTGATTAGAAGGGGACAATGATTGGCACATGATTGATCAGAAGGGGACAATGATTGGCATAGAGTGATCAGAAGTGGACATGAATGGCACATGATTGATGACGGTAGAAGTGGACATGAATGGCACATGATTGATTAGAAGGGGACAATGATTGGCACATGATTGATCAGAAGGGGACAATGATTGGCATAGAGTGATCAGAAGTGGACATGAATGGCACAAGATTGTGCCAATCATTGTCCCCTTCTGATCAATCATGTGCCATTCATGTCCACTTCTGATCACTCTGATTGGCACATGATTGATCAGAAGGAGACAATGATTGGCATAGAGTGATCAGAAGTGGACATGAATGGCACAAGATTGTGCCAATCATTGTCCCCTTCTGATCAATCATGTGCCATTCATGTCCACTTCTGATCACTCTGTGCCAATCAGAGTGATCAGAAGTTGACATGAATGGCACATGATTGATCAGAAGGGGACAATGATTGGCACAATCTTGTGCCATTCATGTCCACTTCTGATCACTCTGTGCCAATCATTGCCCCCTTCTGATTAATCTGATGCATTCATTGTCCCATTCTACTGTAATCAATATCGTACCGTAATACCGGTATACCGTACCTCCTGCAGGAGGGATGAGGGAATCTGCCTGCGTTTCCTTGCGCGAGTGAGTCACGTGCGCGCGCTGCAGTCCTGTCACTTCCTCCTCTCCCCCTTATGACGAGGCGCGCAGCCATAGAGGCAATTAGGGTAGACGGAGGCACCACACGGGGTCACCCACCGTACCATCCGATTCCGGTAAGCACAGGTATCGGTGGGTGGCTTATTTGCGGGGGGGTGTCTTATTTTATTTTTTTTTCTAAAAAGGGGGGGCTGTCTTATTTGATGGCCCTGTCTTATCATCGGGGAAACACGGTATTACAAAGTGAAAATTTTATTTATGACTGGTAATCTGTCCCACTACTTTTGGTCCCTTAAAAAGTGGGAGGCACATATACAAACTGTTGTAATTCCTACACCGTTCACCTGATTTGGATGTAAATACCCTCAAATTAAAGCTGAAAGTCTGCAGTTAAAGCACATCTTGTTAGTTTCATTTCAAATCCATTGTGGTGGTGTATAGAGCCAAAAAGATTAAAATTATGTTGATTGTCCCAATATTTATGGACCTGACTGTATACAGTACCCACACTAGGCACTCTATTGTCTAGAGAGAAAGATTATTATATAAATATATTGTATATATATATATATATATATATATATATATATATATATATATATCACATATGTATTTGTGGATCTTGCGATGTTGGTCACTCAGTTGCATCCCTCGCCGAAGGCGCTCATTGCCATCAGCCGCACAGTAGGGAGGCTCGCCAGCTCTAAAAAAAAACAAAAATAAGAAATTATGTACAAAAAATTGTAACACCCTCACACACAGCACAGAAGGAGACACAGGAAGCCTGAGAGTGAGGTTGCAAGCGAATTACACTCATATTTGGTGTTTTTCGTCATTTGAAAATCACCTAAGCAAGGAAAAAAATGGGCAACAAAAAAAGCAATATTTCAGAAACAGCATTAAAACGAGTCTCAGCAACGCCAGGCTCACAAAACGTACAAAATACACGACGCTTAAGTCAGTAACACTTACATGAACAATGCTAGGCACGAGGGACTTTGAAAATAAAACCAGTGGCAGTCACCACACAAACATTCAGCACACACACAGAGGAGAAAGACACAGGGCAGGGACAGGGGGCAGATGCTGGAAAGAGACACATGGCATTCTCAAGCACTAAACTTGCAGGTTAGCGATCCCTGCAATGAGCGGCCAGTACAGAATGCGAGAGGAAAGGCTCACAGTGAGAGCCGAAGGGAGAGGCTTGAAATGAGCGCAGGTGAGAGTAAAGGCTTTCAATGAGCATCAATGGCGCTCCTCACGGGGCACCGCGAGCAGGAGAGGCTTGCATTGAGCGCTGAAAGCACTCATTGCGAGCACCGCCATGAGCACCAAAGGCTCTCAGCGTGGGGCATGCGGTGAGCGCCAAAGGTGATAAGTGCAAAGCAGGAAACTGGAAATACACAGGGGGAGAGGCTTGCAATGAGCGCAGAAGGCGCTCTTTGCGAGCCAAGTGATGAGCATGGAAGGTGCTCAGCGCAGGGCTCGCAATGAGCGCCAAAGGTGCTCAGAGGAACAAAAGCCTCACATTGTGTGGCAAACAGCATTGCTAGCCACACAATTTTAATCCCGTCATTTTTGATATATAGTATATATATATATATATATATATATATATATATATATATTTATATTTAGCATGCTTTACACAAACGGTTATTGTATATTCACATTTGCAGAATCATTACACACAATCATTATTCACTGACCCAGACTACTAATTAACACATCTCTGTCTTTTCCACCTCTCTGCTAACCCCTGAACACAGACTAGCAATCCCCTCCCTGCCCCACTCACCCAAACCTGGTTAACTTTAATTTATTGAATCACTCAAACTACTTGTACCTGATCTATCAACTGCACATGATTACTTTCCCTACTTACTCTGCTTAGATTACACTCCTAGCCACTATATTCTCTTTCACTGTCTCCTTTACCTCAAGCTCCACACTATCCTCCTCATGTGTCTCTGCCTGCACTGCGGACCTACAGTTTTTTGAGGGAACCATCAATGCTGACATGTACTGTGACATACAGAAGCAGAGCATGATCCCCTCTCTTCAGAGACTGGGCTGCAGGGCAGTATTCCACCATTATAATGACCCCAAACACAACTCCAAGACAACCACTGCCTTGCTAAATTAGCTAAAGGTAAAAGTGATGGACTAACCAAGCATGTCACCAGACCTAAACCCTATTGAGCATCTGTAGGGCATCCTCAAACGGAAGGTGTGGGAGTGCAAGGCGCTCACTGCGCTGGTGTAGATGAGCGCCATAGGTGCTCATCCCTACGCCCCGGCATGACTTAGCCAGTGAGCACCGAAGGTGCTTATTGCGTGGGTGTAGATGTGGGACTACAGATCAACATAAATCTCAATTATCCAATTCACAATGCGAGACCCGTAGCAGTTTGAAAAAATTGCAAGAAAAAAGTACAGCCCGTATCCATTTGAAAACAGCAAAGCGGGAAAATACAAGGGCGAGAAAATACGAAGTTAACAGCCGGACCGCGCACATCCAAAAACACAAACAAAATTAAAAGAATATAAAGAAACATCACACACAGCAGAGGGACCGCCAGGAAAAATATATATATAAAAAAAACATCACACAGCACAGGGTATAGCCAGGACGTCAGAGTGAGGTTGCAAAAGAATTTAACCCCAATTTGCCCAGTTTCGGCACTCAAAAATCGCCTAAGCGATAAAAAAATTGCAGCCGAAAAAAACTAAAACGAGGCTACACGACCCCTAACCATGCAAAACACCGCCAGTCCCATAAGACTGGAAAGCGGCACTTAGAAAAAAATTAATCCAACCCATCCAACTTACACCAAAAAAATATATGACGTGCGGGACTTGGAGAAAAAAAATACGAGGTTGATAAAATACGAAGTTAACAGCTGAACCGGGCACATCGAAAAACACAAAAAATAAATATAAAATACATACATAAATATCACACACAGCATGGGGGGACAGCCAGGACGTCTGTCAGTGAAGTTGCACACGAATTTAAATAGAATTTCACAAGTTTCGGCACTTACAAATCCGCTATGCAAGAAAAAAAATGGCGGCCGAAGATAACCCAAAACGAAGCCAAGCAAGTCAAATTCAAAAACGTACTCGGAACATTTACCCTAACTCAGTAACACTTCATGCGGCACGTAACACACATCCTGCGCCACGTAGCACATACAAAAGAGATGCCATTTTCTATAGAAGAAGTAACTACGTTGCACGAAATGGCGACTGGAGCGCATTGCGTTATAACGGTTTCTACTTCAGCTCACACTCTATAAATACTGCAAACTTTCTGGAATTTTCTCCATTTCTCCTCAGGTGATGAACAGTGTGACTGTACATTTCACTGCTGGCGTTACTTCTGAAGCAACTTCATTATCACTTTAGAAGTTTAAAATCAGCAAATTACAAAAAATAGGTAAGCTATAATTAATGAATGAATTAATTAATAATTGCAAAAAATATATATATGGTTTGAAATATTGCCAATAACGACATTATTCATGTACAGTAACATTGAAAAGATATTAAAAAGTTACAATTAATTAATAAATGAATTATTTACAAAAAATAATAATTGAGTTTAAAATATTGACAAAAACAACAATATTACTGTACAGAAGCAATTAGAAGACATTATTCATGTATAGTAAGATTTAAAAGACAGATAAATGTTTAGGTGCGGTAAAATGGTGTCAATTTAAAAATCAGAAAAAAGGACAAATTTCGAAAAGAAAATAGCTTTTATTAAGACATGTTTGAAAACATAATTTATGCTTTTAGCAAAAAAATACATTATTAATATTTACAGTGGTTTTCAACATTTCCATTTTTTTCTAACTTTCAACAGACTGAACAGTGTCACTAAATAATTTGCAGCACTGCACGGTTTCACACAGACTGCAAAATCTGCAGAAATTTACAGACAACAAATTAAACCCAACAGGTAATGTACAAAAATATATTTGCTTAACATAAATACTATGGACTTAGTCAAAAAAATAAATGAGAAAAGTTATTTCAACATTTGCATCTTTTTCTATCATTTTCAACAGACACTGCCTGAAGAGTGTTGCAGGAAAATTGGCAGCAGGGGACCCTCTGTCATTTATAGACAACAAATCCAAAACAACAGGTACAGTATAATATATAACAAAAAACATGGTCTATCCTATTTGGTGTGTGCAAAAGTAAAAACCTACTGCAACCTAACAAACCCTCTAAGCATAACCCTATAACCTACAACCCTAATGCCAATGTGAAAATGTACTGCAACCTAACTAACCCTCTAAGCCTAACCTCCTAACCTACAGCCTTAATGCCAATGTGAAAATGCACTGCACCTAACTAACCCTCTAAGCCTAACCCATTAACCTACATCCCTAATGACAACAGCGCCCCACACAAAAGATGATAGCACAGAAGAAAAAATAAAAGCCTACCCTAAGCACCTAATGCCAACAGTGGGGAACACAAAACAGGATACTACAAAAAAGGTTCTTAACAGATATAAAATGGAAGGATTTAGCCTCTTCTGTGTGCCCTAACCTATGAGCCTAACCCCATAACCTAAACCACTCTGAATACATACAAAATGCAAGTATATACCCTGTTTTGTATGGTCTTGTACCTCTCTCTGTAATTCTCAACATACACTGCCTGAAGAGTCTTATCATCTCTACAGGAATTTATACACAACATATTAAAGACAAGAGGTACAGTATTACAAGTTACAAAAAAAATAATAATACATCAAGTACTGCTGTTTACACATATAAGATTGAAAGGCCTATCCTGTTTTGTGTCTGCCTTTGTAGAAACCTACTGCAACCTAACTAACACTCTAAGCCTAATCCCATAACCATAAACCCATAATGATAACATTGCTGCATGCAAAACACTACACCAAAATAATTTAAAGAGGTACCCTAACCCCTAATGCCAACAGTGGTGCACACAAAATAGAAAAGGACAATGCTCTTAACATATACAAAATGGAAGGATATATATTATACAATCATAATCACAACACTGCCACACTCAAAACAGGATAACACAAGAAATGCTGTTAACATATACGAAATAGAAGGGCCTATCCTGTTTGCTGTGTGCCTTTAACAAAATATACTGCCACCTAACGAATCTGCTAAATTCAACCTCATAAAGCTAACCCCATAATGCAAGAGGAAAAGAAAAGACGTCAAACTAGACAACTTCAAGAAACATGGGCAGATCATCAGACGCCCGACCAAAATAAAATTCCACGACAAAATGAACGGTAGAAACTTGCAAGCAAAAGACTAGCGGCTAACAAACTAACATCCAAGCCCAAGAAGGCTACTAAAAAACTAGAAAATGTTGCTGAACAATCTGATAAGAATTCTAATGATGATTTAGAGAGTCATATTGATATATGTGCTCCGGATTGTCCTTTACTTAAATCTTTAACAGTAGAGGTTCATAATTGTGGTATTATGAATATTGTCAGTTTTGTGGGGCTTATCATTTCAAACAGGAATGACCCAGAGATGGCCAGTTCATTAGTTGCTGTCAAAAAGGCAAGGTAAGACTTCCACAAAGACAACACTACCCCACATATTTAAAAAGCATTATGACTGAGCCTACTTTCCCTAATTACCAACATTTCAAAACAAACATAAGATTGTATAATAGTGCCATATCCTTTGCATCTATTGGTGCAACATTAGCTGCTAATGTGACAGGACATGGCCCTTAATGTTTCAAAGTAAAAGGACAAATTTACCATCGTACCATTCTTATCTACATCCAAAAGAAGGGGAGCAAAGAAAATGTGCTCAACTATATTTCCTAGATACAATGGAAGCTGTTGAACAACATATGTGGCTTCCAGACAATAAAAAATGCTTACCCATGGTTTTTATAGAGCTTGATAAAATTATGGCCAAAACGCGTACACTCAAGCTTATGAAAAATTGTCAGAAATAGAACAAGAACACATAATACATGCAGAACTACATCAATTACCAATCCCAAAAGTCAATATGGTTCTTAAAAGAGATCACCATACTGATAAACACTGTTACAACTTACCAACATCAAATGAGGTTGCAATGGTCTTTCAAAATGACGAGGGAGAACCACCATTTTAAAGGGATTTTAGAATAGAAATGAGGAGCAACCTTTCATCAACATAAGTATCTTAAATACTAAATTAGATCCAATGACATATCCCATTTTTCCAATGCAAATGATTTGCAAACAGGACATTATATCGGCTATATTCCAAAATACAATAACTAACAACGATTATGTAGAGCTTGATACCAAAGTAATATTAACATCTAAAAATAAAGATGCATTGCTTCCGAATAATGAAATATTAAAATTAATAGATGCACTACAAAAAAATTATCACAGTGCTGATTGTGTACTTGGTGATGAAGAATGAAACTCAGACCAACTTTTCAACTGAATTTATTAATTAATTAACTCCATCTGGAATGCCACCACATATTTTGCAGCTAAAAAAAGGTTCAATTGTCATGTTACTGCGAAATATAAACCAAAAAAAAGGACTATGTAATGGGACCAGATTAATTGTTCAAGAATCAAAAGACCATTTCATAAATGCAGAAGTTCTCAATGGTACCCATAAAGGTGAAAGAGTTTTCATACCAAGAATAGATTTAGCACCAAGTGAAAGTAGCTTGCCTTTTGTACTTTAGAGAAGACAATTTCCCATCATCATGGCATCACAAGGACAAACTTTTAAATCTGTTGGAATCTTTTTAGAAGAACCAGTATTTGCCCATGGCCAACTGTATGTTGCATTTTCAAGATGCAAGAATCCAGAGGAAATTAAAGTTCATATTGAAAACAACCAAAGTCAGGGTGATTTTTACAAAAAACATTGTCTACTATGAAGTACTGTAAATTAAATTAGAAAAAAATCAAATAACTTATCTGCAAATAACCCAATTAAAAATCCAACATGGCTCTTATATCTATGACAAATTCAGAAAAATACCACAACAAATATAGAGAACAGTGGTTTTATTTCGAGGACGCAATTTTATGTCACTTGGACTCTTTTAGAGGACCACTATTTCGCTAAGGAAACTCTATAAAATGGTAAAAAAAAACATAGAGAACAGTGGTTATATGCCCTAGACAAAATTACAAGTCTGCTGGACTCTTTTTAAGGGAAACAATTTGACATACAAAACAAATGAAAAAAGGAATGTTGTGGAAGTGACTTTTGTCAGAATTAGCTCCACAAAACAGTTACCTTGCATTTTCTGACATTTACTGTTTCAATTGTAATACATTAACTTCATGTTTGTAATGTTAAAATTCTGTTTTCACTGAAAAGTTCTTTCATTGTATGTAATTAAGGGTTCATGTTAGTAGGAGGATGATCATTTGTTCTAAAATGTAAATGTGTAGTTACATAGAGAGTCTTGATCCAGAGAGTAATCCGATCGCCAGTTAATGGGGTCAGGAAGGAATTAATTTTTATCGCCCACATTGAAACAATGGACCAAGTTTCACTGGGTTTTTTTTTGGTTTGTCTTCCTCAGGATTCAATATTCAAGATCACTATAATTGGAAATAATTACATTTTAAATGTTATTACATTACATTAATGTTTGAATTGTTAACATTCTATTTTACAAGGTTTGAAAAGTTGTTTAATTGGATGATATTAGGTTTTATGTCAGTAGCAGCATAAGCATTTGTTCAAAATTGAAATGTATAATTAAATAGACAGGATTCATCCAGGGAGTAATCCGATCCCCAGTTACTGGGGTCAGGAAGGAATTATTTTTTCCCCCCTTGATACCATTTGCTACGTTTCAATGGGGGGTTTTACTGTTTGCCTTCCTCTATATTCAATACCTATGTGCTTTAACAGTAGTTCACCTACAAGTTGCATGTTAAGAAGCATTCTGTAATGGTTTAAAATACTCATTCATACAAAGTTGACCTATTGTTATGATACTCATGCATAGATCAGAATTAAAAATGTTAGCATTGTTAAAAACAATTTGTTCACCACTGTTTCCAATATAAGTTGCATGTTACAAAGCTTTATGTAATGCTTCACAATATTCACAGTATTCGTACAAATTTCATGCTTTGTTATATTATTACTGCATACATGACAAATAAAAAGGTTAATATGGTTTAACAGTTGTTGAAATACAAGTTGAATGTTAAAAATATAAAAAAAAATGTGAGTGATTTCACTACTCCCTGGCAAAGTGGACTGGATGAGGGACAACTGGACAGTGGGGCAACAGGGGACAGTAGAAGGAGAGAGACCAGTCTGAAGCCCTAACCTGGACAGTTGCTGGAGGCCTGCTAGGAGGAAATGGTGAGCTTATTTCAATAGCAATAGCAGAAACACCATATCACCTGCCCCAGAGATAGACCCCCTGACAGGGACAATCTAAAGCTGCCTAACTGGTAAACATCAACTTAGTAGGTTAAGCCCCTACACAAAGATTGAATAGTGTACAGCATTGAATGTTTTACATGACAACCCTGGCCACCAATCCAATTTGTGTACAGAAATAGTAAAATTAAAAAACGACACGCCTTATGAACATAAACCTCTTCAGAGTTTGTATCTATTGAAACCCTTTACATGAGGATCAAAGTCCACCATCTGCACAATAATAAAGTTTTCTCTGGCCGGTGCTAGGCCTAGCACATTATAACGTCGCCACCTGGTGGCCAGGAGGCTATTTCCCAGCAAATCTATGTGATTAGCTCTATCTTGTGGACAAAACTGGTATCTATCAAATTGCTGCAACCAAACTATTTTGCACTGCCACCTAGTGGACCTGTAGGAATTGATCATCAGAGACTTTCAAAATACACCAATATTTTTGAGGATGCCTAACCGGCCTATTTTACTGACACAAGTGGATAAGAATATGCTCACTATGTAAACGCACCCCATACTCCGGTGTGGTGGCACAACTCAAGGTGAAGTGACTTTGACAACTACATTTTATGTACGGTTCTTATAAAAAAGGAATGGCTGGGATCTCAACAAGAAGGGCAACCAAAACTATACAGGACTTTTGTACAACAAAGACACCAACGCAGTCTGCCCGACAGCCAGCCTCAACTCCCGAGCGTTCCCCAATTGCTACCATGGAATCCACAGCGCCTAGTACGAAAGCAGACATACAGGATCTAAAAGATCTAACCTCCTCTTTTAAAACTGAGATCACTGGAGAAATCAAGAAAGTGGCTGCAGAACTTACTGGTGAAATAAAAGCGGTTGATTCTAAAGTGACCGACCTGGAAGTGAGGTACCATGACTTATTAGCAGCACACTCCCAACTGAAAGAAGAAGTGTCAACCTTAAGAGAGGAACAAAGCCAACTCCAATACGTGAAAGAAGACCTGGAAAACCGCTCTCGTCGTCAAAATATTCGGATCCGTAACCTCCCAGAATCCATTACAGATCTCCCAAATTATATGATGGATCTCTGCAAACTTTTGCTGCCAAACCTAGAAGAGGAAGCCTTTAGAATAGACCGCATTCACAGAGCATTGTCAGGTCGTCCTGTTGCTGGAGAGAGAGCTAGAGATGTTATTGCAAAATTTCATTACTACACGACCAAGGAGCTCTTTATGAAAGCTGCGAGACCTGGTATTCCAGAGATTGCAGGTGGCCAGCCCACCATTTTTGCTGACCTTTCTCCGACCACTTTGTAGAAGAGGAGATTATTCAAACCTCTCCTGGAGATCGTTTTGGCCCAAGGATGGAGGTATACCTGGGGCTTTCCTTTCAAATTGAACATTGTGAGAGATGGAAGAATTTACCCAGTTTTTGAAATGGAGGAGGGCATGGCGCTGCTCTCGTCTTGGAACATTCGTTTACCAGAAGTAGGGGAAGCGGCCCAACGCCCGGATGCCAGACTCTACAGACGCCCTAGGCTACAACAAAGAACCTAAGTCTGTAATAATCTTTTACATTTAGAAGGGTGAAAAACTAAAGGGAAAAGGAAAGGATTTTTCAATGCGTAATACACCCTATAAAACTGTGGACAGTAGAACAGGGACTTTGTAGCTTTATCTACATAAGGCACAGCCTCCAGGCTAAATTTAGCGACAATGTTGAGATAATTTAGTCCTAGTTTTCTGGGTAGATATGTATAGATGGAGGTATGTATATACAGATATATATATATATATATATATGTGTATGTAGATATATGTATGCATATGTTTGATCTTATCTATTTTCACCTGGTGCCAACTCTATTATTAGCTCAGGGTCCTCTACAGCAGCTATCTAATGTTTAGATTTCATCTGCATAGTTATAGTCACTTAATTGTTAATGTTATGTTTCTGAAGCTGTGCCCCACAGGGGGTTAATTTTGTAAACTTTTTCTATTTTGACTTTATTTTGTTTTTTGTTTTGGCGAGTCGCCTGGATATCTTTCTGCAAGGATTCCAGGTGCTTCACCATAGGTTATAAGAGGACAGCGAGTTGCTCTCCTCATTTCAGTGTAAATTGTATATTGTTCTGGATATATACTTAATATACCCATACAAACACTATACACATATCTTTCGTAATTACTTACTTGTATACGATTAGATTTACGTACTATATTGTACAACACGGTTATTTTTATACATTGCTTTAATATAAATATATATAAATATATATATTTGTTTTATTTATTTTTGCTTCCTCCTTTAGACGCCTCCTTCCTCCCTCCCTCCGGCTTCTCTTCTTTTTCTCTCCCCTCCCCCTCTCTATACTTGATCTATTTACTCTAGCCTGGTGTGGAGCCCTACGAATCATTAGGTCCAAGTGAAGAACACCCCTCAGGTCACCTGCTTTCAGCGGATAACCTACTCATCAGAAGCTCTATCTCTTGGGTGTCGCTCAGAACAAGTAGTGAGTAATGGCTTTATGCATAGCATCTCATAATGTTCAGGGACTGAATGAGCCGGTGAAGCGGGGGATTGCCCTAGGGGAGTACGGTCGCATGGGGCTAGATATTGTCATGGTACAGGAGACCCATTTTAAGAAGAATTCTATCCCAAAATATTGGGGGAAATGCTTAACGCAAACGTTTCATTCTACCGCCCCAGAAAAAAAAAGGGGAGTGTCCATTTTAATACACAAGAGATTAAATTTCCAACACATATCCACACGCAGAGACACAGAAGGAAGATTCATCCTCGTACAGGGCACTATTAACGAACGCTAGATTTCACTGCTAAATATATACGCCCCGAATGTTGGACAGGCAACATTTTTTCATAAAATCTCAGACATTATGTCTGACTGGCAACAATCAACATGGATTATTGGGGGAGACATGAACTCGGTCCTGGACCAAGCAAAGGATAGATCGGGCTATTCAGACCCGATGATTATTCCCACCGCAACAAAGTCTTTCAAACTCTTACTTAACAACCACGGTTTGCTTGACGCATGGAGAATGACCCATTTTAATGATAGGGAGTACACTCACTACTCGGCTAGACATAACTCATATTCTCGCATCGACTATATTTTAATACAGCAACAATTAGCCTCGAACCTACAGGATGCTGAAATCCGGCCCATTGCATGGTCAGATCATGATGTTGTATGTATTTCCTTAAATGACCTGTTGCCTAAAGGGCGCTCCCCCTCGTGGGCACTTAATCCAGTTCTACTTAATGACGTAGTCACGAAAGATAAAATACATAGCGCCATAACAGACTATTTTGATCTAAACGGTGAGGGTGAGGTAGAGAGAGATGGAGTTTGGGCTGCACACAAAGCAGTGATAAGGGGTAAATGCATTCAGATTGGTGCATGCTCTAAAAGAACAGTTAGCCCAAATAAATATACTAAACAAAAAATTTTCGACCCTTCAAGCAATCCAAAAAAGAAAAGTGAGGATTAGGATGTCCCTGGGTGTCTTCCACCCCAATATACAATATACAAAAAAAATGGGATAAATATATACAAGGAATATTATTTTATTAAGTAAATGACAGCGGCGTATATTAAAAACAGTGAGTGTAAAAACACTAGTAGGGGGAATAAAAAAGGGCAAATGTAAGGAATAGTAAAATACCCTAAGGCACTGGTATTGTGCAAAATTTGATCCTTAAGTAAGTGGGTATAACTATTCACACCTGGCGGGCGAGCAATGGAAGTTATAAATAAGTATCAGGGCATACAAGCCCTATAGTATCCTAAATGGTATATTTGTAAAACCCAGGAAAGTAGGCACTTGCACTTATGGTTGATACCAGTGTATCAGACATATAGAGGAACTGAGGGAGTAAAAGAAACGATAAAAATATGTACAGAGGCTAAGGAAACCCAGGAAAGTAGGCACTTGCACTTATGGCTCCTAGCAACGACGCTGCGCACGTCATCACGTTAGACGTGCGCATGTGCGCTGCAAACCTGTCGGTCGAGTCCCTTTAGGAAGCGCGATATTGCTCCTATTACGGCCTAGTTTAAAGCCCCTTATACCACCCTAATGACATATCATGCCTGCAAGTATCAGATACTACCCATTGTAACCCCTAGAAACGGGGCACAGCCTCAATCCTCTTTATACAGCTTTAGGCACTTGTTTGTGCCATACCACAGCTAGATTCCAACCAGCCTATATAGACACGGTTTGGATCACATGCTGGGTAGCATATACTAGTTAAGGCAACCTTGTCTGCACTTTAAGCTGAGCCTTTTTGCAATTTTGACTTTTATAGGTACAATTTTCCAGTACCTCATTTAAATGCAATAGGTGTATCAGTAAGGCATTTAGTGACCCATACTTCATGTCTATGCATATATATTGCCTTCTTTAATGTACCCTCCGGACACTTGGAGGACATATATTTAGGCATAAGGGTGCTTTACAAATATACCATTTAGGATACTATAGGGCTTGTATGCCCTGATACTTATTTATAACTTCCATTGCTCGCCCGCCAGGTGTGAATAGTTATACCCACTTACTTAAGGATCAAATTTTGCACAATACCAGTGCCTTAGGGTATTTTTTTTTTTTAAAGTCTTCCTTTCCCACACCCAGATTCATACATTCTCTCTCCTCTTTTAATTTATAAAATTTATGCAGTGCTAGCTTACGGGCAAAGAGGTTTAAATCTTTTATGTGCGTGAATGTATCTGATCTGGATGTTGGGACAAATGTCAAACCTTTCTGTAACACTGAGGGGAAAGTTAGACAAATTGACTATCTGTGAATTCATAGTAGGGGGGTTAGAGGGGTTAGGAGTCAGGCATTCCTGTTTCCCTTGGATCTGAGTGTCCTCTCTGGCCCCCTCACAGGGATCCCACCTCTCTCTAAAAAAGGTTGTTGTTGTTCATTAAATCTGGGATTCTCTCTAGTCTGAAGATTTGCTCTTAATTCATAGTTCTCTCTTTTCTGAGGATAATTTCCTCGTCTGGTCCTGGTGTTATAAGGATGAAAGTCATCATTATCAGAGTTCTCAAATTCTGAAGAGCTAATGTCAGAATTTCTTTGGTTAGCATTTTTTGGGAATCTTCTAAATATCCTGCCATTTTTAAAATCAGTCTGATCCCTCCAAAATTTATTTTGTTTGCGTTCTTTAATCTCTTTCTTAAACCTGTCTATATTCTCATTCAACCTTGTGCAAAACATATTGTACTCAGGTACTTCACTGAACTTACCAAACTCTTGTTGGTATAATGCCAACTTTGGTTTGATGATTTCTAAGTTTTGCTGTTCGGTCTCAATTATAAGGGACATAAGTTCAAATGAGCATTTTAACAATATTTCTTGCCACTTCTTAGTGAATGTTTCATTCGACAGGTTACTAGCTGGGCTAATATTTATTCTAAGTCCTCTAGGGACAATTTGATTTTTTAAGTAGTTTTGCAGGCTAATGATTTCCCATATAGATCTTAGTTGCTTTTTTGCAATTTTTAACAATTCACCAAATTGATCTTTAATGTTCCTCTCATTAGCTATGATGGATTGGGCCCTAAAGCCAAAGCTCTCATCGGCTTCCCTTTGAAGTGAATCCACGTCTATATTATTTATTGCTGAATTCGCCATCTCAGAAGAGAGTTTAGTATAGTCTACTTGCTCCCTGAAAAAAGCTCAAATAAAAGCAAGTCTGAGGACTAAAAGTCACTTGGGTACAATAACAGATTCTAGTAAATAATATGTTTCCTCTATGTGGATTGAACCACTAATCACTATCAAAAAAGAAAAGTGAGGATTAGGATGTCCCTGGGTGTCTTCCACCCCAATATACAATATACAAAAAAAATGGGATAAATATATACAAGGAATATTATTTTATTAAGTAAATGACAGCGGCGTATATTAAAAACAGTGAGTGTAAAAACACTAGTAGGGGGAATAAAAAAGGGCAAATGTAAGGAATAGTAAAATACCCTTATACCACCCTAATGACATATCATGCCTGCAAGTATCAGATACTACCCATTGTAACCCCTAGAAACGGGGCACAGCCTCAATCCTCTTTATACAGCTTTAGGCACTTGTTTGTGCCATACCACAGCTAGATTCCAACCAGCCTATATAGACACGGTTTGGATCACATGCTGGGTAGCATATACTAGTTAAGGCAACCTTGTCTGCACTTTAAGCTGAGCCTTTTTGCAATTTTGACTTTTATAGGTACAATTTTCCAGTACCTCATTTAAATGCAATAGCTGTATCAGTAAGGCATTTAGTGACCCATACTTCATGTCTATGCATATATATTGCCTTCTTTAATGTACCCTCCGGACACTTGGAGGACATATATTTAGGCATAAGGGTGCTTTACAAATATACCATTTAGGATACTATAGGGCTTGTATGCCCTGATACTTATTTATAACTTCCATTGCTCGCCCGCCAGGTGTGAATAGTTATACCCACTTACTTAAGGATCAAATTTTGCACAATACCAGTGCCTTAGGGTATTTTACTATTCCTTACATTTGCCCTTTTTTATTCCCCCTACTAGTGTTTTTACACTCACTGTTTTTAATATACGCCGCTGTCATTTACTTAATAAAATAATATTCCTTGTATATATTTATCCCATTATTTTTGTATACCTTCAAGCAATCCCCCTCTCTAGGAGACCACCTGAGACCCAGGCGGAAATATTTAAACTCAAACAACAGTTGCAGGAGATTTTACGTAAAAAAGCGGTAACACTACTGCAAAGAACCCAATCTCAGTATTTCACACTCTCGAATAAGCCAGATAAAATGCTAGCCAGAAAGCTCCAGCAACGAGCAAACTCTTTTATTCCAAAACTAAAGATGGAGAATGATAAAATTATCTATAAGCCACGTGACATTACGGAGGCATTTGAAAATTTTTACGCCAATCTTTATTCTGCACCTGCTAGGTCGGGCTCGATTGATCATATGACACAAATAGACACTTTTTTGTCTTCCATTAAACTCCCAAAACTGGGTGCCGGACATTCAGATCTGCTAGATGGGCCCATAGATCTAACGGAAGTTAAGAGAGCTATAAAAGAGACCAAGGCTCATAAAGCACCTGGCCCGGGTGGGTTTACACATTTTTATTATAAGCAATTTATAGATACGTTAGCACCCCATCTTCAGCGGCTTTTTAACGATTTTTTATCTGGTAAGCCTATGAGGGCAGAATTCCTGGAAGCCAAAGTGATAGTAATACCTAAGGAGGGTAAAGACCCATCTCAATGTAAAAGTTATAGACCTATCTCCTTGATCAACTGTGATGTTAAACTCTACTCTAAAATCTTAGC
Organism: Discoglossus pictus; assembly: GCA_027410445.1. NCBI lineage: Eukaryota > Metazoa > Chordata > Amphibia > Anura > Alytidae > Discoglossus > Discoglossus pictus. Next base: position 308,974,299 of record CM050167.1, read on the forward strand.
GAACAGGCTAGCCTAATACATCCAGACCAGGTTGGGTTTATCCAGGGTCGTGAAGCGCCAGACAACACCAGACGGATCATAGACTTGCTTGATGTAGCATCATTCCAGAATACGCCCTTAATGCTGTTATCCCTTGACGCGGAAAAGGCCTTTGATAGGATTGATTGGTTGTATATGGCTGAGACACTACATAAATTTGGCCTAAGCGAGAAGTTAGTGAAGGGTATTTTAGCATTATATTTGGCCCTGACAGCATATGTTGCATACCAGGGGTTTAAATCTCGATCATTTAAAATCACGAGAGGGACGCGGCAGGGGTGCCCTCTATCTCCTCTCCTCTTTGCTTTGTGTATTGAACCTCTGGCGGTAACCATCAGAGAGGATATGAGTATAAGGGGAGTTAGAGTGGGAGAGACGGAACATAAATTAAGCCTCTTCGCGGATCATGCTTACTGTCTCCGAACCATTAGTCAGTCTCCCTAACCTGTTCCACGCTCTTGAACTTTTTGGTAGGATCTCTGGCTTTAAAATTAATTCGAGTAAGAGTGAAGCGCTAAATGTCTCCTTACCAGAGCAGTTGAAAGCCCAAATATCAGGAAACTTCTCCTTTAGGTGGGTCCAAAACCACATTAAATATCTAGTTTTTTTTATCCCCAGACAATCTGGCCTAACGTACTCAGCAAACTTCCCGGCGCTCATTAAAAAATTAATTATGGATTTAAATACGTGGTCCTCATACAAAATTTTGTGGTTAGGAAGGATTCACGCTATCAAAATGAATATTTTGCCCAAGCTCCTGTATCTCTTCTGTGCCATTCCAACTGCTGTTCGTTCCAAGGATATCTTGGCTATTCAGGGGGCAATCTCTCGCTTCATTTGGGACCGTAAAAGACCGAGAATAAATAAGACGGCCATGAAGGCTTCAAAGGCCAGAGGAGGGCTGGCCCTCCCAGACCTATTGAAATATTGTAAAGCCACTAGATTAGCCCAAATCACTAAATGGTTTAGTAAAGAACAAGTGCCAATATGGGTAGAAATAGAAACAAATACCTTTGAACAAAGTGGCCTCCACATTAAACAGGTTATTTGGCTTAGCTTACATTCTAAGTTGGGGAATGCCTCCTTTACTAACTGCATGGCCCAGTCTCTGGCAGTTCTGACCCAGACAAACAAGAGAATCCCACTGGTTGAAACAAGCTCATGGTTAGCCCCATTGTGGATATACCAAAGAACGACACTAATTGATAGACTCTCACAATTTAAGTGGTGGATAAACAATAAATTTACGGTGGTGGCTGATCTGTTGAGGGGTAATAGACAGTGGTCTATTACAGCATTTAGAGAAGAACACCATTTACCATTAAGGGAATGGCTTAATTTGTCCCAGATACATGTCACTATCTCCAAAGTAATCAAATGTAATGCCGCTGCCAGGACTACTCCATTTGAGAAATGTTGCCTTGAGAATCCGACTGGCAGACGGAATATCTCTATTATTTATAACTACCTAACAGACCAGACCACACCACCTAAATTACACCATCAACAATCTTGGGAGTCGGAACTTGCCATTGACTTAAACGAGGCTCAATGGAATAAAATACATAAACAGGCGGCAGGCTCCTCATTGAACGTAATATTGAGGGAAAATTCACACAAGACTATTTTGAGGTGGTACCTAACACCGGCTAGGTTGAAGCTTTCCAATCCTTCTTTGGAAGGTAATTGTTTTAGGGGGTGTACTGATTTAGGTACTCTTAAACATGTCCTGTGGGATTGCCCTAGGATTGCCCACATCTGGCTGGGGACATATGATATCTTGGAGAAACTCTGGGATTGTAGGATTCCCCAAAAACCGGAAGAAGCTCTTTTAGGTCTACCCATAGAGGGCCTTAGTAACCAGGCTCAACTTTTGTCACACCAAGTGTTTTTGGCAACTCGAGTTACGCTAGCTAAAGCCTGGAAATCGGGAATACCCACATATAGTGAAGTTTTACATAAACTTAAGTTCATATATGATATGAGCGTTATCTCAGCTGACCTGAATCAATCATACAAGAAATGGGCTTCATGCTGGGACACCTGGATCCTTAAGATCGGATGGTAAAGTTACAGAGTTCTCTAATTCTTAGGACAATCAGGGTGTGGATCCTGATTTTCCATGTCCCTCTCTTCTCCTGTCCTTCCTTCCCCCCCCTTCCCTTTACCCTAGGCGTGTTTTTTCCTTTGTTTTTAGGTTACAAGTTCGATAACCTGTATTTTTATATGCAAGTAATCTGAATTCATATAACAAAAAAACAAAAAAAGAGAGAGAAAGCAAAAAGTTGATAATTGAAGTTAAAAGGTTATTTATTTGTATGTTTATATTTTTCAAGGACATTGTCTATATAATTTTTGCTTTATCGTTGAAACATGTGTATTATTGTATTACCTTGATACTCTTAATAAAAAAATATTTAAAAAAAATGTATTATAATTGTTGTACTTCTTTGTAGATAACAAAAAGGTTAAGAGTGTCAGAGACTCACATTGTGTGGCAAACAGCACTCCCGCTATAACATTTTATTGACCGTCATTTTTGGACGGGCAAGTCGCTAGTATATATATATATATATATATATATATATATATATATATATATATATATATATATATTACAGTATGTATATTTGGATATATTGGAAGGTAAACAGGATTTAATATAGCATAATATAGGGATAGTCAATAGGTGGACCTGGGTCTGAATCTGGACTTCCATATTCTTTCTTCTGGACCTTCATTGAATGACTAAATTTATCATATTTCACCTGAAGCTTCTCTTTACTATACACATTTTCCCCCAGTGTTTTTTCTGAATACTATTATATTAGTATTGTAAGTATTTGTATACATACGGTAACCATAAAATAAAATAGGCTCTGGAATTTGACTTAATTTTCATAAAAACATTTGGATCTTGGGGAATTTTGTAAAAAATCTGGCATAATATATATGAAGGGATTGGCAAAATTTCCAGAATTAACATTTTAGCACCTATGGCCCCTTGGCTCCCTTGGTTTGTGAACCCATAATATATATATATATTTTGCACTCATATATATTTCATACTGCAAAAGAAAGGAACAATGCTTTGCCTGTCATTTTGACTTATATCTCTATTCTTTACAACGTAGGGGTTCTCCATACCTGGATTCATTATTCAGGATCATGAAACTGTTATGCTATAAATATATGAATGCACCCCAAAATGTAACTTATGTCCAGTATATGTTAGGTGTGCCTTCCTTGACACAATTGCATTGTATTTTTTAAGTAGCCAGCACTCACATAAGATTGTGGTGCTCAGAAATGTGTAATTGTGTCATGGAGTAAAATAAGTATGTAGTAGGAGTGTGAATAGAACCATGCACATGAACTGGTCATCGGTGAATGCCCACAAGCAGTATCACTGGTGCTGGGAGCTTGTTTCCTCTAACAATATAGGGGCAGTTTGGGATTTTCTGCCCCAGAGATGTAAATCTGGCCCCGGTAGCAGAACATTGCATATAACAGAATGAGAGGCTGTTTTTATTATTAACTTTCAAAAATATTTTGCTTGGTGTCAATTATAATTCTGCAAAAGACAATACTGTAAATGTGGAATTACATTGTTACGCCACAAAAAAAGCGTTTGTTTTCCGAAATGAATTCTCAAGCAGGTCAAAGGTTAAAACACATACAGACTTATTAAATTGCAATTCAGTAACTTTAAAAGGGCTCTATTCAAGCACACCGCATATTTTTTTACAGAAGTATTTGGTTAGTGAAGACCTTGATTTTGGATAGAAGTTGACTAACTAAAAACTTCTGTAAAAAAAAAATGCTGTGTGCTTAAATAGAGCCCTTTTAAAGTTACCGAATCGCAATTTAATTAGGCTGATAAAGTCTATTACTGCGGGATCTTCTGTTGTCTGACTATAAGTACTGAAAGTAAAGAGTATTTATTCAAACTAGCTCTACATTTCCCTTAGTAAAACTGACTACTTCTTTCGACAGTATCTGAGATCAGTGCTTTCCAATGAAGAGATGACATGTCACAAACACAATGTTAGTGACTGCTGTGTTCTGCACAATTTCTCTCCATCGGCCTGTTCAGACCCATCCACACTTCCCTCTTTCTAGTGGTTAAACTAAAATAAACAGACAACGCTGGCAGCAGACTGGAGGGAGCCAGAGAGGATGTGTCATTAGCAAACCTGTTAGAAGCTAAATTAGACATTAAAGAGAAGGGTCAAGAGACAGACTTAGTTATGGACTAAAATTCTTTAATTGCACGGGCCAGTCATTTCAATGAAGAACTTAATTACAATGATGAGCGAGAAATTACAAAGATTGTGGAATGTGCTTTCACAATGAACAGAGAGGAATTTGCATTCTATAATATACAAGTGGCCTATTTTACTGTAATCAAATGTTACACAACGATAATTTAATCTGTTTCTCATATCCATTACAGCCCTTTTCTTAATTACAAAACAACGTCTATTTGATATTTACAGCAAATCTCACTTTGAAAAAGTATTTTTTTAAATAACAATGTTGCAATAAACGACCACCTATCTTGCTAGAAAGTGATAATTTTAGGTTTTATAATGTAATATATATTTGCAAGTTTTCATGAAAGCTTTAAACTCTTTGCTGTGGTATTTTTAGCAGTGCAATTAGCAGCACTGTTTGTGCCATTGTATTGTTCCTGCTTTTAATTAAATGAGCTTCATTACAAAATATGCCTTAATAAGCGCATCCTGACTGTACAGTGCAAGCAATTTTCACATTATACCTATTTTTAGTTCACCATTTATTAACATATGTGCAAACAGCAGCAAAGTAAATCTATAGCCAGAATATATAATTTAACTTCACTAATGGCCACTGCTATACCCCTACCCACATCTCTCATTGACATGAGTACTATAGAAAGGAAGTGAAATATTTCAACCAAGATACCATTACTTACCTTACCAAGAAAGCCTTATAAGTGTTAGCACACAACCAATCAAGCTGCTCATTGATGAGAAGAAAACTGATTGTCTTTTATAGATGGTGCATAGCAAAGGGATGGTAGGGAGAAAAGCTTGATGTCAGCAGCTTGTCAATTTTATAGAAAAGATAAATGGTAAAAGAAAGTTTTGAATTAATAATTTATTAGTTTGGAAAAATAAAACATATTTAAGAGTTAAATATTTAATAGTTAACCCATGCTTGTATTAAAAAATGACTTGCTTTAAAGAGACAGAAATATTTAGCACTTCAAGGAGGCACAAATGTAAAAACTGAAGCATATATGTTCAAATGATTCTAACCATATGTAACGGAACCCATCACTGTTTTACGCTGTTTTATGGTTATTTAATTCTTGGTTAAAATATGATCACATTGCTATACTGTATGTATGTGGTCTGAGCGCCATTCAGTAATAATGTGTGCTCAGACCTAAGCTATCTGCAGATATGTTCTGGGTTAAAAAATGTTGTTATTATATCTGTAAATATATTGTATTGTGTGGTATGCAGTCACATATCTTTGGTCTCATACACTTGGTCAGGAGTTGCCCCTCTGCCTCATTATCCTATCTGCTAAACCACACAAGAGATAGGAGAACAAAAGGGTTTTAGCAGACGAGATGGCACCATGAACAATGGGGGTAGGGACTCTTGAATAATGAGATGACCTGGGGTTTCCCCATACTCCCAGCAGGGGAATAAGTAAGACTAGTGATGTTACTCTCTCCACCGTCAGAGGGAGAATGAGCAGTTAGCCACGCCTAGTGGGCGGCTCCTGGGGGAGGGGACTCCTGGCTCCCACGCATTAACCCTGCCTGATTGGCCAGAGGTAATTAGGGGTTGACCAAAGGTAGTCACTGCCCCTACTGTGTATGTGAAGTGTTTAAAAATGTGTTTTTGTTTTAATAAAGAAGAGTTCTACTTGACCCTTCAAAACGTAGCATAGTCTCGTTCTTTGAGGGGGATTTATGGTACCGTTACTCTGCTACATTTTACAGCACTCCTGGATTATACAATGGGATATCGTGGATGGGAATAAATAGTTCATTACTGCACAGCACCTTGCTTCAGAAAAGGACGTCTCCAACGGCTGGTACCCTCTCACTACCGGGGTAGCCGTTACACCATATCCCTCTAAATGTGTTTGTGTTGCTCAGTTGTGTCTGACTCTCTGTGACCTCATGGACCACAACACATGATACTGATCCACTTGGTATTTATGGCAGAGATATTGGAGTGGGTTACTAGTTCATCTTCAGTGGGCCACATCGTACAGCTCCTGTTATTCCTAGGTGGTCTCCGATCCAAGTACTGACCAGACCCAAACCTGCTTGGCTTCAGGGTGGTGTGACCTCTTGGTTCCCTGACTGGAATTGAACCCAGTTTGCAGTGATGAAAGCACCTAATCCTAACCACTGGACCACCAGGGAACCCATCCCTCTAAATAAACAGTAACAAAAAGGAAACCCATATGCTGCATAATAATACACCTCTATAGTGAAGATCACACTATAAAAATAAATATTCAAACAGAATAGTCCTAATGCGATCACTTATTCACTAGCAAATTGGAAAATGAATAATAGTGTTGATTTGAAATTTAATAATAAATTAACTCAGTTCCTTAATAGACATTAAGGGCCTCATTCTATTAGCGGCCGTAAATCGTCCGTAAGGCTGCGATTCCTTGCGGGGATTCTGTTAACTCGCGATTCTATTATACGGCCCCGCAAGGATCTCCTCTTACGGCCGGCCGCATATCTTGAAACCGGCCGTAAGCTGTGAAATATAAAAACTCAAAAATAAATTCAAGCCTGCACTGTACAGCTCTGTAAATGCTAGGGATCATATTGGGGGACATGAGGATTAAAAGGAACCCACTCTCAAGCTTGCACATCAGCCCAAACCCAAGTTCAAATTAACTGTTTATTTTCCGGATGCGGCGTGGGCGGGTCTGAGGTGCTCCAAGCACTCTGGACTTTTTACATGGATATTTTACAGATATTAAAAATAAAATATTTTACGGATTTGAGTATAGGATAATTATGTGCTATTTTTTCACCTAAAATCCCTTTATAGTCTTCTCAAAGTGCAGGATGGCTTTATTTGAGCTATTTTATGTGCTTAATTGGTGCTAGCGGGACCTCTTTCCTGCAAGTAAGCTGCGGCTCGTTTTTAGCCTTGCAGAGAGGTTTCCCGGAGCAATTGAATTGCAAAACTCTTGCAGCCGTTTTAGATCAAAGGCTTTCCTCTGGCGCGAGCGGCCGCAAGAGATAGCAAGGCACCGGCCGCAAGCCTGCCGGAGCCTCCGGCCGTAAGGGAATAGAATAGCCGAATAGCTTGCGGCCGGTCCTTGCGGCCCCGCAACGGCTGCGGCCGCTAATAGAATGAGGCCCTCATACATGTTTCCCACAGATAATAAGTATATATTTTAGTCGTAATTAAAATATATTCTTATTATCTGTATAATTGTAGGCTACAATTCTTAAATATTTTTCAGGATGACACATGCTATGCATTAGATTGGAGAGGAGCCTATATGACAATTCTCTTTATCAAAAGGGTTACACAAAGGAAATATACTGTATATAAGCTTCATAAATGTATGCAGAACAAGGTGATCTGGATCCTAGTGAGTAATATGTTAGCAATAATGTAAACAGGGCCTTTTATTTCACCAATTTAATGGTAGGAAAATAAAGCTATTAGTTAATCTATAGTAGGGAGTGACCTTACCTATAACATATATTAGTTGTCAGTGTGCATCAATTTGTGATGTTGGTCATGGGCACGATTTAGGCTGGATGAGCGACAAAGGCGCTCATCTGCGAAGCCTTCGCGAGGCGAGCTGTGTACAGCGCAGGACCTAGGCTCAATGAGCGCCGAAGGTACTCCTCTGCGAATCCTCACGAAGCGAGGCGAGCCATGTACGCACAGGATTTAGGCTGCATTGTGAGGGCTGCAACTGCGAGCCAAGCGCGTAAAAAACAAATTTAACAAATATAATAACACACTCACAGACAGCACAGGGGGAGAGCCAGGAAGCCTGGGAGTGAGGTTGAAAGAGATTTTGACCCATATTTGGGTGTTTTCATCAATCCAAAACCGTATAAGCAAGAAAAAAAATGGCGGATGAAAAACTTAAAAAATTCTGAAACTGGATGAAAATGAGGCTCAGCAAAGCCAGGCATGCAGGATTTAGAGAATACACAACGGCAAAGACACTAACACACCAACGCCAGGCACATGGGACTTAGAAAATACACGACGGCAAAGACAGTAATACTTACACCGACAACGCCTGGCACACAGGACTTAGAAAATAAAACAAACGGCCTTCAGCGCGTAACATGCAAACATTCAGCTGATTCACAGAGGAGAAACACACAAGGAAGGGACAGGGGGGAGATGGTGGAAAGAGACACATGGCATTCCCAAGCACAAAACTTGCAGGTTAACGAAACGCGCAATGAGCGGCCCATACAATAGACGGGAGGAAAGGCTTGCAATGAGCCCCGAACACGCTCATTGTGAGCCAAGAGATCAGCGCTAAAGGAGCTCATCGCAGAGCTCACGATGAGCACTGCGAGCTGGATAGGCTCGCAATGAGCACCAAAGGGAATCAGAATGGGGCTTGAGATGAGCGCCAAAAGGTGATCAGTGCAAAGCAGGAAAGTTTAAGTACACGGGGGAGGGACTCGCAATGAGCCCCGAAGGTGCTCAGAGGAGCAAAAGCCTCACATTGTGTGGCAAACAGCATTGCTAGCCTTACAATTTTAAACACGCCATTGTTGACGGGCAAGTCGCTAGTACTGTGTATGATGGATTAAATCTTCCTATAATGTACTTCCTTTCTTTATTGCAAACCATCATTATCCATAACAGTAATCCAACTTATCTCTAATTCAATAGTTAGCATAATTTAATAAGCTTTCAGTAGTCCTCAATACATCTGCTTTATTTATATTAGTTCGGCAAGAATGTCTACATCAGTGGGTTTTGGGTGCAACATCCTTATCAGAATAACATTCTTTTATTTGTATTACTAAACCATCAGCTCTATTAAATTCCCCCAACATGCAAAACCGTAGCCCGTAATGGAGCAGTGAGACTTACAGCTATTAAATTGGCCCCGTAAAACAAGCCGCTGCCGATCTGCGGGTTTGGAGTGAAAAAAGCCTATGGGACATGGAACTTCGCAGCCACAAATCTCAAGCCCGTAACCGCTACCTTTTTAATCATGCTATAAGCCGAGTGCTAGAGAGGATCCGCAAGGGGTGGGGGGTGGTGAAGTCCAATCCATAGCACTTTAAATGCACATATACACACACTACTGTACTTTTATTAACAGGAAAAGTGATGTTAGGTCTTAGAATTAATAGCACAACATTCTCAAAATCGCAAATCGGCTCGTATCTCGCAGCCTGTTCTAATTTAATAGCTATGTAACTCTGCAAAATTTCAAGCCTATAGCCCTTGCGAGCTTCCCGATGCCGCAACAGGCTTCTAATGTAATAGGGCAGCATATATATATTAAGGAGATCAACTCTCCATTATATTACTAAAAATATTTTCCTGAAAAAACATTACCCTGTATGTTAGAGTTTTTTATAACAACAAATTAATTTTTGATTAGAAATCAGAATAAAACATACATTACTACTATTTAGACACACACAAAACTATAAATATGGTCCTGATGTTATTGCTAAAATAATAGAATTCATCCTTACCCACAACTATTTAACTTTTAGCAAATATACCTACCTATGGATGATGGGGGCTGCCATGGGTACCAAAATGGCTCAACAATACGCTAATCTATTTATGGCGAATCTGAAAGAAACATTCTTATCTATATCCATTTATAACCCAAACAGATACTACCGTTACATAGATGATCTGTTCATCATATGGACAGAAGAAGAAAGCAAACTGAAAGACTTTCACAGTTCATTGAACACTTTCCATTCATCCATAAAATGAATTTCTCTTCAAAACAGGTGAACTTTCTGGATACTACCATATCCATTACCAATGGCACTCTCCACTCATCTGTATATAGGAAACCCACAGATAGATGCAGCTACCTACACAGCTCCAGTTTCCATCCCTCCCACACCAAAAAAGCCATCATCCATAGTCAAGCTATTAGATTTCATTGCATATGCTCAAACACTGGGGACTGTGACAAACATTTAAAAACACTGTCTGAATCTTTTAGACAGAGGGTTTGCAAACCTTGTATTATTACCTAGAAAATAACCACTGCCATCAAAATACCCCGTGAACATCTGATAAAATACAAAACAAAAGAAACTACTTCACGTATACCTCTAGTGACTACATACCATCCAGTTTTAGAGAAAATACGTAAAATAATCAAAGATTTACAACCATTACTAACCGAAGATGCACAATATAAAGATATACTGTATTCCCCAAACCTCCCATCCTTGCAGATGCAAAGTTTACCAAAAGTAATGTAATAGAACAGAAATTAAAACTGGGCCTCAGCAGCAGGTATTTATTAAGAATTGTATCTAGATAAATATAATCATATTCAACTTCGCTGAACTATTATTATTATTATTATTATCTTCATTTATATTGCGCCAACATATTCCGTAGCGCTGTACAGGGGTTGAGTACATGGCAAAAAAACAAACTTAACACCTTATAAAGAATGGAGAGCCCTGTTTTTGAGCATAAAATCAAATATACATAGAGCTTGTTTCCAAGGCACTGACACATGATTGAAAACTTGCAAACTTACAATCTAAGGGTTTAGGTGTGATACAAGAAGGTGACAAATGCAAGATGGCAGTGTGAAAGCAATTTGTTTTGTCATGTGGAGGTGTCTGTGTGTTGTACTGTAGATTGTGGGTGTAGGTGTTATTAAGCCGTGGAGTGTGCAGTTGTACATGTTAAGGCTGAAGGTGATAAGATTTTTTAAACAGGTGTGTTTTTAGTAATTTTTTTAAGGTTTTGAGGCAGGAAGATAATATAATGGAGTGGAGCAAGGAGTTCCAAATAGTAGGGGCAGCACGAGAAAAGTCTTGAAGATGGGATTGAGAGGAGATGATGAGAGAGGAGGAAAGAAGAAGGTCGTTAGCAGAAAGAAGGGGCAGTTGGGAGAGTATTTTGAAACAAGAGCAGAGATATAAGGGGGTGCACTGTTGTTGAGGGCTTTCTATGTTAGGGTCATGATTTTAAATTTGATTTGGGAAGCTATGGGAAGCCAGTGGAGTGATTGAAAGAGAGGAGCTGCAGACACTGATAGTTTGATATTGAAGATGAGTCTAGCGAAGGCGTTCATTATGGATTGGAGGGGAGACAGACGAGAGATAGGTAGGCCAGCAAGAAGGGAATTGCAATAGTCGAGTCGAGATATGATGAGAGAGTTTATTAGAATCTTAGCTGTGTCTTCTGTAAGATAATAACGAATTTTGGAGATGTTTTTTTAGGTGAAACTGACATGAAGAATAAAAGAGAGGGGGGATCCAGTACAACCCCAAGACAACGGGCCAGGGAGGTAGGAGTGATGATGGTGTTGTCAACAGTGAGAGATATTTGAGGAGTGGAAGCTGTAGTAGAGGGTGGAAAGATTAGGAGTTCAGTCTTAGACATGTTGAGTTTGAGTTGACGGGCAGGCATCCAAGAGGATATGCTAGAGAGGCAGTTGGAAACTTGAGCTAAAAGAGAGGGGGATAGATCGGGTGCAGAGAGGTAGATTTGAGTATCATCTGCATAAAGATTTTATAAGGGTGCCAAGGGAGAAGGTGTAGATGGAGAAGAGGAGGGGGCCTAGGACAGAACCTTGTGGAACGCCAACAGACAGAGGGAGAGGTGAAGAAGAGGTGCCAGAGAAGGAGACTCTAAATGTATGATCTTTAAGATAGGATGTGAACCATAAAAGAGCTGTGTCCTGGATGCCAAAAGAGCTGAGAGTTTGGATTAGAAGAGGGTGGTCAACTGTATCGAAGGCAGCAGAGAGATCCAGGAGAATTAGAATACAGTAGTGACCCTTTGATTTGGTGGTTAGCAAGTCATTGGTGACTTTTGTGAGGGCTGTTTCTGTAGAGTGCTGGGCCCGGAAACCAGATTGGAAGAAGTTAAGAAGGGAATTGGAGGAAATAAATTGAGTGAGGCGATTGTAAACAAGCCACTCAAGCAATTTAGAAGCCAGGGGAAGTAGTGAGATAGGGCGATAGTTGAAGGCAGAAGCTGGGTCAGATGAGGGCTTCTTGAGAATGGGTGTAATTGTGGTGTGTTTTAAAGAGGATAGAAACTTGCCAGTGTTTAGGGAGAGGTTGAATGGATGTGTGTGAGCTGGGATTAGATGTGATGGAATAGGATCATGATGACATGTTGTAAAGTGAAAGGTTGATAGTAAAGTAGATACTTCATCCTCGGTTACAGGGTCAAAGGAGTCCATAGTGGAGGAGGGATGGGGAAGGGTAAGGGCTGGGTGTTGTCGGTTTGTGGAGAGGATGGTGGGATAGGGTCAAGCTGGGAGGAGAGCTCATTTTGAATGGCTCAATTTTATTTTTAAAATGGCTGGCAAAGTCATCAGCAGTGAGAGAGGAAGGGGCAGTAGGTGGGGGTGGGCAAAGGAGGGTGTTGAATGTAGCAAATAAACATTTAGGGTTGGAGGACAGGTTTCATATTAGTGATGAGAAGTAGTGTTGTTTGGCAAGATTGAGGGCAGAGAAGTAGGAGCACAAGGTAAACTTGTAGTGGAGAAAGCCTGCTGAAGGGCAAGATTTCCTCGATAGTCGTTCTGCAGTGCGTGAGCATCTCTGTAGATAGCGTATTTGTGTAGTGTGCCATGGTTGTGTATGAGAGCGAGGGCGTTTGCGTGTGATTATGGGGGCATGAGAGTCAAGGGTGAAGGTTAGAGTAGTGTTGTACTGTGAAGTGGCGACGTTAGGGCAGGCAAGGGTGGTGAGGGGGCTGAGAAGGGGTTTTAGTACATTTGAAAATTGTTGTGGGTTGAGTGCTTGCAGGTTTCTGCGGGTTCTGGTGGCAGGGATTGAAGAAGGGTGGTGAGCGAAGGATGAGGTGAGGTTGCAAGTTAGCAGGTAGTGGTCATATAGGGGAAGTGGGGAGATGTCAAGGTTGGAGATTGTGCCGAGATTAGTAAAAATAAGGTCAATGGAGTGTCCACCACTGTGAGTTGCTGAATCTGTCCATTGTGAGAGGCCAAGGGAAGAGGTAAGCGCAATTAATTTTGCAGTTGTTGGGGAGGTGGGAGTGTCAGTGGCTATGTTGAAATCGACAAGAATGAGTGAAGGTATATTGGAGGAGAGAAAGTGAGGGAGCTAACTGGGGCTTTGCAATGATAAGCAAAGAGCTAAGTTTTAGAACAGACGGAAATACAAATAATCTATCAGTCCGTACATATTTCCAGCCGGGTATTATATGATGACATCAAAGTTCCATGACCTTGTGTAGTGGGATGTTTTAGAACCCTCTCCGTCAGTGGTGGCAGTCCATGCATTTTTATTTTTATTTATTTATACATTTTTAAATACTCAGGACTTCAGTCGAAAAGTATACAAAGAATATATGACAATACATTTTTAATATACAGCAAAAAAAATACTTGATTGTCCTTCTCGTGTGTGTTCACAATCTACATGCAAACAGAAATAACTCATCAAAGAAACAGGAAAGGCCTAAAAATGACAGACGTCTGCACAGATAACTAAAACATGCTGATATATAAATCCAGTCTCTATATTTAGATTGCCTTTCTGTTTTTTTTTTCTTAAAATTACAGGAATATATCTGATCAAAGAGAAGAATGTATAGGCTCCCTCAGAGGAAAATTCTAAACATGTACATGTCACTTCAGATGCGTGTTACTTACATCATTGTTTCTACAAATTGTATGGCAGTTTCTGAATGTTCACTATTTGTTATGTCCACATAAATATGAACTATTCCAGTAATGTTATTTGATTCCTTCTCATAGTACCAATATTCCCACATAGTCTTGTGATTAAGTATCATGTCCACCTGCCCACCCCCACTCTATAAACATGGAGCAGGTGAACTGAGAAGGACAGTTAACTGAGATCAAAAGACATGTTCAAAGAATGGGTTAATCCATCTGGAATTCCTCAGGACTGTCAGTCACAAATACAAGACCCGCTGGAATTTTAAGTGGAATTTTTGTTTCTCTTCTTTTAAAGCTGGAGGAAGTTCAAATGAACACTTGGCTAGCAGTTGGCACTTTCTTTGAGAGGAGGCTTATTGTTACAATGGACTAGTTCAAATAACACCCTTTGGATGGGAGTAGGGAATAGAAATGTCCCCGTTTTGGCTTTTGTTTAAAGAAAATAAATGGAAGCCTATTTTCATCTGTTGCTTCCTAATGCAATTACTGACTCTGCACCCTGTTTAAATGAAGCAGAAAAGTTCATTTGTCTTGGGTTCCTCCTGATGGAAGCGTCATCACTCAACTAAAAGAAACATGGAGTGTTGTCCAGATCACATGTAATTTATTAATATCTTCTAACGCTTCCCCAAATGCTGCTCTTTTCCTTTCTCGGGTCAGTAATGAAAAAAATGTGTTTTAGATCTCTAAAGTAGCAAATGTCTATTAAAATTAGTATTTTAATCTGGAAATGAGGAAGTTGATCTTGCAAATGAAATACTTATTAAAGCCTTCTTATGTCGCTAATTTGATTTATCCATTTGAATAAGCTAACGAAAAGAAAGATGCATATTGCCTAAAAGAGTAGTATCACCAATAAATATTTATTTATAAAAAATTAATGTGCTTGGATCTTGAAGATGACTTTTTCAAATTTGAAACCTCTGTAACTGTTTTCTTTTGGTCCTCTAAAGTATGTCACCATCTATAACCAATTAGACTTTCTAGATCATCTGTATTGTATAAAACAATTCCTGCTCCTATAATCTGTATGTTTGTATCTGTTACATACTTTAAGACACCTAAGAGTAAAAATGGAGACATAGTCTCCTTGATGTATGTGCCTTTATTATAGACATAAGAATGAATAATATAATACATGCTGGTTTTTAGCCATGTTCAAAGATATTTTACAAATTTATCACAATGTTATGGCAATACCCTGAATTATAATGGATTACAAAATATATGCCTATATATAATACCATAATAAGTCCTTCACATTAAAGATCTGCCCCAGGGAAGCTATGTAACACCTAATCCAGGGAAAATATATATTTTCTCCCTTCACTCACCATGGGCATGTGCGTTTAATTTGCATGACATTTTATGTTGTTTTTATCTTTATGAACTCCATAAGTAGGTATCCTAAACACACACTACACACAGCTGTGCTTCATGCACCTATATTATGGAGAATTGGTAAAGTCATATGTATTCATTTTGGGTGCCAATGCTGTGTATTTCCATATGGTTTCCTCACAATTTTGCAGAATTGCTAACCACATCACATTATAGATGTTAGGATCTATATTGGATTTCAAAATTCAAAGATCAAATGATTCTCAAACATTTTGCCCTATAGTTCAAAAACTACTTTTCCTACTAAAGGCAGAAAGCCTGAGCAGAGCTATCTACTGAGAGCTCCAACCCCTTTTACAGTAATTGTGCTAACACTAACAGCCTTATTAAATTGCCATTCTGTAAATTTAAAAGGGCTCTATTTAAGCACACAGCATATTTTATTTACAGAAGTTTTTAGTTAGTGGAGACCTTGCTTTTGGATAGAAGTTCACTAACTAAAAACTTCTCTAAAAAAAAATATGCTGTGTGCTTAAATAGAGCCCTTTTAAATTTACTGAATCGCAATTTAATAAGGCTGTAATGTTTAAGCCTCTTTCTAATCTGACAAAACATAATAATCTCATAAAAGTACACTCAGCAATCTCTTATTTTGCTTCAATTATTTTCTCCATTAAGTCCCACAAATCTCTCTCTCTCTCTCTCTCTATATATATATATATATATATATATATATATATATATATATATATATATATATATATATATAAATATATATATTTATAAAAGATGTTATTGATCTATAAGAATGAAATGAAAGATAAATCATTTAATGTGACGTATAAACTGTACATCTCAATTTAAAAACAAACTGAAATCTTTAAGGTAGAGGGAAGAAAAAATATAAAAATAAAATAATATGGTTGCATAAGTATACACACCCTTAAACTAATACTTTGTTGAAGCACCTTTTGATTTTATTACAGCACTCAGTCTTTTGGGGTATGAGTATATCAGCATGGCACATTTTGACTTGGAGAGATTTGCCCACTCTTCTTTGCAAAAACACTCCAAATTGGTCAGGTTGCGAGGGCATCTCCTGTGCACAGCCCTCTTCAGATCACCCCACAGATTTTTCAATCGGATTCAGGTCTGGGCTTTAGCTGGGCCATATCAAAACTTTAATCTTCTTCTGGTGAAGCCATTCCTTTGTTGATTTGGATATATGCTTTGGGTCGTTGTCATGCTGAAAGATGAAGTTCCTCTTCATGTTCAGCTTTCTAGCAGAAGCCTGAAGGTTTTGTGCCAATATAGACTGGTATTTGGAACTGTTCATAATTCCCTCTATCTTAACTAAGGCCCCAGTTCCAGCTGAAGAAAAACAGCACCACCATGCTTCACTGTGGGTATGGTGTTCTTTCGGTGATGTGCAGTGTTGTTTTTGCGTCAAACATATCTTTTGGAATTATGGCCAAAAAGTTCAACTTTGGTTTCATCAGACCAGAACACCTTTTCCCACATGCTTTTGAGAGACTTCAGATGTGTTTTTGCAAAATGTAGCCTGGCTTGGATGTTTTTCTTTGTAAGAAAAGGCTTTCATCTTGCCACTCTACCCCACAGCCCAGACATATGAAGAATACAGGAAATAGTTGTCACATGTACCACACAGCCAGTACTTGCCAGATATTCCTGCAGCTCCTTTAATGTTGCTGTAGGCCTCTTGGTAGCCTCCCAGACCAGTTTTCTTCTGGTCTTTTCATACATTTTGGAGGTAGCTCCAGTTCTTGGTAATGTCACTGTTGTGCCATATTTTCTCCACTTGATGATGACTGTCTTCACTGTGTTCCCTTGTATATCTAATGCCTTGGAAATTATTTTGTACATTTCTCCTGACTGATACCTTTTAACAATGAGATCCCTCAGATGCTTTGGAAGCTCTCTGTGGACCATGGCTTTTGCTGTGGGATGAGACTAAGAACATTTCAGTAAAGACCAACTAGAGCAGCTGTACTTTATTTGGGGTTAATCAGAGGCACTTTAAATGATGGCAGGTGTATGCTGACTCCTATTTAACACGATTTGGAATGTGATTGCTTAATTCTGAACACAGCTACATCCCCAGTTATAAGAGGGTGTTCAGACTTATGCAACCATTTTATTTTTATTTTATTTTTTTCTTCCCTCCACTTAAAATATTTCAGTTTGTTTTTCAATTGTTGTACAGTTTATAGGTCACATTAAAGGTGGAAAAAGTTCTGAAATGATTTATCTTTGTCTCATTTGTTTACAGCATAGAAACCTGCCATTTTAACAGGGGTGTGTAGACTTTTTATATCCACTGTAACTCTGATAGTAACAGACCACTATATGCCCAGATTCATGTTAAAAAGAAGATAAAACAAATTCTGAAAAAGTCTTTCAGACTTATCAGAAACAAAGCAAAGGTCAAAGGGCCAAAAACAGAACTATAGTCAAAAACAGTCCAATAATCGAATCAGGCAGCAACTAGAGATTAACCATAAACAGTCCAAAGGTCAGGAGGCAGAGTAAACATATAAACAGGCTGGCTCAAATACAGAATAATCTAAATCACAGAAGCAGATATGCCAAGCTGTAGGCCTAGAGCAGAACAAATGATCACTGAGACAGCTTGACTTAAATAGTTGCAGGTGAATAAGCAAGTGTTTTTTATCAGCTTAGCTACCCGGTGCTCAAAATAACCGACCTCAGAACATGCAGCCCAATCCTAAAGAGAACAGAACTTGGTCCTTAACATATACAGGACCTGGTGGTGTGTTCTGTGACTCACTGCGCTGCAAACACACCATCCCAGGTTCAAGTCCAGAGGCAGCCCTGATAAATTGATTGCCCGGAGCACTCTTAAATATGGAAAGAAGCTTTAAACCTTCATTAACCAAAATGTTTTCTTAAAGTATTACCTGTTTACCCTAAATATATTTTATAATTTAACTAATATAATTATGTCCAGTGAAAATGTATCACAAGCTTTTTACAAAGACATAAATAATTATAGTTCTTTATTCAAACCACTTGAGTAATATGTTATTATTATCATAGATCCGCTTACTGTCTAATTGCAAAAGAGATTTGTTTAGATCACACTGTCTGGATATTTTAGTAAGTTTATCAATTCTAAAGATTTTAAAACTTTCTGGTTTTGACTGATGATATGTTGCCCACACTACTTTTATTTCCCTTTGAAATAAGTAATTTGTATGTACTAGGATTCTTAAATCTCTTAAATCTCTTCAGGTTTGTCCATGTACATTTGAAATAAAATTGGATCTCCAAGTAGTAAAGTCTAGTTAGTATAGCCCTAATGAATATCAATCCATAGAGTATCTTGCAATGAATTTTACTTTACCTCTTTGTTGGTTAATTTGTTCCTTCTCTTTTTTTCCCACATAATATATTATCTGTTTATCATTTTTGTCCTCCAATAGTGGCATTATATTATGTTTTTTAGGGTACCCTAAGTTTAAAACCTATCCTCCAAAACTCCCTATTGAGCTGTACAAAGGGTTCCCCTTAATTTAAGGGGCATAATAAAAACTGTTCCCATATCATAATTACATAATTAATTAAACAAACCCAGAGAGCCACATGCACCAAATATTTCTCATTCAGAACCGCAAAATATATTCTCATTCAGATTTGATATCTAATCCTATCAAAATAAAATCTTGAGCTACTCTACTCCTGGCTAGGTGTCCGATTGCATCCATCATGTCTTATAAATAGGAGGGGTGACTAAATAAAAAATGATGTGCAATGTTTAATTACACAATGCCAAATACAACTTAATGTCCAAGTGGCTTTTTATCATTTCTGTGTACTTTGAGCACAGTATCCAGTGTCAGTATGTTTGTTTTAGCCAACATTATAAGTCATTATAGTCAGTTTCCTCAAGCAACCCTTGTTCTTTGCTATAATCTAATATGAGCGCATAAGCTTTGTTCACTTGTCTGAAAATTTTCAGTAGGCCTCTATTCAATTATTGCAATTACATGAGCCCGTAATGGAGCTTGTAAATGTTACTGATATTTAATTGGCTACATTTTGCTACTTGCATTCCAATTGTAAGTTACAGGCTCAAGATCACTCTTTTGATGTTTCAAGCCTGCAAATGTTACCAGTGCTAAATCCACATTCAATTACAGCAACTCAACAAGCCCGCAATTGCCTTCAAACCCGTAAATGGCAAATGTATAAAAAAATTCTATGAGTACTAGATAGGACCCGCAAGTGGGTTAAACACATGTTTGTAGCACTGCACAAGCAAATATAAACACACAATACTATACTTAAAAATGCTGGGAAAGCAATGAAAGACATCAGCATTAATTGCACAACAGTCACAAGCTTGCAAACTTGCAATAAAAAAATATTTTTGTAATGTTTTATTTCTGTGTTATATCAATCCCGGGAATCAAGGAGTTAATACATAACATGGAACCTGCACGGACTAGAACAGTTGCTTTATCGATTTTTATTGATTTCTACATTTCTGGATTGCAAGTCCGATTTCAAATCTTGCTTGCTTAATTGATCATGATCATACCCTGAAATGCTACCTACGGGTTCAGGGTGTGCATGTTGGGGATGTGAGCATGTAATTGAGGGCTTGAGTCAATTATTTACATCTATTTATGTAAAAAAATGAATCCGCAGCCAAAATATCAGGTTCCATGTAATTACGGGCTTGCAATTGAATAGGGGCCATAGTCTTTTTCAAACAAGAGATACATATTTCAACCTTATCAGGTTTTTGTTTATTATGATATGAATTTGTTTCTTATAATCTTGCAAAGCCTTCCACACTTCATGAGTCAAGTTGATTTTATCAAAGCTAATAAGAGTTAACTTCCTAAGTTCTTGTGATTTTTTAATACCATCACTTTATGGATGAGTATATTCAAAGATAAAACCAGATTTGCAGAGAAAAAAATACAAAAAAAACAAAACTCATTCATAACCCTAGTCACTAACAAAGATTATTACACAACCCTACACAATACCTGAGAATCAATTCAAATCTAGGATAAAAAATTTAAGTGATAAAATAAATAATTAAAGAGACTCTGTCACCCCAAAATCAAGCTGTTTAGATATTTCTTATAGCGCATGAAAAACTGTCTATGTGTTGTGTTACTGGGTAATTCCATATTATTGTTGCTGTATTTATGTGCAAATGAATGGCTTATGCATATTAATTAGTTGCTTTGATGTGCTGATCAGGATTACAGTCTATTTGCCTGACTCTGCAGTGGCCAAAATAGACCCCTATGTTATCTGGCAGTTAGACCCCTCGCCCACCCTTATTCAGCACTCTGATCTGAGCATTAACATACTGAGTCCCTTTAATGTAAAATAGTCTGCTTGTTCTGTCTGCAACTATGCAAAGGAATTATTGATGAGAGAAAAATTCAGCACAAACATTTTTGTGCCGGGAATATTTGGGGGAATGTGATGCTAATTTTGTGCTGGGTTACACTTTGTGGGGGTTCAAATAAAAGGGACCATCTTTGACTTGGGCATGGAAGAGTCTTCTCTCGTTGTCAAGTCTAAGTCCTGAATATCAGGGCCAGATTTACATTTTTGGAGCTCCTAGGCAGTGAACTCTAAAGGTGCTGCTGTGCACTGCCATTTTTCCTTATTATTATTATTTATTATTATCGTTTATTTGTAATGCGCCAACATATTCCGTAGCGCTATACATAAGTTAAGTTACAAGCAATGACAAGTTCAAGATTCACACATTGCAAAGAGTGGATGGCCCTGTCTTTGAGCTTGGAATCCGGTGTCCATAGTGCTTTCCCTAAAGCACCGCGCAAAATTGAAATTCGCAGACTTAGTGAATGCTTACATACATCACACACACACACATCACTTGGGCAAGGAAGAGTCTCTTGTTGTCAAGTCTACATCCTGAATATCAGGGCCGGATTTAAATTTTTTGAGCCTCTAGGCAGTGAACTCTAAGGCGCCCCTGTGCACTGCCGTTTTTCCTTAGTGAATGCTTACATACATCACAAACACACATCACACAAATACACTTCACACACACACACATACATCACACACACACACACACATACATCACACACATCACACCATACACAAACATAAATCGCACAACACACATCCCACACATGTACATACATCACACACATCACATACATACACCGCACACATCACACACATACATCATACAAATCACACACATATCACACATGCACACACATAACACACACACATACATCACACACCATTTAAATGTATTTAGTTTAATGGAGGGCAGCTAGGCAGAATATAAAGTCTATCTTTGGCATGGACTCCCAGGATCAGTCTTGTGAAGCTCCGGCTCTTCATGGGCAGGAGCGGCAGCTGGAGGAAATGGGAGGGCTGGGGAGGAGCCAGCTTTAGCATCTTAACACTTTCTGCTCTGTAACACAGGGAGCTACCTTTTTCTGATCCAGTCTTTGACACTTTACTCACTTCCTGTGTCTGCAGACAATGCTGTATTTAGTTCCAGGAAGTGAAAATGAGGCATCCCTCTCAAAGGACCGCCTGTAGGCAACGTCTAGTGGATGATCCAGCCCTGCTGAACATATTATCAGCTTTTCTATTTTGGAGACTACAAGCAGTCAGCAGTCAGATTGGGATTGCTTTGAAATACCAACTCATCAGGGGTGCTCCTGTACCATAGGGATGAATTAAATGTAAAAGTAATTTCAAAAAGTTGCTAATAGGATCACATGGGGTATAAACTAGTTAGACAAGAGATGACCCAACTGACTTATTCAAAATAAGGGTATGGTTTATCAATGTCTATGAAAGAAAAGGTTACCTGTGACATTGGCACAAAATTAGTACATCCGAGTATGAACCAGGGTTCTCTAGATTAGTTATTCTTTTGAAGGTTTGTCTCTTGTATGAAGACAGTTTGTATTTTTGCTTTTACATTTGATATCTCTCAAAACTATACAAAATTTACATTTTTCACTTTATATACAAGTATTCTTTACTGTAATTTTTTTTTTTTTGGTCTTAACAGGGTGTGTTCTTGTATACTAATAAACTTTGCATAAATGGTAGTTTTTACTACTATTTCTCATTTTGTAGGTACAAACTTACTGTCTATTCTAAGTCTCCTCCTACTTCAGTAGGATTGTTCACAGTAAACTAAAATAGTAGATTCCAGAGCGGCCAAGATTTAAGTGAATTTCCTAGGGTTAGGGTCTAGGGTTCGGGTACTGGCACATAATAAACTTTACACAAGAAATTCACTGAAATCTCAGGCTCGCCACGTAGTGGCCAATTACTGCCAATGCGTGTGGCCAGGCAACAGGAAAGATCTGGGAAATCAACTCAGACTACTTTTTCTCACACTTTTCTCTATGCTGTTGTAGTGCATTGCATTGTGCAACTGCAGGGTTATGAGCAGTGTATGCACATATAAATATATTAATATAGTATGAATTATTGCCTTGCTCCAAAATCTAGGAAGGAAAACAAGAATGACTAAGGAGTTAAACATATATGAGGGCAGGCATAAGGCAGCAGCATGGAGTATGAAATACCCATCATTCTTGTGAAGCCATTCCAACAACAGTCTTAAATTGCTCACATTCCAGTGAAAAGTAAATGTAAAACTGCATTGGAAAAGCTATGCAGCCCCATGCAGGTGTGCCCCATCTCTACAAAAATACAGCCTGTATCCAGATGGACTTCTAAAAGATATGAACAAAAGAGATGATACTGAATTCTAGACACATTTTAGCCACTGTGTAAAAGTAATTTCATATCATTGACACATTTTCTGCATTACATTGGAATTTTTGCATCTGTGTGTTGTGCCTCCTTGGAGCGGACACGGGGTGGAGGGGCAGGATCTACCTATCACATAGTAGGGAGCTCTGCGGAGAGCTGAAGTCCTATTGGAAAATGAAGCTTTTGAAGTTCAGCTCAACTCAATGTCCAGTTTAGAAGCAGCTATTTTAATGGAAACAGCACAATGCATGCTGATAAAGTACAGAAATGTCAAATAGGCTTTATACACTCATTTTTAAATTTCCAGTAAGATTAAGACATAAATGGATCAATTAACATGGCTTTAGTATCAGACAAAATACAAGAAATTACATTGAATTGCAAGAATGTATATATAATAACTAATCTCATTCTATTACACGTATTCTAGTACTTTGGAATATGATGGCGTGTTACAAATAAACTATAATAATAATTCTACATAGAGTAAGAAGGAATGTTAAATATTATTTATATCCTCTACACTGTTATTTACAAGATTATTTATTTATTTATTTTTCCTCTACATTACAATACTAGTAAATAAATAATTGTCTGTATATATCTTTTTTGTAATTGACATTTTACATTATTATTATTATTATAGTTCATTTATAACGCGCCAACATATTCCGTAGCGCTGTACATAGGTTCAGACAAAGATAAATATAAATTAACGTATAGCAAAGCAAGGAGGGCACGGTCTTTGAGCTAGGAATCCAATGTCCATGGTGAATTCCCAAAGTACTTAGGATTGAAACTCACAGACTTACAATCTAAGGTATAGTGAGTGGTAAAAGAGGGAGAGAGAGGTGATAAGTGTGTTAGGGTGGAAGGTGATACGCTTCTTTAAAGAAATGTGTTTTAAATTAGGTTATAAATGTTTTGAGGCAAGAGGATAATCTGGTGAAGCGAGGCAAGGAGTTCCAGAGACTAGGGGCAGCACGAGAATTTATATGATCACAACATTATTATACAATTGTTATGTCCTTTCTTTGCAATTCTTCATTTTCATTAATACAATTTAAAACAAACAATTTAAAAGTTAAGATTCTTTAAATATGTAAAATCAATTGATACTGCATGTTTAGATGCACTAAATTGGAATTAAAAAAAAAGGAAAATGAATGCCTATTTAGAACTAGATCATATTGCTTCCATGAATCCACAGGTTTTACATAAACTATAATGGAAATTAATTTGTGCTACCTTGTAACCACAACAATATGATCTAGCAGTTAGTTTATGCAAGTAACGTCTTCCTTTGACATTTACTTGTTTATTAATTATCAATATAACTCAAATACGTTAACACATAAAAACAATCAAAATACTGTACTAACTGTAATTAAATTGGATGTTCCAAGCAAGTTAGAGGAGCACTGCAATATCATATATTTTTTTGAAGAACTAGACTTTATTCTGAATGGTACAGTGTGCTTTCCTTTCCTGCACTAATTAATCACATTGTGACACATATCAAAAGGACCACTGTAACCTGTAAAGTGACAAACATTAGTAGCTGCATAATCCAATCTTAATTTTAGTGAATTCTACCAGTGTCTGAGGACCTCCATTCTGGACCTTTACAACCTGCATTGCTGTCTTGCTCTTGAATATAAACAATTTCAAAGTGATCTTTCAATAGACCAAATGAAGTTCATATCTATATCCAAAGTGTCTGATGCTTTTTTTTTTTTACTTTTGAAAAATATTCTGCTCATTGATAGGTAAAGTCATTAAAAGACCATAGTATAAAAAGAAAACACTTCAGTGTTCCTTTAGTATAGCGTTCTTTTTTGATGTGGTGTGCAGGATTATTTTCGACTAGCATGTTGGTGAACCAGAGGCATATAAAGAAAAAAAAAATACATATATGTATCATTTTGCCAAATAGGAGGATGATATTAGGAGAATCCCATGGCAACACATTTTCTGGCTAAGATACATCACACCAACAGCCTAATTCCTAGTGATCTCTCCGGCACCTCTTCTTCTCCTCACCCTCTGTCTCCATTTATACATCCTCCCTTGGTACCCTAATAAAATCTTTTGGATTTCAGTATCATCTCTGTGCAGACGACACTCAAATCTACCTCTCAGCACCAGATCAATCCCCCTCTCTTCTAACACATGTTCCCAACTGCCTCTCAAGTATATCCTCCTGGATGTCCACCCACCACCTCCAACTTAACATGCCCAAGTCTCCTAATCTTCCACCCCCACCCTCTACTATAACATAAATTTTGCACATCTCTCTTATTGTTGACAATGCCATCATGACTCTCACCTCCCAAGCCCTTTATCTTGGAGTTCTACTGGAGCCTGCCCTCTCTTTAATTCCTTGCATACAGTCACTAAACGCTCAATGTATGCAGCACCGCTCTGTCAGTCATTCCACTGGCTTCCTGTAGCCTCCAGAATAACATTTAAAATAATGCCCCTAACTTGCAAAACCCTCAACAACGGTGCTCCCCCTCATATATCTGCTCTCTTCTTCAAATATTCCCCCACCAGCCCTCTTCGCTCTGCAAACGACCTTCTTCTTTCCCCCTCTTTTATCACCTCTTCTCATTCCTGCCTTTAGGACTTTTCTTGTGCTGCCCCAATTCTCTGGAGCTTCTTGCCTCACTCCACCAGACTATCTCTCTGTGCACCAAACCTTCAAAACCACACTAAAAACACATCTGTTTAAGGAAATCTATCACCTTCCAGCTTAACATGCACAATTCTTCTTTCACCATCCATTACCACACCAAAACCCTTTGGATTGGAAGTTTGTGAGTTTTTAATCTTGCATATTGCTTTGGGGAAGCACTTTGAACACTGGATTCTAAGTTCAAAGAGAGGGTCCTCCATGCTTTGGAATGTGTTACTATTGCTATTGTTTTTTTGCCTTTTTCTTAACCCAGGTATAGCACTATCGAATATGTTGTCATGTTACAAATAAACAATAATAATAGTATAACTTGCATGTCCCTCCACATACCCAGTACCAGCAGAAAATCACTTTCCACACTATGAAACACTTTACATCCATTCTTGCACAATATATAATGCCCTTCCTGGGCAGTATTAGGGGTCTACATAGTTCTTCACTGAATGGTGCCTGTGTGTTTTAAGCAATTCTCTACTCTTTTACTATTTATTCGTTTCTTTTGGTTCCCCAACACCATTGTTAATCATATATGTTTCTATTGGTGTTTAACAATAATTAAGTATTCCAAATTATCATATGACTGTATTAATTGGGAGCCTAAGTTGTTTTAATAAGGCAATGCACTCAGTACACAGTTATTAGATTTCATTTTTTTTCAAATATGCTATAGACAAGAGTTCCCAACTTTTTTAATGTGGGGACAATGGGACCCATTCCTATCTTTTTCTTAGCTGATTTACATGTCAAGTTGACACGTAAATTACTATGTAGCGATTCCAATGAAACAGAAATCCAGCACTACATGAAGACTTTGCAGAATTGTGTAAAACACATAGGCCCCTATTCAATTGCAAGCCCACAGTTTACGTTATACAGGCCGTAAGTCTGCGGGCTTGAAATGTTCTACATTTACAGAGGGATTCAATTGAACAAGCCCGCAATTTATGGTCTGAAAGACGAAACCATGCACCCGTAAGTAACATGATCATGATTAATTAAGCAAGCCCGTAACTACTGATTTAGAAACAGCAAATAGTAAATGAGACCATCATCATCATGTCAGTAAAACATGGCGGTTAAAAGTCAAGCAATTAGCTTTAATAAGTCTGATATGCTATCAGATTTGCACAGGGACAGGGAGATATAGGGGCACATGCTGACAGGGAGAATGGCATTCATGTGGATGTAGGTTTTGAGGAGGGCCAGTAGCAGTCCCAGGAGGCTGCGGAGAGGTAGTAGGCGCCTCAGAGGGCTTACCTCCATCTACAATAATTCTGTGCACACCTGTCATGTTAATTTCCCCATTGCTGTTGTGCATATTTATACATACAGTATAACAAATATGATAAATTCAATGTTGTGTTTGTGTATTAATAGCTTATGTAAATAACATGTGATTTGTTCAAAACATTTTCAGTGAAGCTGTGATCCAGAACAGAGTTATGATGTAATAGTATTACCTCAACAAATATGTATTACTGCTGTGCATACATAAAGTAGAAATCAGTGCCAAAAATAGTAGTAGTAGTAGTAAAAATATTGCATGAACACTCTTTGGTCACAATAATTCAGGAGATATGAACAACTACTGCTCTGTCATGGTTATGGACTGTAATAATAATATAAATATGTTTTTGATAGAAACGATGTCTAAATATTTTATTTTGAAGCCACACTTAATGCATATTTTATGTGAATTGATAATAAAAAAAGTTTATGGAGAAGGCGAACCGCTGTAACATCCTTCATGGCATAGAGGTTTAGTTTTAGTGCCATGTAGGTCCTGCAAGGAGGTCACCATATGAAGGCAATAAGAACAGCTACATCCACTCATGTTAGAGTACCAATAGACGTAGAGCCTCATTCAATTCGGAGGCCGCAACTCGATCGGAGCAATCATACAGCGCAACTTATGGTGCTATTCAATTGGCTGGGCTCGCAAGTCCCGGCGTGATAGCGCACATCGCAAACCATGCTATTGAAAGTAGCATTTGCGGGCTTGAACATGATCGCTGACGCAAGACCGTAACTCACGATTAGAAACAGCCAATTTAATGTGGGTCCGATCATGACTCCTGTTTCAAGTCAGTATGACTTTAAAATCCAACCTACATTTTTTATTGAAGTCCTAAGGGCTAGAACTACGAGTCACCATCTGACCCATATTACATTGGCTGTTTCTAACCATGAGTTACGGCCTGGTGTCAGCTATCATGTTCAAGCCCTTAGGACTTCAGTGAAAACTGGAGGTTGGATTTCAAAGTCATACGGGCTTGAATTATGAGTTGCAATCAGACCACATTCCAGATATAATGAAAAATTGATAAAGCCATTTGCGGGCTTGATGGAGTGGTTAGCAAGGTGGAATCGGAGCAATTGAATAGCGATTTGCGATTTTAGCATTCGCAACTCTTGTGGCCATGAAAGATCAAAGGCTTGGAGGGGCATTAACTTGCGTTTTAACAAATCACAATGGATCGCAATGAATCGCAGCCCGGAGCCCGTAACTTGATTGGAGCCCGAGAAAAGATGCCAATTGAGTAGCAAATTAAGTTTCAGGCTCCATTTCAGAGCCAGGATCTCCCAAAAGGCTCAGTTGAATGAGGGTCATAGTACCCACCACCTAGCACACATCGGAGTGCTGGAAGTGTAATTTGGAAGCTGTAAAGGGGGAAAGGACTGCAACACCTTCTGATTTGCCCCAGAGTGTGATTGATTGGCCCACAGGTATGCAGTTGGACTACACTACTTTAACACATAAAGCCTCACACTGGCCAAACAGAGATGTGTATCTCAAGAATGATTATGACAATGTGTACCCATTACCATGCCCCTTAATTATTGTTCCAGTAGTTGTCTAGGTTTATTTGTGTCAACTTTCAAAATGTACCTAATGAGTAGTGGGCAGCCATCATTCATGGGACTTTAAGTCCCATATGTTTAGAAATATGTAGTTAATCAGACAGAATTTATCTAGTAGTTGAATACATTATAATTTATGCAATATAATACATTGCTTTATAATGTATGTAGGAAATAGTAACTTATAGCATGTTAAGAAGTGATTGATATCTGCCAACAGTGGCCACAAGTTATGCATAGAGCACATCAGGAACTCATTGTTTTTGCAGAAAATAGAAAATAGAAATAAAATCCTACTGGAAGATCAGCTTGTTAGTATCAAGTTCTAAACCATAGCAAACACTGGCCTTTTGATGTGGGGTAAGATGAGAGATTTGGTGTCCAAATAGATTAGTGTAATATAAACCATGTGAATGTTATGTTTGGTGGGTAATATGTTTATATGCCATTTTAAACAAAGGCATCCAAATCCTTTGTAAGGTTTGGGAAACATGTAGTATATGATTTCAAGCTGATAAGTGAATAGTCCAACAACTGCAATTAAACTTGGTCCCTTGTGAGGCATTGCACTGTATAAAACAATAACAATTCCCTCCAGGAGTTGGATAAAAAACATTCACAAAACAATTTCCATATTTGTGTGATTTGGAAATGTAATGTGTTATTATGAACACATGCATGTATTATCAGTGCTGCTATAGAGCAAGCCCCTTCATATCCAGAATCAACAGTGTATTTG
Source organism: Discoglossus pictus (assembly GCA_027410445.1). Lineage (NCBI taxonomy): Eukaryota > Metazoa > Chordata > Amphibia > Anura > Alytidae > Discoglossus > Discoglossus pictus. Next base: position 309,003,680 of record CM050167.1, read on the forward strand.
CATATGCATAACTAAAAACCAACAAGTAATTATAATATACTCTTCATTCACATATCTACATTTCCAAAACTGAAAACCACATTCCTGCACATAATTGGCATATTTTTAGTTCAACCCTGTCTCACTCTAGGTTTGGCCAATAAACAATATACATATAAAAAAAATCTAAATATAGACAAAAGTGAGTGACATACTCTTGATAAAGGACACCATTCTAGGGGACCATATCTAATGAGTGTGCAGTTACTTATTTTTTTGCTCACCTGTACAATTAAATTTCATATCAGACTTAATCTGCCGCGAAAGACAGACCAGATTCATAATGCCAAGCAAGTCATCTCTGCCCTGGAGAATCAGCAACCTAATGTGCACAGTGAAAAAGGGACCCACATCAGGATTACCCAATATCACTCTATATGTTAGGGTATCACTATATTTTACCCTGACATATAAATAGAAAGGATATATCTAATTTATGGTTGTAAACGCTAAGTAGACCATTGTTTAGTATTGCTTTACTTATACTGCCCTAACTTCAATTGGCTCGCATAGTTGAAACTACATACTTTATCCTCACATGGTGTGTATTCATTTTGGCATTCACACCACATACAAATAGCATTTGTATGTGCCAAAACATAGTATGGCACTCTTAGAAATACAGAGCACTAGTAACAATAATAATAGCTACAATGGGTGAGTATTTTATTCTATTTCTTAAGGATAGCCGTGGATCATGTTCCTTTCTGAGTCGCTAGTCAGTGAGGCAGAATTCTACTAACTGTATGGAATACCAGGCCTCATATGGGCACTTGTACTCTTTGTGATGGTTTAGTTCTCTTCAATGTGCCTAATATTAACAACTAGTGACTTGCCCGTCAAAAGATGCCGGCAATAAGATTGTAAGACAGGTAATGTTGTTTGTGTGCGAAATTAATTTTGTTGGTGTTTTAAGATCCTTCGGCGCTCATTGCGAGCCTCGCGCTGAGCGCCTTTGGTGCTCATTGCAAGGCTCTTGGTTGTTTGTGTTCTATGAGCAGCGTAGTTTTTTTTTGTTGGTATGGCAATGAATAATTAATAAAATAAGAAATTAATATACTTTACCTAATGTGAAGTAATATATGCAGGAAGCATTGTGTTGAAGAGCTGACAATCTGTTTTCATGTTGCTGCAGCATCAGTGCTGTGGAGCTGTTGTGTAAGCGTCATGAATGTGTGCAGTGTGTAGTGTAATAGTGTGCGTGCGCGAGGCAAATCCGTTATGGTAGCTGTGTACTTCTGGATTGTATAAATTAGTGTTCTAAAATGGCGCCTAATGTGTGGTACGTGGCTGTGGCTGATTTTGCATCCTTGTTTTCAGATGTCGTAAGACTTTTTTGGAAAATCCGTAGGTGTTTGGTGTTGTTTTGCGTATTTAGGGTCCTTTAGCCTTGTTTTCGTTTTGTTCGGCGGCCATTTTTTTTCTTGCTTAGGTGATTTTCGGGTGTCTAAACTCCGAAATGTGGACTTAAATCGAGGTGTAACTTCACTTGCAGAGGTCCTGGGTGCCCCCCTTGCTGTGGGTAAGCTTTTTATGTGTTTGTTGTGTGTATATATTGTGTTTCTAAAGTTTTTTGGGGTGCGCGGGTTGCGTCCTTGTTTTCGTATCTCGTACGTCTTTTACGGAAAATCTGTAGGTGTTTGGTGGTGTTTTGCGTCTTTAGAGTGCTGTAGCCTCGTTTTTTTCTCGGCTGCCATTTTTTCTGTCGCTTAGGGGTTTTTCGTGTGTCTAAACTCTTTTATTTCTAGTTAAATTGAGGTGTAACTTCAGTTTTTTAGGTCCTGGCTGCCCCCCCCCCCCTTGCGGTAGGTAAGCTTTTTATGTATTTGTTGTGTGTATTTATGTTTCCATGTGCGCAGGTTTCTGGCATTTTTTTTCGAGGTCGTAATGGGTCGTAACGCGTTGCGTATTTTGGTTTTGTAAATCCGTAACTTTGCGAGGTCCGCAGTTGCTGGCAAGGAGCACCTTTGGCGCTACATGCCAGCAACTGCCGCCCTCGCTTTACGAGGGCCACAGGCTCGCTATGTGAGCCTGCAGTGATAGCAACAGCCCGCATGCTCACAACTATATATGTGATGCCTGCTTGTGGTGTCTCATGATGGCCTTACCCAGTATCTTACTGTACTCCTCATCGGTAGTTATGCCAACTTAGAGCAGCCTGATACAAAATAAATTCTTACAAAGAAGATCGCTTGCAATCCATTATTCCCTCCATCAAGATGACAGAACATGCATAACAAAGCTTTTGAGGTAGCCCAGGAATAGCTAAGATCCCTTACAGTGCTGGGAAGAAATCTTCCGATTGCAACACAAGCACCGTAAGTAACATACAAAACATACATACTTATATACCTCAATCACATACATACCGAATACCCACCTACACACATCACAAATACAATCCAGCACCTCAAATGCCTACATAATTGTATTTTGCAACATATTATTAGCCTCAGCCTTGACCCAACTTTGGGAATAGACACTCAGTATGCTGTGAATGGTAGAAGTAGATTAGCAAAGAATAGAACAGAAGATTCAACAGCAGCAAAATTGCATATAAAATGTAACTTGAAGTCTGTATTATTTTTTTTACATTATCAGAACAATTTAGCCAATTTACAAGTGTATAAAGAAAAAGCATGTCAAACATAAGTATATAGTCAATATAGTAGATCATAGTAGCAGAAAACCAATATCATTTGGCATCAGTTGGCTGGGAGCCTATATCCTGATGGATTTCATCTCCAGCCCCTAAGCAAGAGATAAGGGATTGGCCTAGTTGAGCCACAAGGCACATAACCCTACTAGGAGTGCAGGGACTAGAGTTCCTTAGTTATAAACTATTACTCTAAAATGTCTACATATTCTCCTGTAAATAGCTCTATAAACCTGGACATGATCTGTCTGAATGAGCTCAGAAGTCTCTCACCTAAAAGAGTGGACTATTTATCTGTCTACAGATTATTTTCCGTCTCCTAACTGGGAGACATCAGCGAAGCTACGCAGTACATATTTGGATTTATTCATATAATAATACATGCAATGAGTGCCACAAAAACTATAACAGCAGCAGCCCAATTTAAATATTCATCCTTTCTGCTGCATATTGAAGTCTACACAATTATCTTCTACTGAGATAAATGCAATGTCTGATCACTTCTTGAAGGGTCGTCTATTGCCGACCATGGTGCCTATAATTATCTCACATACCATACTGCTTTGAAAAGAGCTAAAGTAAGTAGCAGATATACTTGATACATGAGAGAAACAAATTATTCACCCCAAGTGCCTATAATAATGCTTGGAAAAAAACGAACACTTTACCCCTTGGAGAAAGCAACAGGAGAGACCATTGTGCCTAAAAAACACGCCTTAAAATGGAAAGCAAGTAATGATAATTGTATTGTTAGAACAGAACGAGAATGGAGCAATCCATAAGAATTCTGTGCCCTACCATGTTAATGATTACCAGAATGTACAGTCTTCAAAGGTAAGATGTATAACCAACTATTCATTAAAACAGTTGCTTCCTGAACAACAACCAATTTTGTGAATATTTTATTGGCTTATGACAGCAAGTTCTATTACCTTACTAAACTCAACTCAACAAATTATACTTTATACGATGGCAGCCCTGTGACTATAACTATTCTTTATGAGAGGAATTGTGCTCCACAGTACAAATTGAAGACTGTAGTCCATGATTTAAACAATAAACTTCTTGCACTGTCAATTAACTTAATATAGATCAAGTCAATCATATTACTGTTATTGCCATATGGATTGCCAAAAGATCATTCCCACTTTGACATTTATATGTATTATTATAAACAATTTTTCAGTGCCAATAATCATTGAAAAACATACTATTTTATATAAAAGGAAACTTTAACAGCTGATATAATGACTTGTATAATAATATAGTCCTTACTACATTAGAATTGATTTAACAATTATGAATCTTTGGCACAATACCTTCTTTGAATATTGTATATTAAAACATTGTTCAGTTCAAGTACCAGGCCCGGATCTAGCTTTTTGGAGCCCCTAGGCAGAAAAGTGGAGGAGCCCCTCTGAGTACGTGCGCAAAGTGTGCACGCACCCATTTTTCCTTTTTCTGTGCGTATTTTTTACAGCACAGCTACTCATACACACGCCAAGCTATTACTTGTTCCCATCCTCTCCCTCTCTCACCTCCTCCCTTCTCTCTCCTTCTTTCTCCCTCTCTTTCTTCTCTCTCTAACCCTGTCTTTATCTCTGTCTCTCCCTCTTTCTTTTTCTACCCATGTTATTTCTCTCCTTTCTCGGTCTCCCTCTCTCCCTTTCCCGCTCTCTCTCTCCCCTCTCTCTCTCTCCTTCCTATCTCTTTATCTCACTCTCTCCCCCTTACCTCTGTCTTTGTTTCTCCCTCTCCCTGTCTCCCTCTCTCTTTTTTCTTCCCTGTTTCTCCCTATTTCTCTCTCTCCCTCTTTCACTCCCTCTTTCTATTTCTTTCTCTCTACCTCTCTATCTCCCCTATCTTTCTCTCCACCCTCTGTCTCTCTATTGTCCTCCCTCTCCCAACACTCTCTTTCCCTCTTCCCATCTCTTTCTCTTCCTCTCTCTCTCTCTCTCTCTTTATTTCTCTCTATCTTCCCCTCTTACCCTCTCTTTCTCTTCCTCTCTCTCTCCCATCTCTAGCTCCCTCCCTCTCCACACTTTCTGTCTCTCTCCCACCTTTCTCACTGTCCTCCTATCTCTCTTCTCCTCTCCTTCACTCTCTATCCCCCTCCCTCCTCCTCTCTCTCCCCCTTTCTCTTCCTCTCTCTCACCCTTTATCTCCCTATCTCCCCTTCCTCTTTCTATATCTCTCTCTCCCTCTATTTCTCCCCTCTGTCTCTCTCTTTCTCCCTCTCTCCTACTCTCATGCCTCTCACCTTATCACAGCTCCTGCCTCCATCTTGTGTTGAAGATCTCCTGCCACTGTCTGTACCCAGCCTTGCTGCCATGTCTGCACGGGGGAAGGCTTCCTCTCCCTGCTCTCTGTGCTCCAGTGCAGTGTAATCAGAGCTTTCTGTCTGGAGCTCAGTGTCAACTCCAGCAGCACTGTCGTTTTTTAGAGGAAGCAGGCACTGTACAGAGCAGCACACTCAAAAGAGGGGATTTGGAGGGTGTCTCTGGTGGAAGATGGGGTGATAAGACAGGAGCCTAACTCCCCTAATGGATGATCCGGCCCTGTCAAATACATAAGATTTATGTGAATTTGACAGTAAAATCCAATGTGTTATGCCTTTGTTCTATAGTTGTGTAGATATTTTAGCTGTAATCCAATATACTATGCCCAGCTGTACTTTTATAGGATTTGGTTCCCTTGATGACACTATGTTATCTATATCTGATCATTTTCTTTACTGAGGCTATTACTGAGACAAATTATATTGTAAAGTACTCTAAAAGATACACACTCCCTATAGCACTTTATTAACCCTATCTATACTAACACACAGAAATTTCACATAAAGTGAAATCTATGACTTAGAATTCTAACTCTATTCTTTATCTATAGTACAATTTTACAGCAAGAATCTGCTAAATATGAAGTACATTGTGAGTAACTGCAGAAATAAAATATATTAATCCCTGCATTTTTGTTGCTTATTTGGTTAAATTTAATTATATATAATTTCTCTATATAATTTATCCCTCCCATACTGTCCTTACCCTAACCCTACACCCCTTCCTCATGCCCTCCTAGCCTACTGGGCAGGTTACATCATTTTCCATTTTTCCATACTTTATCCCCCCTTTTTCACCCCCAAAAAACTAGAGGAAAACGTGATTTCATATTATTTTACCTGCAACATTTGTTCAGATATACAACAATATATACTTTATTGAGACAATATTGTAAACATGTATGCTATTATATCCAGAATTAAATTGTATACATTTATTTATGATGTAATGTCATTTTGAAAAGGGTGAATAATTTTCTCTTTTACATATCCCACAAAGGATTTCATTGCTGATAATGGCCAATCATTGAAAACAAGTTTTTAAGAGAGGTAACTCTCTAATTAAAGACATATTCCAGATATTTAGTATTGCTCTTGACTGTAAATAAAGATATATCTTTAAAAAAGGTGGTCATGTTGAATTGAATGTTTATCCAATATAAACAACCTGAGAAAAGTAGAAAAAAAACTTACAGTACTGATCCACCCTATATATATACAAAATTACAAAAAATTAAAACAAAATCATCTTTATTAGTGTGAAAAAAAACAAAAATGTAAAAAGTAAATAACGCCGAAAAATAAGCTAAAATATATAAAATGAAGCAAAAATAGCTTCATTCAGGCTGGTCCCACAGCGGAGTAATAACAATATTAACCCTCTATATACGTGCCAGAGAGTATACCTGGATATCATACAATGTATCATGATCACAAATACCCACTATATAATGATATCACTCAAAAATAATATGCCTTCTGGTGAATCATGGAATACATATCATAGGCAATATTATTAAAGAAAGAGAAAAAAATAGAAAATAAGCCTTATACATATGCTGGCTAGGACCTCAATGGGTGCCTCCTTCATGAAGGATAGCTTTGCCAGCTTACCCCAGATCTAAATAGGAACAGCCCTACTCTACATATTTTCCTGGTATAATTACACTTAATGACTGTGGGCCCATTCAAATATTTTGCGCAAAAAGTAATTGTGCAGGTTGACACGTAACCTAGTAACCTAGCAAGTTACGATGGCCTATCCCTTTCAAATTTAACTCCAAACATTCCATTCGCTTTTAATGGTGCTTCGCACTACTAACATAGGGCCCGATTCAATTGCCCAATTCAGAAATTTATACACACATTAAAAATCACTCTTAATATTGCTACATATTTGGCAAATATTACTTACTGGCACTAATGAATTCTTAAGTCAATAGAATGCATATAAAGATTTATAAAACAAAAACACTCAAAGCCAAATGTATGAGTTCAAGGCATTTGCAAGTAGCTAATAAAATAAGGCCCATAGTATGAGTAAGCACTTTTTCCTCCCCAATTGTAGGCATAATGAACACCGCCCCTAGATGCAAACTTGCACAAACTGAACACCTCCAGTAGAGGCAGTTAGTTATAGTTAGAACATAGGTTAGTATACAGAGGCCACAGGGATCCTTATTGAACCCCTATATAATAAGGCTTAATTTTGTGTGCCACAGGTGTCAGTTAGGGACCCCAGGGATAGGGGTTAATATCTAGATGCCACAGAGGTCCTTTAAGAACTTCCGTTACACAGGGTTTAATGTTTTAAACTCAATAGTTATCACTAACGATCAGGTGAAGTTCAGGGCATGTTAGGGCGGTTTACTGCGTTCATGGGTCTGATTGACAGAATGGTCTTAAACCCTGCCAATCTTTTATAATTTGAACCTCTTTCCTGCCATGGAAAGAAGTTTATGTCGATGGATGGAGGAGGGTCGTGGTTTTATTACAGCAGCACTGCTGACAGCTCAGGGTCTCCTGCAGCAGGCTGCGTGGAGACAGTAACGCATCAGGGCTGTGGGCAAACAGCCCTGGTGTGTGGTCCCCAGTTTACAGTTCTGTTTGTAGGAGTTTGGATTGGAATTGATATGTAGCTTGGGGAAAACAAAGCTCCCACATTTATGGTGGAGCCTTTTTGTGCAGCTATGAATTAGATTGGAATGGGGCCCTGCGTCTGCTAAATTGTCAGAATCAAAAACCACTGAAGATTATTTTTCATAGGAGGCTTCCAAGTTTAGAAATTATACAGTTTACTTTTGGACTAGCAAATACTGACATTTGATTCTCTTGAAAGTAGGTAGATCATGGTATAAACGTACCTTGTTAAAGCTTACCTTCAAGACATACAGGCCTTCTATTTACTACAAATAGATGTGTCAAAAGAACAGGGACAATGAGGTTAAAGAAATATTCTATGTTTAATAACTGGCTGCCATCCCCTTATGATAATTAGGTTTTAATGTTATTTATTATGGAAATGTGCTGCCAAGTTGCAGAACGACCAATTGATGGAAACGCTCTTGGGAGAGGCAAATCAACAGTATCTAGAGTGAGGCTTCCAATGTTTTCATTAATAAAGAAAACTTAAGATAGATGACTATTTAATTTGTTGGATAGACTTTTTTCCCTGTGTGAAAAGATATGTGGTACCTCGCCAATATAGTTTTTTAAATAGTTTGGATGCAGTAGCATCTACTGAAGTTTGGTTGTTTAATCTATCAATTACTATTAAACATTGATTTGTTTATTTTCTCATGCAGTGTTGGCATGACTATACAGGCTTTTGCCCAGAGCACCACACTTTAAGTGGTACTGAACTATACAGAAGTTAAATTGAATATGGTATACAATTCTTTGTTTCATGTATTTTAAAGGGCATGCTTTAAAGATTACCAAAGCTGCTCTATGTATCAAAAAATATTAAGGTATGTCAAGGCCTACAAGGCCCAGGCTTAGAGTGGTACCATTCTTGTAGCGGCAATATATACCAGCCCACAGTTACAGTGACTTGCAAAAGTATTCACCCCCTTGAAATTTAACCTATTTTGTTACATTACAGCCTTAAGTTCAATGTTTTGTTAATCTGAATTTTATGTGATGGATCAGAACACAATAGTCTAAGTTGGTGAAGTGAAAGGAGAAACATTTATACATAAAACTATTTTTTAGAATAGAATTTAGAAAACAAAAATTGGCATGTGCGTATGGATTCACCCCCTTTGTTATGAAACCCATAAAGAGCTCTGGTGCAACCAATTACCTTAAGTCACATAATTAAATGATGTCCACCTGTGTGCAATCTAATTGTCACATGATCTATCATTACATATACACACCTTTTTTGAAAGGCCCCAGAGGCTGCAACACCTAAACAAGAGGCATCACTAACCAAACACTGCCATGAAGACCAAGGAACTCTCCAAACAAGTAAGGGACAATGTTGTTGAGAAGTACAAGTCAGGGTTCGGTTATAAAAAAATATCTAAATCTTTGATAATCCCAGGAGCACCATCAAATCTATCATAACCAAATGGCAAGAACATGGCACAACAGCAAACCTGCCAAGAGACGGACGCCCACCAAAACTCATGGACCGGGCAAGGAGGGCATTAATCAGAGAGGCAGCACAGAGACCTGAGGTAACCCTGGAGGAGCTGCAGAGTTCCACAGCAGAGACTCGAGTATCTGTACATAGGATGACAATAGACCCTCCATAGAGTTGGGCTTTATGGCAAAGTGGCCAGAAAAAATCCATTACTGTCAGCAAAAAACAAAATGGCACGTTTTGAGTTTGAGAAAAGGCATGGGGGAGACTCCCAAAATGTGTGGAGGAAGGTGCTCTGGTCTGATGAGACTAAAATTTAACTTTTCGGCCATCAAAGAAAACGCTATGTCTGGCGCAAACCCAACAAATCACATCACCCAAGGAACACCATCCGGGACTGGGAAACTGGTCAGAGTGGATGGAAAGATGGATGGTGCTAAATACAGGGATATTCTTGAGCAAAACCTGTACCACTCTGTGCGTGATTTGAGGCTAGGACGGAGGTTCACCTTCCAGCGGGACAATGACCCCAAACACACTGCTAAAGCAACACTTGAGTGGTTTAAAAGGAAACATGTAAATGTGTTGGAATGGCCTAGTCAAAGCCCAGAGATTGATATTCACAAGCGCAAACCATCCAACTTGAAGGAGCTGGAGCAGTTTTGCAAGAAGGAATGGGCAAAAATCCCAATGGTAAGATGTGGCAGGCTCATAAAGACTTATCCAAAGCGACTTGGAGCTGTGATTGCCGCAAAAGGTGGCTCTACAAAATATTGACTTTAGGGGGGTGAATAGTTATGCACATTGACTTTTTCTGTTATTTTGTCCTATTTGTTGTTTGCTTCACAATTAAAAAAAAAAATTCAAAGTTGTGGGCATCTTCTGTAACTTAAATGATGCAAATCCTCAAACAATCCATGTAAATTCCAGGTTGTGACACAACGAAAAATGTCAAGGGGGTGAATACTTTTGCAAGGCACTATATCTCCTTCACCGAGGATGTTGTTTAGCTCCTACGGCTATGCATTTGCCTACCCTTTTCCTCCCTCGTCCACTGTCTCACTCCTCCTGTTCTGTGTCACCTGCTGTGTTACCCTCCAACTCCTCATGTTACTCATCCTGTTCCCCCTCCTACACCAATCACCCACCCTCTTCCCTCCTCCCCATTTCCCATTATGTGCTGCCTGAGCAGGTGATATGCTCTGCACTCTTATTGGTATTATACTGTTGGCTACCTTCCTTCCTTCTAATCAAATGACTCAGTAGTATTTCAGTAAGGAAGAGAGGGGGAAGGCCAAGGAGATAGACATTATTTATTTAATTATTTATGTAAAAATGTATAAAAACTAAATAATATAATTCTGCCCTAACATCTATTGGGGTAGAGAGAGGGGACACATTTACATGAGCAAGCCTAGGGTGGCAGAAAACATATGTATTCCACTGCATTTTTCTCTACTCAGCGCATAAGGGTAGCAGGAATACTTGGAAAGCTCTGATGTTATGGCAGTAAGATTCACAAAGCACCAAATTATTTCTTCCAGAGTCTGGCAATCAATCATCTAGATGCAATAAAATATGAATATTAGGTGTATTATTAATACAGTTAAAGATACACTGAAATCATGGATATTGACAGGCACCATCATGTAGAACAGCCAATGCAAGTGGAGAAGCCATTCAAATGTTTGCATTTACAGCTCTTTTTCTAAACTGCCTTTGCATTTATGTAGACATTTTTTATACCTTTGCCTCACTTGCTTTTGACTCAAAAAAACATTTTAAAGTTAAAAGCTTGCCTTTTCTAGTGCACAAACTGTGAGTCAAAAGTCCATTCAATGTCACATTTGCTGCCTATCAGAGTTTAATCAAGTTCCCAATCCCAAAGTCATCTTCTGAACAGATGTTCTGTCTCTCTGCCTGATTAGTTTTGGTGCCTTTCTTTGGGGAATCCCTGGAGGGAGAACAGCTGGGACTTTATAGATTGTTTTTAGTCTTCCTAAACACTGTTTACCTACATTTAACTTATGTTTTATCATAGAAGTTAAATTTATATGAATTATTCAACTAAGTCTTTGGAAAGTGTTAATTTGTTAACACTGACAGTTGTGGTAGAGATTCATTTTAGTTTTCTGAAAGATATTACAGTTCCATGAAAAATATCATATTCTAAAATTAATCTGACATCATATTTAGAAAGTACAATAGTTAGCGGAAGCAAACTCTGATCACAGTACTTTTGTAATCTCAAGGCAAAAGATAGACTGCTTATTTCCAAATTTAATATTTAAAATAGACTTATAGGGCCTCATTCAATTGCGATTTGGCCAATTGAATAGGGCTCTATATAAGCACATAGCATATTATTTTACAAAAGTTTTTAGTTAGTGAACTTCTATCCAAAAGCAAGGTCTTCACTAACTAAAAACTTCTGTAAAAAAAATATGCTTATATAGAGCCCTATTCAATTGGCCAAATCGCAATTGAATGAGGCCCATAGGGTCTGAACAATTATCAACTTAATTTGGGGAAGTTGAATAAAAATCAATAATTAAATACTTTATGGGGGAAATGGCTGGTATAATGTATAGCTTGTTTTATTATTTTGTAGGATCTCAAAATGAAAGAAATGCTAGATGAATTTTAAGATATGTTTCTGTATTGTTACAATTTTAAGACATGTTTATTTTTACCTTAAAAATGGAAGTTGTGCTTCGGTAATTTTTTAAAAATTATGATTCTCACTGCTATGTAATCAATATAGCATGAATTATCACTCTTTAATAATAGACTGTTATATTTGAACAACAGTTTAATGAGAAAAACATTCATGCTTTTAGTTCTGTGTCTTTGTAAAGATAATTAGAACGAGCAGTACATTAATATTATTTCCTTTAATTGTAACACGCCAACATATTCTGTAGTGATACATTGTATCAGCATTGTATTCTGAGATAAATGATTCTTAAGGTATATTCCCTTTTTTTCTGGATGGCACAATATGCTAATTAATGACACAGTTTGAAAATGTCTTACCATCCTCTTGGTTTACTTAAAGGACCACAGAAGTCCCATATTTGAAATATACTCTTTGAAAGAACTACACTTGATAGAAGTTGACTTCTTTTTTAGAAAATGTACAACAAATAATACCATACCATACAATTATGCTGCAATTAAATATACTTTTTTGGTTTCTGATCATCTACATTTTCAGGTGGGAAGAGTCCTTAAAGGTAGAGGAAGTGTTTACTGCAGCAAAATGTGGCAACTAAAGTGCCAGTGCTTTCAGCAAGACTAATGGATATCTAATTAATTTATAAGAACACATCCTTCTAGAAAAAGCAGATAGAATCAGCTGAGAGAAAAAATTGGAAGCCCATAGTAAGGAACAACTGCATACATTTAAGTTTTTACCCATTATCAAACTTAGTTATATCAGAGTGTATAATAGAAAATGATACCATAGTTTTTCCTCAAGCTGCTACTAACTAGCATTTTGTGTTAGCATACTATGCAAAAAAGCTGATATGTGAAATATTTTGTTAAAAAGCAAATGATTAGTAGAATAACCAGTAATTTTAATCCGCTTTCACAATATTTCCTAATCTCATATTTATAATATGATCTTTTAAAAAAACTTCACTTAATAATAGGTAAAAAAAATTCTGAAAAAAATCCAGCTTCCGATTTATTACCTACTATGTACAATTATGTGGCAGTGGGGGCTACCATGTTTTTTTCCTGATCTGCTTCTCAATTGGGATGATAAGTGTAACAGAGATTAACGTACAACTACCACAAATTGAAATGTGCTAACAAGGCTATATTTACTAATTTATTTAAAATGTTGACCATTATGCTATTCAGTTCTTCAAAAAGAATATTTTAAATATAGTCCTTTAAATATAATTTTGGTTGGTTTTGCAATAGTTTATGTTTTTTTTAATCATTTTTATACAGTATGGTTTTTAATATTTATAGGTACACATTAAGACATGTAATATTATGCAAACAAAAAAAAACAATGATTTGTACATGTAACAAATGTCACATATACAGTCCAGAAGTAGTAGTAGTAATATAGTGTATTCTTCCATAAACAGAGATTCCACAGGAGTGAGAAAAACAACTATACAAAATAATAATAATCTCAAAAGTAAACTAAATTTAAAGTGTACTATATATATGCCCTTCTGGATCACTACTTTGTCGTAGTGAAGGGATTTGTGTATCTCAATGAAGCTGTGAGCTATACCATGTAGGGTAACCCAAGATGGACAGGTCATAGAACTGAGATCAGACAAATAGCGGCCCACTGGAGGGGGAACTGGCAACCGACTCCAATATCTTTGCCATGCAAAGCATATGGGTAAGCACAACCACAATCACAGATGTGCCTGGCGTCCTACGTCCATATGGTCACCTAGAGTCGGACACGACTCAAGGACTGAACAACAACAACTATATATATATATATATATATATATATATATAATAGAATCACTGATTATGTAAATGTCAGCATTTGTACAGAAAATGATGTGGTTTCAAGCAGGGAAGCTACTTCAAAGACCTGGTGAATTTTAGGAATGTATAGATCCACACAACAGTTTTAATAAAAAGGAGCAGATGGGAAATTTTCACAATAAGTTAAGTTGAATGTTGGGTAAGATACTTTAAAGCAGCACATAAGAGGCCTGGCAAAGCTCAAAAGTAAAACAGTTGCAATAACTTCTGAATTTCTAGCTATGTTCATACAAACCAGTACATTAGTTCAACAAAAACAGGTTCATAACCTAATCATATTACAAAGTAATCTAGTGCAATGTTGACCTCTAGTGTCCAAGTGGAAAACTGGGTGACCAGACGTCCCTATTTCAGATGACAATCCCCAACTAAGATATTTTCCCCTGGTAGCATATGTTTCTGGAAATTCCCTTAGATTTTAGATAAAGCAGCCAAGTGTATCATTAAATAATAGTTGATATACATTTGGAGTGTGGACTTTCAAGAGATAAATGATAAATATACACTATAAAAATGAACATTATAGAAGTATTTATTAATAAATACATACAAAAAGGAGACAATATGGTCATAAGACCCTAATCATAAAACCACCAGATAGATGCATCATTAATATTGAAACCACAGATAAGGTGCACCTTGAATATTATTTCTATCCAATTTTGCATATTTGTTTTATTCTAGCTGATATAAATTTACCCTGAAGATTTCATTTTAAACAGGTACCTTTAGATATTATATATGTCAATGGCATAAAATAATGACTATTTCAGGTTTCTTGTGTTGCTCCCCCCCCCCCCCCAACAAGATCAAATAGAGACAGTCTATTTTCCATATACTCCCCTACAGATTTTGTAATGTTACAGAATTGTTAAAACTAGCCTCTCAATGAATAAATTACTTGTCCACATAATTATCTAAATTTCTGTGTGTTTGCTTTAACCTGTAATTGATTAAGCAAAGCTAAACAACACTCTAATATTTTGAGTAACCCTATCTCTCCTCCAATTGGAATACCAGCATGAGAAGACCCAGCAAGACTAAAGGAAATCACGTAAGTATGGCGATTTCATTGTAATGCGGTTGTGTAAATGAGTATAACGTATTAAAAAAAAGACTTGCTTGTAGTTTTATGTGAAATTAGTATTATGTGGGGAATACTTTAATGGTGCTTCAGAAATTCTAGGGCAAAAGGAGAACCGGATGCCACATGTGGCCCTCGGGTACCTCCCATGCAGCCCTATCCTGTTCTCTGGAGTGGTAGAGCATGCCCGCCCGTCCGTCCATTATATCTCCTCAAAACTAGCAAAAAAAAATCCCAATATATTCATTCCCTCAATCATTTAATTATTTCCTACAGCGATTTTGCAAGGTCTGCACAGTGCATTTATGCAAAATCACAGTGGGAGAGGAGTGGAGGTGAAATAATAGAGAAGTATAGATAATGAAGGAAAATAGTTTGGAGAGCAATACAGATTTATTTGCTAGATTTCCTTTCACATCTTTCACATCCACTGTTTATACAAATTAGTTATAGTCATTAAAGGAACAGATTAACAATTAATCTGCATATTGCAGATCAGAGGAGATCTTAAAAGTTGAACTTGATGGACTTAAAGTCTTTTTTCAACCTTAATTACTAGGGGCCTCATTCTATTATCGGCCTTAGGAGATGCAGGGCCGCAAGGACCGGCCGCAAGCTATTCTGCTATTCTATTCCCTTCCGGCCGGGGAATCCGGCAGGCTTGCGGACGGCGCCTTGCTATCCCTTGTGGCCGCACGCGCCGGAGGAAAGCCTTTGATCTTAAACGGCCGCAAGAGTTTGGCCATAAGAAAATCCTGGTTGCTATTCTATTGCTCCGGGAAACCTCTCTGCAAGGCTAAAACCGAGCCGCAGCTTACTTGCAGCAAAAAGGTCCCGCAGGCACACAAATAAGCACATTATAAAGCCATAATAAAGCCATCCTGCACTCTGAGGAGACTACAAAGTGATTGTAGGTGTTAGCATTAATAGCACAACATTCCCCTACACTCAAATCCGTAAATACATTTTTTTTTTATTTATGTCACATATCCATGTAAAAAGTCCAGAGAGCTTGGAGCACCTCAGACCGGCCCACGCTGCGGCCGGAAAATAAACAGTTAATGTAATCTCGGATTTGGGCTGATGTGCAAGCTTGAGAGGGGGTTGCTATTAATCCTCATGTCCCCCATAATGATCCCTAGCATTTACAGAGCTTTACAGTGCCGTCTTGAATTTATTTTTGCATTTAAAGATTTCTGAGCTTACGGCCGATTGCAAGATATACGGCCGGCCGTAAGGGGATATTCTTGCGGAACCGTATAATTGAATTGCAAGGTAACGGGAGCCCCGCAAGGAATCGCAGCTTTGCGGCCGATTTATGGCCGATAATAGAATGAGGGCCTATGTGCCTATGTAACTGTGAGCTTTACTGTGTCTACCACTGGCTCAATTTTGAAGAGAGACAACGAGGTTTACTGCTTATGGACCTTATAGTAACATCAGTGTTGCTGTGATAGATTTATACAGAGCAAAACTATACTATTTATTTTCCTTTTGAGAAAAAATGGCTCAAATAAAAAAAATATCTTTGTATTTTTCCTTTAAAGGCAGACAGCAGTTTTTAACCTTTAATTCCTAAACCAGCAGAACTGCGAGCAACAAATTGCTAATTTCATTTCTTTAAATTTTCTGGCATAAATATTGTTTCTGAGGGAATGCCTTAAAAATCATGGCTTTTTAAAACTACCAGATATTTTCTCCCTACTAGTTTACAGTGGGTTTGTACATTTGAGTTTCGGACAGTCTGCATTATAAGGGTGCAAACATTTTTTTTAGAAATAGAAAACAGAAAATTGGCACGTGCGTATGTATTCCCCCCCTTTGTTATGAAACCCATAAAAAGCTCTGGTGCACGTCACATAATTAGTGAAATGATGTCCAACTGTGTGCAATCTAAGTGTCACATGATCTGTCATTACATAAACACACCTTTTTTTAAAGGCCCCAGAGGCTGCAACACCTAAGCAAGAAGCACCACTAACCAAACACTGCCATGAAGATCAAGGAACTCTCCAAACAAGTAAGGGGCAATGTTGTTGAGAAGTACAAGTCAGGGTTAGGTTATAAAAAAATATCCAAATCTTTGATGATCCCCAGGAGCACCATCAAATCTATCATAACCAAATGGCAAGAACATGGCACAACAGCAAACCTGCCAAAAGACGGAGCCCACCAAAACTCACGGACCTGGGAAAGAGGGCATTAATCAGAGAGGCAGCACAGAGACCTAAGGTAACCCTGGAGGAGCTGCAGAGTTAATGACGACATTAAGCTGTATGCTCCATAGAGTTGGGCTTTATGGCAGAGTGGCCAGAAGAAAGTAATTACTTTCAGCAAAAAAACAAAATGGCACATTTTGAGTTTGGAAAAAGGCATGTGGGAGACTCCCAAAATGTATGGAAGAAGGTGCTTTGGTCTGATGAGACTAAAATTGAACTTTTCGGCTATCAAAGAAAACGCTATGTCTGGTGCAACCCCAACACATCACATTAGCCAAGGAACACCATCACCCCAGTGAAACATGGTGGTGGCAGCATCATGCTGTGGGGATGTTTTTCAGCAGCCAGGACTGGGAAACTGGTCAGAGATGAGGGAAAGATGGATGGTGCTAAATACAGGGATATTCTTGAGCAAAACTTGTACCACTCTGTGCGTGATTTGAGGCTAGGACAGAGGTTCACCTTCCAGCAGGACAATGACCCCAAACACACTGCTAAAGCAACACTTGAGTGGTTTAAGGGGAAACATGTAAATGTGTTGGAATGGCCTAGTCAAAGCACAGACCTCAATCCAATAGAAAATCTGTGGTCAGACTTAAAGATTGCTGTTCACAAGCGCAAACCATCCAACTTGAAGGAGCTGGAGCAGTTTTGCAAGGAGGAATGGGCAAAAATCACAGTGGTAAGATGTGGCAAACTCAGAGACTTATCCAAAGCGACTTGGAGCTGTGATTGCCGCAAAAGGTGGCTCTACAAAGTATTGATTTTAGGGGGGTGAATAGTTATGCACATTGACTTTTTCTGTTATTTTGTCCTATTTGTTGTTTGCTTCACAATAAAAAAAACATCTTCAAAGTTGTGGGCATGTTCTGTAAATTAAATTATGCAAATCCTCAAACAATCCATGTTAATTCCAGGTTGTAAAGCAACAAAACATGAAAAATGCCAAGGGGCTGAATACTTTTGCAAAGCACTGTACATTTAGAAAAAAACTGTTATCAAAAATAACTACCAACTTAAAATAAATAAAACTAGATTTGACTGTCAAATTATCTTATTATTGTATTGCAATGAGCAATGAAATAGCACAATACGGTATCCTTAGGAAAAGTGCTTGTCCTAAAATTCCCAGTGCTCTCTACTATAGTGGTAGTTATATTACAGAATGACATATTATATATATAACTGTGTGACATAAGGTGAGTAATTGTTATTTGTTTAATGAGTCCCATTTGGTTTGTTCCACTAAAAGGGCCAATCTATGTCAAAACCTTAGAATAAGGGACCAGGTGCACATGGTTGTGAGTTTGTTTAGTTGTTTAAAAAAAAAGAAGCTACTTCACTGCCACAGAGAGTTCTGCCCTCACCTGGCAGAGAAGAGGTTAACAATGAGGGCTGAAATCCAGTCATGATAGTACCTACAACATTTTGAGTATTGTTTTTTTTTAGTGCATAAGGGAGTGTATAAGACAATCTTCATTACTTAAAGGTATATAGAAGTTTCCTAGGTTTTAAATGTTTCCTAACAAACAACTACAAATTAGCATAAAAATATGTATTTTATTGAAAAGTTGAGTGTACTTAGAGTTATGTGGTGTAAACTGAAATATAACAAAAAAAGGTGGGCAATAGTAAAATATAAACTTTATTGGTTGAAAAAAACGACGATTAAAACTTTAAAAAGGGAAAGAATAAAAACTGTACAAATACCTTTGAACAGAAAAACTGCAAACCTAATGACCACTGGACAACTGTCACTCATTAAGTGGGGTTTGAGCAGTATTATAAATGAGACACAGAGAGTGTCTATGTATAGGCTTGTAGTACTATGCAACAAAAGGTGTAAATCATTAGAATAGTGGGCCAAACCTTCCTAAATTACCTTGTGCTATAACTATATATCTCTCCCCAGTAACGGTTGTGAAACCTAGTATAACAACATAAGGAAGATATAGGTAGCTTGGTAGTATGCTTCTAAACAACAGATATATTTGCATACAAAAAATCCTCAGTTTGGCTCTTAGATCACCAGGTACTTCATTGCCTCTTATTAGGGTACAATGCCCCTGTTATTTGAATGATATAGGTATAATTCAACCATTCAAACGATATGGCTCTTAAATGTCCAGATATTGCATTATCTCTTGTTAGAGTATAACACCACAACTATTTTGGTGGTGTAAGCATAATTTGGGCCATTCTGAACAAGCTCACTCTCTGTATACTCGCATATAGTATAACAGCGTCTCCCTGTGCTGGGGAGATTCGCGCTGCCTAGTTGCGTCGTGCGTAATAACGTCACGTTACGCTAGCCTACATCCTAACATGTTTCTACGTGTTCAACGTCTTTTTCAAAGTTTGAAATCCTTTATAATACTGCTCAAACCCCACTTAATGAGTGACAGTTGTCCAGTGGTCATTAGGTTTGCAGTTTTTCTGTTCAAAGGTATTTGTACAGTTTTTATTCTTTTCCTTTTTAAAGTTTTAATCGTCGTTTTTTTCAACCAATAAAGTTTATATTTTACTATTGCCCACCTTTTTTTGTTATATATATTTAGAGTGTTATGCACTAATGGGCTTTATTCCCTAAAGATTTTTTCTGCTTGGTGTAAACTGAAATCCTGAGTTACACACCCCCAGGAGGTTACATAACAATGTTTTTAGTAGGAGAGCAGCCAGATATGGATTGTAACCTTTTATTTGCAACACAAATGGAAATGCAGCATTGAATGATATGGTCGGGGGGGGGGGGGGCAGTGGTCATGAGAGAGAGAAAGAGAGTGACAGAGAGAGACACAACAGTATTTGATGCAGGGAATGGATAATATGCATTGGTGGCAGTAACACAAGTAGGCTCAGCTTCTGCGTAGCTCTGCCAAACAGAGAAGAAGAAAAAAAAACAGCATCAGTAGTTGATGCAGAGAATGGACAATCAGCAGGGGTGGTAATCAGGTGTGGATATGTGTCAGACTACATATACCAGACTGCTTTGCAACACATGAACCCCAGAGTTTGATACAAATGTTTCAGCTAACCTCTGCTTTTTCCCAATTGGCCAAAACAAATGATACATTTCATGCTAATTTAGCTAGAGTTTGGGGGTGGTTACTGCAAAAGTGAACTAGGAGAAATTACAAGACATTTTGCTAGCTTTAAGGTAAGTTTTTTAAATGTTTATTTTGGTATTTTTCATGCCAAAACATATTTTCTTACACTAATAATTCTCCTCTATCAGAGGATCCAGGAAATCCAGGAAACCAGGAATCCAGGAAACTTAGATATACTTTTAAGATACAATTATATGAAATAACATGCTGATACATGGTCAGAATTATATGAATCATGAATGTTTTGCCTTTTATTATTCAATGAAGCAAACAGATAACAATGATTTTAATGTATACTGACAAAATTTGGTTGCCAGAAGAGTCACATTTATCTGTACTGAGCTATATTTATATCTAGATCCATTTGATGCTTACCCATTCTTTATATTATCTTTTCAGAGGTATTACAAATGAATGACACAAAGTTGTGCAAGGTAATTAAATCAGATAATGATGTGCTTTCCCTCCAAAGGGATTTACATAAAATTGAGGAATGGGCATCTAAATGGCAGATGAGATTTAAAACGAATAAATGTAAAGTTATGCATTTGGGAAGGAAAAATAGCCATGCAATTTATAATCTTAATGGAGCAAATCTAAGGGTATCAGATATTGAAAGGGATTTGGGAGTGCTTATGGACAACCACCTTGGTAACAGTGCTCAAAGCCAAGCAGCAGCTGCAAAGGCAAATAAAATATTAGCATGTATTAAGAAGGGTATAGAAGCCAGGGAAGCAAATATAATTCTGCCACTATACAAATCTCTAGTACGCCCTTATTTGGAATATGGAGGACAATTGTGTGCACCACTTCATAAAAAGAACATTTTAGAGCTGGAAAAGGTACAGAGGAGGCAACAAAACTAATAAGGGGAATGGAGGGGTTAAGTTATGAAGAAAGACTAACCAAATTAAGATTATTTTCTCTAGAAAAAAGGCGTCTAAGAGGAGATATGATTACATTATATAAATACATCTCAGTATAAGGATTTTTCAAGTGAGCTTTTTGTGCCAAGAGGTTTTCAACTGACAAGAGGACATCCCTTGAGGTTAGAAGTAAAAAGATTCCACCTTAAAGAAAGAAAAGGGTTCTTCACAGTAAGGGTGGTTAATCTGTGGAATTCTCTACCAGAGGAGGTGGTGACAGCGGATTCGATAGATAACTTTAAAAGGGGACTAGATTTATTTCTAATTAAAAAGGGAATTTAGGGTTATCCCTGTTAATTAGAGAGAAAGTATTGATCCAGGGAGAAATCTGATCGCCAGTATCTGGGGTCAGGAAGGAATTTTTTTTCCCTTGGAGACAATTAGCTCACTTGGGGGGGTTTTTCTGTTTGCCGTCCTGGATCAATTAATTATTAATTAAAAAAACAAAAAAAACTATTGTTGATAAATAATTAACAATTAATTAACAACGAATGAATTAATAACTAATCCGCATATTGCAAATCAGAGGAGATCTTAAAAGGTTGAACTTGATGAACTGAAAGTCCTTTTTCAACCTTAATTACTATGTAACTATGTAACTATGAATCGACCTCAAATTGTTAATAAACAGATGATTTATTGTGTGCACTTACATTGGCTACACTTTGTGAATTATTTTGCAAGTGCATAGATAACATCTTCATAGTAGATGGTATTTTATCAGAGCTCACTGCCTGCAAAAAAGAAACACATATAAACAGGGAACACTCTGTCTCCACCTGGTGTTGAAACGTAAAACTGCTACCTGGAATAGATGCCGGAGAGACCATAGAAAACAAGAGATCAGACATAGACAATATGCCACTAGTGATTGTGCTTGCTACAACTTACCATCAATACATCACCAAAAAGTATAATGAAAAAAACAGTCAATCTAACTTATTTTAAAGCAAACCTCCTTTAGTATTAGAAGGCGCCAAGACTGGGATCACTGAGGTTAACTAAGACCCTCACTACTATAATAGAACCATTTTGGTGCAATAATCTTGTATTAAACACATGATATTGTATTTCTGTCCCAAAATGATAAGTAGTTCTGGAACATTTGCTTTGAGCTCAGCAAACGAGAGAGAGAGTGGATATACCATTTGTCAGAAACACAGACTTACCTTCAGCCACGTAAAATGTTGTACCGTCTACAAACTATTCTAATTGCAAGAGATAGGTTATAAAGTATACAGTGTTTTTACTACAAGCATTGTACTGAAACTGAGAAGCATGATGTCATCCAGTGGTGGAGCTAGTGAATGGAGGGCCCCGGTGTTCTGTCACCCCCACCCCTGGGCCTCTTTGCTCTGGTGCCCACTCATTATATATATATATATATATATATATATTATTATCCTCTTTTTGTAACGTGCCAACATATTCCTTAGCGCTGCACAGGGTTATATATATATATATATATATATATATATATATATATATATATACACACACATATAATTATACATAAAAACATACATGCATACATATTTAATTATACATACATAATTATACATACGGGGCCGGATCTACCTTTTTGGAGCCCCTGGGTGGTGAAGTGGAGGAGCCCCTGCAAATGAGTGTGCAAGTTATGCATGCACTTGCACACACATATAGGTACAGACACACACCTAGAGGTACACAGAGTTACAGACATGCACACACACATACATACATACAGACAGACATACACACACAGTTACATACATACACAGATTCACACACACACACAGTTACATACTCTAACACACACATACACGGACTCACACATAGTTACAGACACACACATATACAGATTTACACATACACAGACTCATCCATATACAATTACAGACTCGCATACACATTTACAAACACACACACATACAAAGACTCACACATAAACTGTTACAGACACACACACTCATACACAGATTCACACATACAGAGTCACACATACACAGTTCCAGACTCACGTATAAACATACAAAGACTCACACACACACACTGACTCACACATACACAGTCTCATGCATATACAGACTCATGCATACACACACACACACATACATATATTCACATATACACATATATGCATAGACTCACAAATAAACAAGCAAACTATTTTATTTAAATAGCCCACCAGATGACACACTGGATGGAGGCGGGGAGGAGCCATGCTCCCCTGAATCCCACACGCAACCCTATTATTTGGGACTCTAACAAACTAGTTTGCTAATATCAAAGGCTATTAAAATAGACATGTGACTTGTTGTAAGGACGGTGACATGTGTAATGTAATGTCGGCCACAATAAGGAATGTTGGGGTTACTATAAAATTTATATGCACTCTAATAATGTTATTTTACCAGTAACTAACAGAGATACACTTTCTGCCATGTTTGTTAGAGAGAGAACAAAGGGTTACGTTTCTGCAAGGATTTATATTCATATATGGCCCCTCAGAGCGGTCAGGCATCTCCTCTATTTGGCCTTATATAGTTGTAAAGGTTTGAAAGCTTGACCAGATAGATAACCCACACCACTCCTGACAGCAGAGCAATACCAGACAGTGTTTGGCTAAAGAAAGTGGGGAGGAGAAGATGTGGGTTTATTGTTTTTTTTTTAAACATGTTTGTAAAAGGAATAAACAGTCAGTCTGTCTCTATACTAAATTGAATGGTGTTGATCATCTGATTCTTCTGCTTCTCCATGAAGATTGTTCTGATCTGAATTTAATCATTGTGTGCAGAGATGAATAAAGCCACAACCTGGAGACTGCTGCTTTAAGCTAAGGCAAGAGAATTAGGGGTACCATAAAGAAGTCTATGCTCTATAGAATTGACACCTTTGAATTTGTTGTGTTGGTGAAAACTACTTAGAGTCACATGGACTGCAAGAAGATCCAATAAATCAGTACACCAGGAAATCAAGATATGGGCATGGAGTTCACCAGAGCTTCACAGGCTGCCACTGGAGTCCTCTTACACTCCTCCATGATGACATCACAGAGCTGGTGGATGTTTTTGAGACCTTGCATTCCCCCACCTTGCGTTTGAGGATGCCACACAGATGCTAAATAGGGTTGGCCAGTCCATCACCTTTACCTTCAGCTTCTTTAACAAGGCAGTGGTCATCTTGTAGGTGTGTTTGGGGTCATTATCATGTTGGAATACTGCCCTACGGCCCAGTCTCCAAAGAGAGGGGATCATGCTCTGCTTCAGTATGTCACAGTACATGTTGGCATTCATGGTTCCCTCAATGAACTATAGGTACCGAGTGCCGGCAGCACTCATGCAGGCCCAGACCATGACACTCCCAATACCAAAAGTATACATCGATACTGAGGAAAGTTAGTAGAAATAATCCCTAAATGACAGGTAAACGGATAGGGCACAAAGAACACAAAAACACGAATATGAGATAAAACCCTAAGTTTGAATGTAAACCGCGATGCAGAGAGAGCGGAGGCAGCATCTGACATCAGCAGGTAAATGCACACAGGGGGAATCAACACAATATATTATAGAAAACATATATACACATATAGACATATGTTTATATATGTTTGGTATATATGTTTGGTACTTGGCTCCATAAAATATTCTTTACACAAATTAACAAATAAAATTACCATGCAAAGCTTTACTTTCTTCTACTTTCTGGAGTTAAACGAAAGTGGGCAGCTGTTTAAGATAAAAAAAAAAGTGAATATCAAGTATGCTTTCATCTTTTAATGATGTGTAATTAAGTCTCCAAAGTGCTATGTGTATGACGTTTGAATAATGTCTATTAATACATGTTCTGATGGAGGAATGATCGTTTTACATTTTTACTTTTTTGTGCAGTTGTCAATCAAAAATGTAATTACAGATTTGCGATCATTCCCTAAAGAGATTTATGAGTAAATGATAAAAGTACAGTAGCTGGCAGATCAAAGATAGCTTTAGTAGATCAGAATCATTAAGACATTCCATCATTAATACAAAATTATTTGGTTTAATGATGAAATGAGTACTATAAACGGGCACATAATTAGAATGAGGGTAATATTAGTATTTCTCATATATGACCAGTCATACCAAGATTTGAAGGACAAGGGTTCTAAGACGAAGAGCAAACGTTTCCAGTGGGTAATTTCCTGAGGTTGGAGGAGACTTTGAATGTAGAGAGTATGCTCTATCTGCACAATAGGATGATGGCAGTAATTACTGGCATATTAGCACTAATACTAAGTTTGTTATTTTAAAAGGACGCACCCTATTGAGACAGAACTTGCCACAAGCAGACTCAGTAAAGAAAATGGAACCCTGCAATAAAAACATTATTGCATATAAGATAAACTAAATAACAGGCTATAAAACATTAGTTTCTGCTGCAGTGGGATCTATCATATAGATTTATGCTGATTTTAGTTATAAGGTGGAATGTACAGGAAATTCCTATCTGAAAAATTGGATTGTGTCATCTACATTTTTCAGTTCTCCCAATAGTAGTAAAGGCAAGCCAATTAGTTTAAAAAAAGACGGCCTTCTGAGAAAGTGACAGAATCAACTGAGAAAATAAAATTCAACCCTGCAGTAAAAAAATGCACATAAAAATGAAAAATTTAATGGTGTTTACTTGTTTTGCTTTCTATAAAGCTTAGTTATTAAACTATAATTTCGAATAAATTACCAGAGTGTTCTTTTAATGATGGAATAAGTCCTAAAAACACACACAGAATTATAATGAAGAGTATATTAGTATTGTTATATAGGACTAATCTTGCCACTAATTTAAGAATTGTTGTAGTAGGCCAAAGTGGAAGAAATAATGAGAACTATAAATCATTATCTTTTTCATTCAATGTATTTTTAAACGGTACCACAATTTAAAGGTTACATCGTAACTTATAAATAGATAATGGAAGTTTAGAGCGCCAGATTATTGTCTTGTATTCTTTCCATTAAACTTACACTGCTTGTCTTTAGATTGGATTTACTATGGTGTCAACTATAATGAGAAAGCACTAAAGTAAGAAGGCTTTTATTGCTTTGCATGTCATAGCTTCATCCCATTGAACTGTGATGCAAATTACTGGGTTACCATATCTTTCTTTGCCTAATACACAATTTGCATTGTAATAAATTCAATGGGTGACCCTAGAATAGCATTTTATATCTGTGGCTAATTTATCAAATATGTGGTTAGATTAAATTAACATGTGGGTTCTACTACAATGCAGATTACTGGTCTCATTGTGTAGTAACTTAATAATTGACAAGTAAACATGTGATTTTCATTATACCACAACGCATGTATAGATCTATTTATCTTGAAGCATAAGACACCTTGCTAGAATAACAAGTGGAATTGTTTAGTGAGTTTTGTTACCAATTAGGAAAGAAGGTGAGGGCACTCAATGTGAGTATTTTACAAGGAACCATGCCCAAGACACATCAACTCATGTTTACAAGACCAGTAGAGAGAAGAGAAGCTCACTTCTTTGGAGGTTTTCTATGAAAACTGATGCTTGCTACTTCCTTAGCACTGGAACTCTCCTTAGTGAATAAATCATATGGTTTACATGCAGAGGCACTGCAATAACTGTCAAGAAATGTAACTCAATTGTGCTAGTAAACAACCTTAGGTAACTCTTGCAGTCTGGTGAAATCTTCTTTTATCGCCTCGTGCCAAAGACAAAATTACAGATTGTAAAGCTTACGAGGCAAAAATTTACTGTTGCATGTAAAAATACATACATTGTTGAATGAAGAGAAAGGGAAAGAGAGAGAGGGATTGACGACTTTTAGATAAATTCAACGAACAAGAAAGAATGTGGTATTATTACCATCTTTTCAGACGCGAGCAAAGAGGAGAAAAAGCTGCTCATGCACCGTGCAAAATTCATAGCACAGTATATTGGTAAAACATAGGTGTATCCACAATAAAACACCATTAGTATTATTGATAGAAACAGCAGTGGATCAATATTGTAAATCAGAGCAATAATTGTCTATGTCAGAATTTGTCTGACAAAAAAACAGTTTCATAGCAAGCACAAAATGGTGTTTGTGCAAGGAGAGGTAGTCCAACAAGTACTGCAAGTACAAAAGTTTCAAGTACTAACAGCAGATAAGTGGCTTATCAATTATATTTTTTATAGCCAAAGAATGATCTCCTCTTCAGTAGCCACTCTGTGCACACACACACACAAGAGTTTAGTCTACATTGTGCCCAGTGGGAGCTGGTCAAATTCCAACATAGTCAAATATTGTTCTACTTTACAACTCTGATCCACCTCTGTGTCTATGAATAATACTAATGGTAGTTTATTGAGGACTAAACACTCAGTATTGTCAAACAGTGTATACATTCTGCATGTTGATGTCTCCTGTTTGGACAGGATACCAGACACAATGCAGATTATTCTTCCCTCGCTTGCACCCCAGGTGGGAGATGTGTCTATGTGTAGTCTACATGTACTAGATGAGGCTAAGATAAGGAATGAGACTTGCTGCCACCACAGCCCCATCTGGGAATTCCCTTCTGCTGTGCTCCATTAGCTCAGGGAGACTACTTTATAACACAGTTACACAATTTTCAAAACAGAATCTTTGTACTCTGCCTGCGGTCACTGAGGAAATTCATATACAACCGGTACAAGGATCCAATTGGTGGGAGTTCTACAGCGTGCCAGTCCTGCTGGTCCTGTATCGTGACAAACTGGTGGTAGCAGTAGGCTCCTCAGTCTGACCATGCTGCTCGGAATAAGCCATGACAGAGTAGAATGAGCTAGTCTGGACTCAAGGAATCAAGATGACTGGGTCAAGGGATCATCCGGCTTTGGACCAGGCACTTAGAAAGTTGTATGAGAAGGTGGACCTATCAGAGGCTGGTTCGGTAGGGGAAACTCACAGTTCCCAAGCAGCACCTAATTCTCTGGGTAAACCCAATTTGATGTACCAGAGATATCAGGCCTGTATAGCCGTGCTTGGCGGATTGGTGTCTCCTGAGGTTGTGGGACCCATCTTGATGGCCACCATCCAAGAGGTAGTCATAGAGAAAACACTTCCTGCAGAGAGAAGGTTGTCCCCCATTTCAGGGTAGTACAGTTTACAGTGGATCAAATGGCCTACAACTCTCCTATCATAGCTTTAAAAAGTTAAAGGAGGACATTGGGGATATTAATGGATTTTTACTGGACTTTGATTCCAATCACATCGACCAAGAGAAATGGGTATGAATCTTGATTAGACTGTTTAGCGGTCGAGCGGTCGAGCCAGCACAGCCTACTGTGCCATCCTGGTAGAGGATTCCAAGGATTATGAGGAGGTGACAAGGGTGCTATTAGCCTGTTATGCCATCACACCTCAGACCTATAGCAGACAATTCTGGCATACCAAGGCCGCAGGAGACACCTTCTCGAAGGTGCTCTGGAAGCTTAGGTGCTCTTGGATCATCACCCTGACTCAGCTGAAGCCACCTGACACCTAGTCAACCAACATCGGGACACTAGAGGGGAGCTCCGTGCCCCTCCTCCTGGGGCTAACCCTCAGCAAGGTCCACCCAGGCCATGGACCATGTACCCTAGCTGCCTAGTCAGTCGCTCCACTCCTGTGCAGCCTACCAAGCCCTGTACTGTGGATCAAAGCTCTAGTGACTGAGGGGCCCATCGAGTTCCTGTAGCCCTAGCTGTGCTCCACAAGAATCAAGAAAGGAGCATTGTTGCTATGGCAGTCAAGGCCCTGGACACATACAGAAGGATTGTCCCAAGAAATCCGCCAGCTGGATCCCTGCTTCTTCCCACCCAGTCTAATACTTTAATGACTTTGCAGAGGAGAACCAATAGGATGAAGAAGGTGACCAGTTCCATTACTACCAACATATTTTTGGCTGGACAAGGGAACCTTCTTTTGTCCATGCAGTACAATTGCGAGCCGGGTATAATTGCAGATGGCATATTCAAACTGTCATTGTGAATGAAAAAGCAACTAAAGGGTTTCGAGACTCTGGATCCTATCTAACTCTTATTCACCCCTCTCTTCCCAGTCCCTCGGCCATATCGGACAAGAACATGAATGTAGCTGTCACTGGGGGTCAGAAGCAATCTTTCCTGGCAGCCAAAGTAAATATAAATAGGGCACTTGTAGGGACTTGAGAGAGGTGGATGTGATGTCAGGGATCCATGTGGATGTGTTACTGGGAAATGATCTTGGCCCGATACAATTCTGAGGGGTTTAAGAAGGAGTTTAAGAAGGAGAATGAAGATCAGAATGCTTCATTAGCAGAGTTTAGTGCTAGGCTACTGGCTATTGCCCATTCAATTTGAGGGCACCTGGGTACTTACTGAACTCTCCAACACTAGAATCAGGCCTTATATTGGCCAGAAGTGTCTAAATATGTTACAAACTGCTATAGTACTTGTAATACCTTTTGAAGTGTGGCCGTAGATATTTTGGGTCCACAGGCAAATGCAATTGTTCTGGCCAGAGATACATAGTTATCATGATAGACTTTGCTACATGCAAGCCGGAAGTTGTAGCCATGTACAAGCTCACTGCGGCGTTCATGTCCAAACTGACTCACCAACTAAGGCAAAATTGTGGGGTCAAACACCTCTGCTCTATCTTCTACCACCCCAAAATCAATGGCCTTTGTCAGAGGTTTAATGGTTTAAAGCCCTTAAGGTGATGCTTAGGGCTTTCGTGGTCATACAAAAGGACTGGGAGAAACTTCTTCCACTCCTGCTCTTTGCCTACTGAGAAGACCCGGAGGTATCAACCAAGTTATCCCACGTTGCCTTTCAAGGGCCCCCTTAGATCTGCTCAGAGAATTTGGGGAAGGGACATATCAGGCTGAGGAGGTCCCCGTGTTTAGCATCTATTGGCTTCCCAAAATAAACAGAAACTCTTTTATAACCATAGGGCCCGTGCGAGGGAGTTTCTTCCAGGCCAACAGATGCTAGTACTCACCCCCAAAACAAGCTCCAGGCTATGTGGGATGGATTGGCGCCTCCTACAGTTCGTGAGCCTCCATGGTTGTGCTAGTTCCCGCTTCTGTGTAGACTATTGGAAGCTTAATGAGAAGACAGTAGCAGGTGCTTATCCCATCCCCAGGGTAGATTGCTTAGGAAGGGCCTGTTACATTAACACACTGGACTTTTTGAAGGGATATTGGCAGATCACTCTAGCTGATGCTGCTAAGGATAAATCTTCTGAATGAAGAGATGTCACACGTATGACCATGTGTACCTAGATGATATTGCTATATTTAGAGAGATATGGGATAACCATCTGCGGCACCTGGCTGCTTGGCCTTGCCAGTCTCAACCTGTTGGTACTTTGATTAATTAGTGGACAATGGGAGAGACACAAGGGAGAGAAAGGTTGTTTCCTTTTGTTTATTCCCCTAATAAACACCTTACCTTTCGGCAATAAAGTCAGTTCTGGATAATGATTGCAAGCTAAGGTAAAGTTACTCTATTTTCAATTTCTGTACTCTGCTTTTGGCCATGGAGGATAGTAATACTCCCCGAAACGAGGAACCCCGCAACGGCTGCGGGCTTGAAATTGTCCTGTGTTATGGTGCTATTAAATTACAAGGGGCTGCGAGTTACGAGCTTGAGAAGCAAGCCCATAAACTTTTGCCGCGCAGGCAACCCGTAAAGGAGACGTACGAAATACGAACGCCATCAATTAACAATTGCATTATAATTTAGTGCGGTCAGCCAATAGAAAGCAGTAAACCAAAATTAACGCCGTAGGAAGGCCTCTAAAAGGTAGCTAAACCCATAAATCATTGACTGTGCTATAGCTGAGCAAGTGAACACACAGGTCTAGGTGTAGGTGGTTTTTTGAGCATAGGAGAGAGAGAGAGTAGGAGAGAGAGGGGGGGGGGAGAGGTGGAGAGATGGAGAGAGAGAGAGGGTTGGAGAGAGAGAATTGTAAGGTAACCCTTAATCTACAACACAAATAATTACTGATATCACATAATTCACACACATAGATTAAAATGTACACATGGCTATACATAGTGGTAGGCCACAGCACATCCACACACACCCATAGCCCCCCCCCCCCCCCCCCCCGTACAATTACTATCTATACTACACAAAATACTCACATTCTTGTTTTACCACATACACATACATATCATATTTCTTTATGCTTATTTTTATTTCATACTAGCGACTTGCCCGTCAAAAAATGACGGCAATGTGATGTATATGTTTGTCAAGTTGTTTAGTTATTAACATATATTTTTGACCCTTGTAAGTATTTTAATATAAACGTGTATTTTTGTAAAATGTTGATGTAATGGTTTTTTAAAATGTAATTAGTATCTGAAGAATTGTTAACTTTAATGTACATTGAATGAATAGGAAAGCAAAAAGTAAAAACTCTTCTTTAAACGTCGCGAATTTTAACATGAAGTTTAAACTATATGTAAGCAATAACCATCAAAGTATATATTTTTAAACTTGAACTTTATTTTTTATGTAAGTTTAGAAGTTGACAAAACATTGG
This sequence comes from Discoglossus pictus, assembly GCA_027410445.1. Taxonomy (NCBI): domain Eukaryota; kingdom Metazoa; phylum Chordata; class Amphibia; order Anura; family Alytidae; genus Discoglossus; species Discoglossus pictus. Next base: position 309,035,204 of record CM050167.1, read on the forward strand.
TATAATTTTGAACATTATAAACAGGAACATAGTGAATATATTTTGTAACCTAATTTTTTATTAAAAGTATTAACATTTGAATGTAAAAACAATTGACATTTAAATTAATCAGTATTAAAATTCAATTTCTATCACAATAATTGTTAACTTGAATATACATTGAATGTAGAGGAAGGCATACAGTAAAACTGTTGTTAACACGTACCTAATTAAAGTAATTTATTACTGAGCACATAAACTGGCGATAAACATTAATGTAGGTAGTAATCTTAAGATAACAGACAATATTTACATTGTGACTTAAAAGGTGCTTGACCTCTTAACATCCACTTTGTAATCTGTTGAATGAAATAACTTGAAAATATATTTTTTAAACTTGTAACATTAGAAACATTAACATAGTGACTTAAAATTTTAACATAACTTTTACTAACAATGCAAGGCAAGTATTTTGTGAGGCAAATCATTCATAAACATGACTTCCATTAATTATGACTGAATTAAACAACCAATTGTTATGTATATTGCAATGCTTTAAAAAAATCTTGGCATCTTTAATTTGTATCCTTCAAAGTTATAGTACTTCATAGTAGACAATGTTTTTAGTAAAAATACGTCCATCTTCTAATAAATCACCTTGACTTTCATTGTTTTCAATGTAAACTTTAATAGCCTGTGGATTTTTGCAGCGTGACAACGCAACGTACAATTGACCATGTGCAAAAACTGGTTCTTCCAAGTAAATACCCACAGATTTGAAAGTTTGACCTTGTGATTTATTAATGGTCATGGCAAATGCCATAATAATGGGAAATTGTCTTCTTTGAAGTATAAAAGGGAGACTACTTTCACTTGGTGCTAAATCTATTCTTGGTATGAAAACTCTCTCTCCTTTATGGGTCCCAGTTAAAATTTCAGCATCTATAAAATGGTCCTTTAATTGTTGAACAATTAATCTTGTGCCATTGCATAGGCCTTTTTTGGGGTTCATATTTCGCAGTAACATGATAATCGCACCTTTCTTTAGCTGCAAAATATGTGGTGGCATTCCAGAAGGAGTTAAAGAGTTAATGAATTCAGTTGAAAAGTTTGCCTGACTTTCATTGTCATCAGCAAGTACAGAATCAGCACTGTGATAATTTCTTTGTGGTGCATTAATTTTTTTAAAGATTTCATTATTGAGTATTAATGCATCTTTATTTTTACACGTCAGTATAACTTGGTTGGCAAGCTCGGAATATTCTTCGTTATTTATGCTCCCTTCAAATATAGCCGATATAATATCTTGTTGACAAATCATATGAGGTGGGATCTCTACAGTGTCGTCAGGTAAATGTAGTATTTTTTCTGTTCTGCCTTCTCCAATTTTAATAAGCCAATTATTGAAATCAGTTTGGCCTTCTGATCTCATATTTTGTTGCAGTTGAAGATGGGTAAAATGTTTCCATACTGTACTTGACTTTATACATGTTTCAATAATGTCTGTTCTATTTCCATGTACAACGACAGGTAATTGTGACGAAGTGCCCTTCGCCACTTTGTCTTGGAGAGGACTGTTTGCCAGCCTCCTGCCCTGTGACTATGGCCCTGGTACATATTGCCCTTCAAACACAGTATTCGGCCATACCAGAGTGTATGTCACTCATTCTGGCCCTTTACATACAGGGGGGTCATTCGGTACTTGCCCTGTGTGAACCATGATACCACAGAAAGCTATGCCATGGAGCCCATTCATATAATGAAAGACTATGGGAAAGACTTTAGCTACATGGCAATTGAACTGTGTGAAGAGGATCTGAGCGCTATTAGGGAATAGTTTTATGCGCTCAGACCCCAGCTGTAACGGAACCCATCACTGTTTTACCCTGTTTTATGATTATTAGGGTTAAAATTATGATCCTACTATATGTGTGTTGGTTTATGCTCTGCAGAATATTAGCCAGACTATTGCAGGCCTTGGCTAATAGATAATCCTGTTACAGATAAAGGAAGTCTATTGTATACAGTGTTTTCATTCTCAGATAAGAACAAAGAAGGCTGATTTAATCATTGTCTGATTATATCAAGTTGCCTCAGGGAGGGGTGACCACACCTATTGTCCTATATGTGTATTGTGTGTGGGATATGTGAAAGGTCTGTGTGTTATGTTAAAAACATACTTTTACTAACTTTTGAACCCCTGGTCTGATTCATGCCATTTTTTAATATGGTGTTCCCCTGGGTGAGAGCTATTGAACGGTGCTAGACTTAAAGGTGTACCCCCTGTTTTTGGGGTACATCCAGAATGTGGTTACAATTGTGTCTGTTTTAATTGTGTTTCCTGTTATCTGAGGGGAGGAGACGTGGGGGTTGAACCATGTATCTAATTGGCTGTGATAACTATGTGGGTGTAGCCCTTCAGAGGGCACCATTGCATAAAAGGAGATCCCCTGTCATTAAAGAATAGTTCTACTTTACCCTTCAAAACGTAGTCTCATCTCGTTATTAGAGGGGATCGCTATCATACTGGGGATTGCTATGCTTTTGCATACTCCCTTGAGCTGTAACTACTGAACGCTTGTTCCTGATGCGCTATCCTTGGAGGAGAGGTCTTCCCCACACGGTCCTGAATGCTGGAGATTCATACAGGGTGGAAGGAAGACGGCGCGGCTCCAGCTAAACTACGGCGGTTGTGGAGTCTGTGGTGGTTAAGGTGTCCGGTGCGATGCTTGTAGGCCTCGGCGCAAACTAGGACGCGTCTATCAACGGAGGTACCCGGTCGGGGTGCCAGGAGATCCGTTACATTGGCTGGCAGTGGTGGGATGGCGTCCTAGTAAGAGGAAAAGCAGCACGGAGACACCGGTAACGTTTGGAGTTACAAATTGAGGGCAACGCTAGTATCCGTACAGCGCCCCTGGCTACAGCAGGATGGAACCGGCTAGTTTTCAGACAGCGTTTCATGATGAGGAGGAGGAGGCGGCCGCGGACTACAGGGATGCAGACAGAAAGGAACTCTGGTATGATGCCCTGGAAGATGCCCAATGGCGGCGAGGTGAGAGTCTCCCCAGTGATGAGCAGCGGCTACAGAAGCGTGTGGCGATGCGGATGTATCTATTGGGAGAGCAGCCCCTGGATGAGTGGGTGACAAGACTAGAGACCCTGGTATGGCGAGAGCTCTGGCTAGACAACGCATACCAGGCCCTCTGGTGGCATACCGTTCGACTTACCCCCTGGACGGCTGAACACGACTTACCAGAGGGGGATGATTATGATGGCCCAGGTTTATTATGGGATGCCTTGGAGGATGACATTGATCTTGGCAGCACGGAGGAGTCTAGGTTTTGGGACATCTACGACTATCGGATGGGCATGTATGTCTGGGATGACGAAGGCGAGGTGAGCAAAGACATGACCCACCTGGTAACGAGAGAGTGGGAGCTGGAGCAGGACTACCAACATCTGCTCAGCTTCGTGCAGCCCCAACCTACTCGACAAGCAGAACCAGACTTCATTGACTGGTCCTGGGATGACCTCCAGATGGCAGGTAGAGATGGGACCGAGGTCTCTCTACCGGCCCTACAGGGGGCAGAAGGTGTCGTCCTTCCCCCCCAGCGGCAGTGTGAACCCCAGGGGGCAGAAGGTGTCGTCCATCCCCCCCAGCGGCAGTGTGAACCCCAGGGGGCTGAAGGTGTCGTCCTACCCCCCCAGCGGCAGTGTGAACCCCAGGGGGCAGAAGGTGTCGTCCTTCCCCCCTAGCGGCAGTGTGAACTCCAGGGGGCAGAAGGTGCCGTCCTTCCCCCCCAGCGGCAGTGTGAACCCCAGGGGGCAGAAGGTGTCGTCCTTCCTCCCCAGCGACAGGGTATACCCCAGGGAGCTGAAGGTGTCGTCCTTCCTCCCCAGCGACAGTGTGTACCCCAGGGAGCTGAAGGTGTCGTCCTTCCTCCCCAGCAGCAGTGTGTACCCCAGGGGGCCGAAGGTGTCGTTCTTCCCCCCCAGCGGCAGTGTGTACCCCAGGGAGCCGAAGGTGTCGTCCTTCCTCCCCAGCGGCAGTGTGTTCCCCAGGGAGCCGAAGGTGTCGTCCTTCCTCCCCAGCGGCAGTGTGTACCCCAGGGAGCTGAAGGTGTCGTCCTTCCTCCCCAGTGGCAGTGTGTACCCCAGGGAGCTGAAGGTGTCGTCCTTCCTCCCCAGCAGCAGTGTGTACCCCAGGGAGCCGAAGGTGTCGTCCTTCCTCCCCAGCGGCAGTGTGTACCCCAGGGAGCAGAAGGGGCCGTCCTTCCTTCCCAGCGGCAGTGTGAACCCCAGGGGGCAGAAGATGTCATCCTTCCCCCCAAGCGGCAGTGTGAACCCCAGGGGGCAGAAGGTGTCGTCCTTCCCCCCCAGCGGCAGTGTGAACCCCAGGGGGCAGAAGGTGTCATCCTTCCCCCCCAGCGGCAGTGTGAACCCCAGGGGGCAGAAGGTGTCGTCCTTCCCCCCCAGCGGCAGTGTGAACCCCAGGGGGCAGAAGGTGTCGTCCTTCCCCCCCAGCGGCAGTGTGAACCCCAGGGGGCAGAAGGTGTCGTCCTTCCCCCCCAGCGGCAGTGTGAACCCCAGGGGGCAGAAGGTGTCGTCCTTCCCCCCCAGCGGCAGTGTGAACCACAGGGGGCAGAAGGTGTCGTCCTTCCTCCCCAGCGACAGTTTACCCTGACAAGGGGAGACACCAATCTCCCAGACGGTGCAGATGGGACCGTGGTCTCTGCGCCCACAGCCTGTACAGATCCCCAACTACCCTCACTGGGACAACCGGAGGAGGGGGTAAGTACAAATTCCCCTCCCCAGCTAACTTCTAATGTGGCCCCAGGGTTAACAGAGGAAATGTTAACCCCCACTGACTCCCACGTTTCCCTGGCTACTGAGCCGGAATATGTCCCAAGTACCCCAGCAGAAGAGCTGACAGCGGTGCAGAGTGCAGTCGGCCTCTGCCCTCCCTTTGTCCCTTGTACAGAGCAGGATGTCCTGCAGGTTATACCAGCAGAAGAGCTGGCATCAGGGCAGAGTGCCGCTGGCCTCTGCCCCTCAAGTCCCCTCAGCGTGTTGCCCCATCACCACAGCGAAATATCCAGGTGCCGTAACTGTTTGTTGTGGGTGGGCTGCTCTTGCACTTTGTTGTTGTGGGGAGGCTGCTCTAGCACTGGTTTATTGTGGGTTGGTGGATCGTCTAACGGAGGCACTGACCGGCAGAAGATCAGGTGCCTGGTTAGACTTCCCCCCAAAGGGGAGATGTGTGACGAAGTGCCCTTCGCCACTTTGTCTTGGAGAGGACTGTTTGCCAGCCTCCTGCCCTGTGACTATGGCCCTGGTACATATTGCCCTTCAAACACAGTATTCGGCCATACCAGAGTGTATGTCACTCATTCTGGCCCTTTACATACAGGGGGGTCATTCGGTACTTGCCCTGTGTGAACCATGATACCACAGAAAGCTATGCCATGGAGCCCATTCATATAATGAAAGACTATGGGAAAGACTTTAGCTACATGGCAATTGAACTGTGTGAAGAGGATCTGAGCGCTATTAGGGAATAGTTTTATGCGCTCAGACCCCAGCTGTAACGGAACCCATCACTGTTTTACCCTGTTTTATGATTATTATGGTTAAAATTATGATCCTACTATATGTGTGTTGGTTTATGCTCTGCAGAATATTAGCCAGACTATTGCAGGCCTTGGCTAATAGATAATCCTGTTACAGATAAAGGAAGTCTATTGTATACAGTGTTTTCATTCTCAGATAAGAACAAAGAAGGCTGATTTAATCATTGTCTGATTATATCAAGTTGCCTCAGGGAGGGGTGACCACACCTATTGTCCTATATGTGTATTGTGTATGGGATATGTGAAAGGTCTGTGTGTTATGTTAAAAACATACTTTTACTAACTTTTGAACCCCTGGTCTGATTCATGCCATTTTTTAATATGGTGTTCCCCTGGGTGAGAGCTATTGAACGGTGCTAGACTTAAAGGTGTACCCCCTGTTTTTGGGGTACATCCAGAATGTGGTTACAATTGTGTCTGTTTTAATTGTGTTTCCTGTTATCTGAGGGGAGGAGACGTGGGGGTTGAACCATGTATCTAATTGGCTGTGATAACTATGTGGGTGTAGCCCTTCAGAGGGCACCATTGCATAAAAGGAGATCCCCTGTCATTAAAGAATAGTTCTACTTGACCCTTCAAAACGTAGTCTCATCTCGTTATTAGAGGGGATCGCTATCATACTGGGGATTGCTATGCTTTTGCATACTCCCTTGAGCTGTAACTACTGAACGCTTGTTCCTGATGCGCTATCCTTGGAGGAGAGGTCTTCCCCACACGGTCCTGAATGCTGGAGATTCATACAGGGTGGAAGGAAGACGGCGCGGCTCCAGCTAAACTACGGCGGTTGTGGAGTCTGTGGTGGTTCAGGTGTCCGGTGCGATGCTTGTAGGCCTCGGCGCAAACTAGGACGCGTCTATCAACGGAGGTACCCGGTCGGGGTGCCAGGAGATCCGTTACAGTAATGTTTGTCTAAAATCGCCACCCAACAACATTACCTTTCCACCAAATGGAAAAATATTATCCATGACTTCAGGAAGCAAACGGTCAATACATTGGAGGGCATAGCATGACATCATTGTGGCCTCATCTATTATAATTAATTTACATTTCTTCAATTTCTTTGCTTGTAAGGATGTCATGTGAATATCTGACACCGAATTTTCCAAAATAGGCACTGGCAGTTTAAATCCACTATGAACAGTTCTTCCACCTTCTAATAAAAGTGCAGCAATTCCAGTAGTGGCAAACGCCATTGCTATTTTTCCTTGTGCTCGTACTGAACTCATTAATAAATTGTACAAATATGTTTTCCCTGATCCGCCAGGTCCATCAAGATAGAAATAACGCTCTGTCACCATGTCATCATCTATAGCATTTTTAATGGCATGAAATGCTTGCAATTGTAGTGTATTTAAAGTTGCAAGTCTTTCTTCTGTTCTTTCTGCTTGTAGTTGAATGTCATAGTCTTCAAAGTTAATGTCATCTATTAGACCTGGATCAGGCAAATTAAAACTTGCACAACTTAATCCATGAGTTAAAAAGACTTCTTGAATTTCCATTAAGGCTTTTAAGTGTGCAATGGGTTCATTGTATCGTCGCATAAAGTCTTCAGCCATATTACTTTTAAAAGTCTCCCACAAAGCTAATGCATTTGGAGCATTTGAGAAGATACAAATAAAAGCAAATTGTTCTCTCATCTGTCGTGGCATTTGACATTGTGCTGCTTCTTCTAAACATCTTTCCCACTCTGTATCATCAGCGAGTAAGTTTCTATGTCTTGCAGCTAAATGGAAGGATTCATATACAATGTCATTAACAGTTCTTAATTGTTCAAAACTTTGTGCTCCTGGAACATTTAAAAGTAATATCCGTAAGCAAAATCGTTCAACATCTCTTGGACTGACTGTGTAAATTTGTGGAATTATTTTATTGCCTCTGGTTTTTCTTGCTCTCCATAATCCATTCACAAAAACATAGTGATATGGAATTTCAATATATAAGTATTGTGTTGCTTGAGCATCAGTGGAATTTAATGCAAACCATGCAGTTAGTGTAGTGTGACGATCTTCACTTTGGGCCAATGCATTCATTTCCAGCATGGAAATAGACTAAATGTCGTTGTGGCAAATGTACTGCTAACCTATATACTGCATGTGATCTATCATGCATTTCAAATTTTAAAAGCCGCCACATAGCTTCTGGCGCACTGACATAGCGAGCATCGACATGAGATGCAAGTTCATCATGTACTAACTCACTACTTTCAGGGTTGTCTGCAGTTTTGACGACTACAGTAGCTGCATCGTAACCTTTGTAAATATATTTGTAGACATATTTAATGGATTTGATGGAAGTGCAGGCTTCTACGTTGATGTGGGCGTTGTACTTCATGAGTAAATGTGGATTGTAGGGTACTACATATCTATTGTCCACTTTTTTTCCACGAATAATGGCACTATCTCCTTCTCTTCTTTTATAAAGTGGATATCCATCACAATTTGCATATGTTTTGTCTCTATAATCTTTTGGAAAATCTTTTGAACATTGATTATTTTCCATACATGGTGATTGTGGATTAAGGTCTCCACAGGGTCCATGAATCATGCGATGAGTAACAATCTCATATAGTCTACCATATAGTTCTGGATCTGGTAGTTCAGCAACTATGACTGCATCCACTTTGTCCGAAGTATCTAATTTATCTTTCTCTTGAAGTATTATGAGAAGATGTGCATGTGGAAGGCCTCTTTTTTGAAATTCAATGGTATATACATAAGCAAGACATTTGCCAAATAACTGATTTATAGTGAAGTCACGTATTAATTCATTTAATTTGATCTTAAAAACTCTGGCTACTAAATCTGGTCGATCTGAAGCACTTTGTCCAAGAAGTAGATTTTGATTAATTTCTGGCCATTGTGGATTACATGTAAATGTCACAAATAAATCTGGTTTTCCAAATTTTGTCACAATAGCCATAGCATCATTGTATCTTTCTCTCATATTTCGAGGAGATCCTTGAAAGGAAGATGGTAAAATGATGGCTTTGCCAGCTGTCATGTCTCTGCTTGTAGCCACGTCAGCAACATAGTCCATGAGTCCACAATATTGTTCTACACGTAGTTTATCTTGTTGATATTTTATAAAGTTTAAATTATTTGCCTCAACTTGCAAATATGAATCAATAATCCATTGTTGTGTTAGTTTCCCACCACATAAAATTGGATTAAATTCATCTCTAATGGCAATTTGAGCAACTTTAAATTCAAGCATAGAAACATTATTTTGGATTCTGGCTTTAGCATTTGGGTAACTGGGAAGGGTTAATTTTGGTTGCCAACCTGCTTCTCCGTGTGGGAAAAAGATGGGATATGTCATTGGATCTAAATTTGGACTTAAGATATTAATATTAATAAATGGTTGGTCCTCATTTCTGGGATATACTCTAATGTCTCTTTGAAATGGTGGTTCTCCTTCATCATTCTGAAAGACCATTGCAACCTCATTTGATGTTGGCAAGTTATAACGACGTTTATCAGTATGTCTGTCTCTTTTAAGCACCATATTAACCTTTGGCATGGGTAATTGATGTCTTTGTGCATGAAGTAGTTGTTCATTTTCTACTTCTGCCAATTTTTTGTAAGCTTTACTGTAGGGATTGTTGTCCATAATGTTATTTAGCTGTATAAAAACACTGGGTAAGCATTTTTTATTTTCTTCCATCTGCATACGTTGGTCAACAGCTTCCATTGTATCTAGGACATATAGTTGAGCGAATTTTCTTAGCTCTCCTTCCTCTGGATGTAAATGTGAAGTCCGATGATAAATTTGTCCTTGGACTTTAAAACAGTAAGGACCATGTCCTGGTACATTAGCAGCCAATGTTGCCCCCATAGATGCAAATGATATGGCACTATTGTAGGATCTTATGTTTGTCTTAAAATTTTTGTAATTTGGAAAAGTAGGTTCAGTCATAATATTTTGTAAATAGGTTGGAAATTGTTTCCTTTCTGGAAGTTTGAACTTTCCTTTTTGACAACAACTAATAAATTGTCCATCTCGGGGTCTCTCCTGTTTAAAATAATAAGCCTCACAAAATTGACATTGAGTAGTCATGTCCCCACAACTATGAACCTCTACTGCTAAAGACTTCAGTAAAGGACAATTTGCAAAGCATATTGGATGTTGACTTTCATATTCATCAGATGAAAAGTCATGAAATGTTTCAACAACAGGTTCTAAATGTTTAGTTTTTTTTGTAGATTTTCTTGGTATATGTTGGACTTGTTTGGTTAAAATGTCCTGTAAGTTTTTAGTAAGAGTTTGTAAATGCTTTGTTTTTGTAGTTGCTTTTTTTGGTCTGTCTTGACTGGTATGTTGTAAAATGTCATCTGATGTTTTCGGAACAGTTTGTAAATGCTTTATTATTTTTTTATTTTTTTTGGTTGTATCTTTCATTTTTGCAGCTGATATTCTTTTATTTGCAAGTCTTTTGCGTTCTTTTTCTCGTCGAATTTCTTTCTCCTCCGGTGTCTGCTGGGCAGCCCATCTCTCTTGTCTTTCTCTAGTTTGACGTCTTTTCTTCTCTTCTTTGGTCTCGTTATCAGCCATATTAATCTGTAAAGGAAAAAAAATAAATGTAATTGTGTATATTTAAAATTGTAATTCCTGTTAAAGATTCTTGTGCACAATTGGTGAAATAAAAGGCAAATCATTAATGTATCATTTATATTTAGTTAAATTTATAATTCCTGTCCTCACTGGCTAATAATTTGGCCAATGGAATACTGCTGTAAATAAGCATGTTACATATTTTGTTAAAATAATGGTTTTATTTATTAAAAACGTTGTTTGTGGATAGATATTTACCACGGCAAAACTTCTTTGCTAAAAAAAAAAGTGATGTGGTTATTGAGCTATGTATTGCATAGTAGCAATTTAAATAAAATAAGGGAGATAGTAAATTAATTATTTTATTTTTTTGTTGACACAGATGCAACTGAAAGCAGTTTCTTTAGTTTTATACTTTAGTACTTATTATACTTTACCTTGGTTGAAGTGTGATTTAAATCCGAATGTTTGTTGGTCCTCGGTTCAAAATCGTTGTCCAATGGTGTGGTCCTCTGTTGGAAGTCCTCGTCCGATGGTGTGGTCCTGTGGCGATAGCCCTCGTCCGATGTTGTGGTCCTGTGGCGATATCCCTCGTCCGATGTTGTGGTCCGTTGGTGAAAGTCCTCGTCCGATGGTCTGGTCCGGTGTTGAAATTCCTCGTCTGCTGGTCTGGTCCTGTGTTGAAATTCCTCGTCTGCTGGTCTGGTCCGAGTCCTCGTCCGATGGTCCGGTCCTGTGGAAAAAGTCCTCGTCCGATTGTCTTCACGCAGTATCTGTTGTAATATAAAATAGAAAATGTTGTTGGAGTGAAATGTCTTTTAAATAATTTAAATAAGAAGATAAATTTATTTTGCTATGTGTTTATGTTATTTTTTGTACAATCCTGTTTTGTGCGCACCACTTGTGGTATACTTATTTAACCTTTATTGGGATGGTTATAGTTAGTGAAACATGAAATAATATAATTAATGTAGTTTGCTATGTGTTTGTGTTAGTTTTTGACAATCCTGTTTGGTGCGCAGCACTTGTGCAAAAGTTATTTCTTCTTGATTGTACTGGTTATAGGTTGTTAAACATTAAAGAAGAATGTTAAAGTAGTTTCCTATGAGTTTGTGTGATTTTTTTGTACAATGCTATTAGGTACGCAACACTTTTGTTATTCTTATTTTTGCTTCTTTGTAAGGCTTATAGGTTGTTAAACATTGAATAAGAAATTCAGTTTTGTGTGTAGCAGTTTGTGTCTCATTCAATTGCGATTTGGCTAATTGAATCGTGCCCTAAATAAGCACATAGCATATTTTTTTAAATAAGTTTTTAGTCATTGAAAAACTTTATTTTGGATATATTTTTAGTAACTAAAAACTTCTTTTAAAAAAATTTTTATGTTGTTATTTAGAGCCCTATTCAATTGGGCAAATTGCAATTGAATGAGGGCCTTTGTGTGTACCATATGTTGCATAGTTTGCCCCTCCTTCAATTGCATTTTTTACAATGTAATAGTACTCTAAGGCCGTTATTGAATTGCAATGTAGAAAATTGAATAGGGTTGTAAATAAGCACATCACATATATTTGTTAAAATAGAATAAGGGCCTAAAAGTGCTTATTTATAGCCATATTTAATTGTCCAAAATAGCAATTTAATGAGGGCCTTTGGTTACTGCATTTGTTATATTGTGAGCTCCTCATTCAATTGTGTTTTGGCCAATGGAATAGAGCTCAATATCAGCACAGAGCATATTTTTTTACGGAATTTTGTATTTAGTGAACTTGTATCCAAAAGCAACGTGTTCACAAACGAAAAATTTCCTTTAAAAAAAATGCTATGTGCTTATATAGAGCCCTATTGAAATGGGCAAATCACATTTGAGTGAGGCCCTTGGCCATTAAAGATATATAGGTCCTCATTGAATTGCAATTTTGCCAATTGAAGAGGGCTCTATATAATCACATAACATATTTATTGAGCAAAGTTTTTAGTTATTGAAAACCTTGATTGTGGTTAGAAGTTCAGTAACTAAAATGTTCTGTATAAAAAATATGTTATGTGCTTATATAGAGCCCTATTCAATTGAGGAAGTCACAATTGAATAAGGCTCATGGTTCTTTCTTGTTTATACTTAATACTTTACCTTGCTTGAAGTTTCGAATGACAGACGGTCCCCTCCTGCCAATCTTAATGCGCCGGTCTTCTTGTAGTGTCTTTTTGAAAAAGAAAGTGAAATAGTTATTTGTATATTTATAATTGTTCATCTAGCAAAGCATGGCCTTTTGAGCATGTAATGTCTTGTTGTATCTTACCTCTTCTTCTTTGTTGGTGTTCTTTAAAAGGGATTGTGCTTCACAGTGCACGGTGCAAATTGTTGAGGGACGCTGTTGATGCAGAGTCTGTTTGAATATTGAAAGAAAGAAAAAGATTCAGCTTTATATGATCTATTGAATTGCAGTAAATTAATGTCATTGAAATATAGTTGTGTAATTTTTTTCAATTAACCTTATTTTTTGTTGGGGGCTACACACATTTGTCACATACATGAAGCACATTCCATAGTTTAATGTAATTATTTTGTGTACGTGTGACATATCAGTATACATGACTCAAATTTAAATGGTTAAATTAACCTTATATTATTTTTTTCTAACACACATAAATGTGTGTGTGTGAGATGTAACTATAGATGATACACATATATGTGCGTGTGACATATCAGTATACATGACATATAATGTCATTTAAATGTAGTTGTTTACTGATTTTGTTTTAAGCTAATTTTGTTGCAGTGGCAATACACATAAATGTGCGTATCACATGTCACTATACATTATACACATATATGTCCGTGTCACATGTCACTATGAAGGGGCAGTACACATAAATGAGTGTGTCACATGTCAATATACATTATACACATATATGTCCGTGTCACATGTCACTATGAAGGGGCAATACACAGAAATGTGGGTGTCAGATGTCACTATACATTCTATACATATATGTGCGTGTCAGATGTCACTATACATTATAGACATATATGTGCGTGTCAGATGTCACTATACATTATAGACATATATGTGCGTGTCAGATGTCACTATACATTATAGACATTTATGTGCGTGTCACATGTCACTATACATAAACCTCTGTTTAATATAGAATTATGTTTTTTTCTTTTTTTGTTAAATGAACCGTATTTTTTTTTGAGCCTATACACATAAATGTGCCATACATGTCACTACATAAATGCTATATTTTTTTTTTATTTGTTTGACCTGTCCTGATAATAAAATGTAATATATTATTGCTTACCTCTCAGTTGTAATTTGCACAATGCAAAGTAGTAAATTAGTAAAGAATTGTCTTCTCAAGTAAAAGCAGCAGTTATCTCAGAAGTCACTCCGTTCATCACCTGAGGAGAAATGTATTTTTTTGTTTGAAATAGGCAGTATTTATAAACTTGTAGAAAGTTCTGGAAAGTGAGACCGTTAGAACGCAATACGCATGCGCTATTTGCGTTCCAGCTTAGAATTTGCGTTCCATCCGCCATTTTCTGCGTATTACTGTTCAAAATGGTGTTTAATATGATTGTGATACGTTCCGCATAGTATGTGTTTCATTATTGCGAGTAAGTGTAGTGTAGTTACGTCTGAAGCCTCGTTTTCGTTTTGTTCGTCGGCCATTTTTTCTCTCGCTTAGCGATGGTATTAGTGTCTAAAGTGTTTTATTTTGATTTAAATGTAGGTGTAAGTTGTTTTTTTGAGGTGCTGGCTGGTTCCTCTTGCTGTAGGTAAGCTTTTTATGTGTTTGTTGTGTGTCTTTCTTAAGTTTTAAATGTTTGTATGTCGGCGTGTTGCGTCCGATGTTTGCGAAGTCGTAATGTGTGGTAACGTGTCTCGTATGGTGTTTGCGTGTGTAGCCTCGTTTTCGTTTTATTCGTCGGCCATTTTTTGTATCGCTTAACAAACTATTTATTGTCTAAACTCTTTTATTTTGAGTGCAATTAAGTTGTAAGTTGCATTTTTGAGGTCCTGGGTGCTTCCTGTTTGTGTAGGTAAGCTTTTTATATATGTGCTGTGTGTATGTATTGTGTTTGTAATTTTGTAATGTTCGCGAGTTGCGTCCGAGTGTTGCGAGGCCGTAATGTGTGTGAACGTATGTCGTATGTTGTTTGCGAGTGTCGTAATGTGTGTGAACGTGTGTCGTATGTTGTTTGCGAGTGTCGTAATGTGTTGCGACGTTAACTTTTTTTGAAATTTTGCAAGGGTCGCAGTTGCTGCAACTGAAGACCTCGCTTTGCGAGGTCCTCAGGTGCTGGCATGGAGCGCCTGCGGCGCTCCAAGCCAGCAACTGAGGCCCTCGCTTCGCGAGGGTCCTCAGTTGCTGGCAAGGAGCGCCTTCGGCGCTCCATGCCAGCAACTGAGAACCTGGCACAGTGCCCTTGCTTCGCGAGGGCCGCGGCCTCGCTACGCGAGCCCGCAGCGTTAGCAACAACTCGTACGCTTACAACTATATATGTGATATCATAGGAGGGTAGAGGAGGGGAGGAGGGAAGCGAGGAGGAGAGAGAGGGGAACACTGGAGGAGGAGAGTGAGGAGAGCTAGAGGTATGGAGGGAAGGAGATCAAGGTCAGGGAGGTCAGGTGGAGGAGAGCAGCGGGGGGAGTGCTGTGCCCCCAGATGTGAGTGAACAAGGTGGAGGGGCAGAGGGTCAGGGCCCTGATCCCAGGGGGGGAGGTAGTGGGGATGAGGGACTGGCCCCAGGGAGAGGACAGGGACGCCAGGAGCCCCAGGCACAGTTGGTAGGGAAAGAGGTTGTGGCAAAGTACAGGGCCCCCAATTAAAGCCCAGAGGAGATGGAGGTTCTCCTCAGGGAAGTCTGAGCCTACAATCAGATAATAAAAGGTGGGAGTGATGTGAAGGCTAGCAAAAAGAACGAGGCCTGGGCCCAGGTTGCTTCAGTGGTTGTGGCATTAGGGTTCGCTAATAGGGATGTAAAGTTTGTTAGACACAGATATGATGACTGCAGGCAGAGTGTGAAGAAGATGGCAGATGAGAGCAGCATGTGCTACTGGTGGTGCTCCTCCTGGAAATATTACATACAACGCATGGGAGCAGACCCTTAAGGACTGGATTCAGCCTGCGGCAGTAGTGGGCCTACCAGGCCAGGTGGACACGGGTGTGCCAAGCACTATGCAAAGTGAGTATCATATCACACCACACACATTGGTGTCTGAAATGTGGGGATAGGGTGATGGGGTGGACAAATACCCAGCAGATATCATGATGTTAGTATAAATAAGCTTGTACTCAGGCTGTTGTATCCAATGATCTGTATCCCTCTAGAATTATACTGCCCCCTACACCCCTGCTCACACGCATAGATAACTGACAAACAATAGCACTGCAAGCACAAACACCACAGTCAATCACAGGTGATCATGATGTCAAGGATATGGAAACACATAGCTGTCAATTGTGTATGGCAACCAACTGAAATATACAATGCCTTGCAAAAGTATTCACCCCTCTGGACTTTTTACCTATTTTGTTACATTACAGCCTTAAGTTCAATGTTTTGTCAATCTGAATTTTATGTGATAGATCAGAACACAATAGTCTAAGTTGGTGAAGTGAAATGAGAAAAATATATACATAAAACTATTTTTTTAGAAATAGAAAACAGAAAATTGGCATGTGCATATGTATCCACCCCCTTTGTTATGAAGCCCATAAAAAGCTCTGGTGGAACCAATTACCTTCAGAAGTCAGAGGCTGCAACACCTAAGCAAGAGGCACTACTAACCAAACACTGCCATGAAGACCAAGGTACTTTCCAAACAAGTAAGGGAACAATGTTGTTGAGAAGTCCAAGTCAGGGTTAGGTTATAAAAAAATATCCAAATCTTTGATGATCCCCAGGAGCACCAACAAATCTATCATAACCAAATGAAAAGAACATGGCACAACAGCAAACCTGCCAAGAGACGGCCGCACCACCAAAACTCACGGACCGGGCAGGGAGGGCATTAATCAGAGTGGCAGCATAGAGACCTAAGGTAACCCTGGAGGAGCTGCAGAGTTCCACAGCAGAGACTGGAGTATCTATACATAGGACGACAATAAGCAGTATGCTCCATAGAGTTGAGCTTTATGGCAGAGTGGTTTGAAGAAAGCCATTACTTTCAGCAAAAAACAAAATGGCACGTTTTCAGTTTGCGAAAAGGAATGTGGGAGACTCCCAAAATGTATGGAGGAAGGTGCTCTGGTCTGATAAGACTAAAATGTAACTTTTTGGCTAAAGAAAACGCTATGTCTGGCGCAAACCCAACACATCACATTGCCCAAAGAACACCATCCCCCCAGTGAAACATGGTGTTGGCAGCATCATGCTGTGGGGATGGTTTTCAGCAGCCAGGACTGGGAAACTGGTCAGAGTTGAGGGAAAGATGGATGGTGCTAAATACAGGGATATTCTTGAGCAAAACCTGTACCACTCTGTGTGCGATTTGAGTCTAGGATGGAGGGTTACCTTCAAGCAGGACAATGACCCCAAACACACTGCTAAAGCAACACTTAAGTGGTTTAAGGGGAAACATGTAAATGTGTTGGAATGGCCTAGTCAAAGCCCAGACCTCAATCCAATAGAAAATCTGTGGTCAGACTTAAAGATTGCTGTTCACAAGCGCAAACCATCCAACTTGAAGGAGCTGGAGGAGTTTTGCAAGGACGAATGGGCAAAAATCCCAGAGGTAAGATGTAGCAAGCTCAGAGAGACTTATCCAAAGCGTCTTGGAGCTGTGATTGCACCAAAAGGTAGCTCTACAAAGTATTGACTTTAGGGGGGTGAATAGTTATGCACATTGACTTTTTCTGTTATTTTGTCCTATTTGTTTGCTTCACAATAAAAAATTAATTAAAAAAACATCTTTAAAGTTGTGGGCATGTTCTGTAAATTAAATGATGCAAATCCTCAAACAATCCATGTTAATTCCAGGTTGTGAGGCAACAAAACACGAAAAATGTGAAGGGGGTGAATACTTTTGCAAGGCACTGTATGTTTATTCCATTTCAGTACGCAGAAGGATAAGGCCAGCCACAGAGCAACAGGAGTTGGCTCCCATGGCAGTGGGAGTGCTCAAAGAGGAGGGCCAGGACATTCAAGAGGCCCCGCACCATCCACACAAGCTGGCCATTCAGCGGCATATGAGGAGTGGGAATCGATGCCTGCGCCCTCAACCGCATCATACAGCCTGCCACAGCTTTACCAGCTACCTCCACCGGCCATGTCCTGGCCCCAGACATCATCAATGCCGCTACCTGCTCCAGCAACATCGCAGCCATGGGGGTAGCCCACAACCACTTCTGCACCATGGGCTCCCCCAACATGGGCCGACAGCCAAGCCTTCCTACCAACACCTCTGCCACCAATGCGGTCAACACTACCACAGATGCATCACCTCGGCCAGCAATGCAGAAACCTCCAGCCCTGCAGTTGTCATCTGTGGCCCCAATGCCAGCAACACCACCACCCCTCACATTGCGGAAAATCCTGGGCTGGTTTTCCAGGGAGGACATGGGACGCCAGAAACAAGAAAATGGGAGGCTACGGTTGTTCCGGAGGCATTGTCAGCTCCCAAATGCAATTCTGGCTAGAATAAGATTACTCCATGCTAGCACAAGATCGCTCCATGCTGAGTTGGAGGAGGCACAACTGAAGGATGGAGAGGTATGAGGAACAGGCGATTCTGGACAGATGGCAACTCATCCAATTAGCTGAATGCCAATTCATACTTCTCCAGCCTTCGGTTGCGCAACAGCAACACAAGACCTCAGCCTCCTCATCCCAGATCTCACCACCACCTTCTCAACAAGACCCCAAGCCACCCAACTTAATGGCACCCCACGCTCCTCCACAACAAAGACGTGGAAGAGGGAGACGGTCAGCAGGCATGGACAGTGGGGGCCCAAGGCTAAGGAGTAAGAGGTCTTAGGACCATCGAGGAAGTTCTCCTCCTGATCACTGCTCACTGAATAGTGATTGTTATACATGTTGACATACTATTGACTGGCTACAGAATGTGTACATGTCTGGTTATGTTTAACATTTCAAAAATTGACGTTCAATGTCGATTGACCTTGATATGAGGCGTTGTATTTAATCAGAATATTGTTATGATTTATATATTGTTTTTGTCTCTGTAGGTGTTAATAGCCAAATATCATGACCATGAAGGCATGTTCTTCATCCTCGAGCAGTACAATACCATCATGTGAGTAAACACTCAACCCAGTTCCCAAGAACAAAAAAAAAAAAAAAAGGCATTCGATCAGTGTCATTCACAGCTGCAGTTAGATCTGAAATGCAATATAGGACTACTTATCTCTTATATCTCTTCACTACTGAACATGACTGGTGTGAGTTTCAATTATAATGATAAGTTGCACGGTCCTATTGGGATCTGCTAATTCAAAGCAGTAGTTATACATGTGTTTTTGTTGCATTACATCCCGCTAACAGTATGAAGGCGGAGTAATGTATTTCATGTCATCCACATAAAATGGCTAATTCCCTTTGTTTGACATCAGGATCAATGTGCATGTGTTTAGGGGTAATGTGAACAGTGTAATTTGTGTGACCTTGGTACCACCCATATACCAGTTAGATGTGATATCAGCATGGCACAACTATTCCATGTAGATAGTGATAGTACCTTTTGATGAAAGATTGTGTTCACAGTGAAGCATGCCTTGTTGTATTACACATCCTCAACATATTCCAGGAAGGCTGATTGAACAGGACAGAATCAATATAGTTATTACTGCTCGTAGAGGACGTTCATGTTAATTGGTTTATTGTAGTGTCCAGAGCAAAAACAATGTACTATAACAGCTTATGTTTGTTCTAACACCTCCTCTTCCTGTTTTCCAGATTCCTAGCATCTATTTATGAATCAGCAGTAATATATGAAAACTTACTGTGTGTGGAATTGATTAGTATCACATGATCCATGATTTCTAGCATGTGTTTAATATGTCAGATGGAAAACATATGGTTGCTGTATGTGCATTAATGGTTATTTCTATGAAATGGAGTGTTATATGATGTTCCTATGTCACATCCGATTATGGTTACTGTGGTGTCCTGACCACATGTGACCCTAATAGACAACATCAGAAGGATAATGCATAGCATCTAACAGTTAACCCTTTAGGTGTACTTTGATTTGCCACAGCCTCTTGCCATTCTGGGTATCCGCCCACAGCACACCCATGATATTAATGCACATGATATTAATGTTCTCTGTGTATGAAATAATGCTTTGTTATACCGTTCTACCCGTGTCAGTGTGTTGTCAATGGTTGGGGATATGGGACATCCACATACATCACATTCATATATGTGTAAACTGATGAGTCCTAGTTACTATGCAATAGATCAATACCTATAATAAACATAATAGTAGTAATAGCATTAGATCCCATATAATAATATATCATATATAATCAACATAAAGGGTTAATACACATGCATATGTCCAGTTAGTGATATTGTGGAGTATGAACATTCCCCTAAGGGTCTAAGAGGAATATGACTGGTGATGCTGGAGTGGGTTGCCAGTTCCTTCTCTAGTAGAGAAGCTAATCTTGCTGCAGTACATAGGGTCACAGAGAGTCGGACACAACTGAAGGACTGAAAAATTAATAATCAAATGTTCACGGTACTTGATATATGTGATGTGGCGGTCACATATGGCCACTATTTGTGTTCCCATATGTAGGTAGATGTGATGAGCGAGATGTAAATGCTATATAGCTATATATATATTGCTTTATGCATCTTGCAGCTTGGCTTTTCATATTGGCATGTAAATAACCATTCCAACATATGATAAAAAATAAATATTTTTTTTTTAATGCATATTTTTTCTTGGGGGTTTTATGTGCAAGTAATTGTACTGCCTTTCCATGCTTTCCCTATATTTTAAAGTGCACTGGTGAATTTATATTGCTCTTGACTACTTTTAAATACTGTAAATAAACTCTGTGCGAGTCCTATTTGGAGCTCGTAATGTTTCTGCCTTCATTTGCGGGTTACAGGCTTCTTTTCAAAATCATTGCAATTTAATAGCTGAATTGGAAAACTAGCGGTTACGGGCTTGAGAGAACAAAGGTTTTGCAGCCCACATTCCCCGTCCCGTAGGAATTTTTCAGCCGTCCTGCGGCTTAACCCACAAGTCATCTGCGGGGATGTTTAAGAGGCTAATTTAATAGCCTTAAGTCGCGCAAGCTACGTTACGGGCTTTGTTTTGACACGTAGTCCCAATTTTAAGAGGCTGATTATCTGTGATAATAAAAGTTACGTTTTAATGTTAGTTATTAGTACATTGCCATTCAGCACACCTGTTAGAAGCATACTATAGTATCCTTCACTTAACAAGGACACCAATATCCTACTGAAAACAGTGGATAATAATCTTCCTTTTTCATTATTATGGCAATTTTTTGTCTCAATTTTTTTTTATATTTAATTGAAGTTTATTTAAAAAAAATTGCTCATCACCAGTGGATCTATGTAAAGGACGGAGACACACGAAACCCTAAGAAAGTGGTTCAATGCAAATGATGTAGACACACGAAACCCTAAGACGATTTTCAAGTACTTTATTACTGAAGGACACCTGTCAGGTAAATGCAGACGGAAATGTAAGACAACACATATCACATGTTTAGTTTCCATCTTTTAACTCTACCTTCCTCAGGAACCCATGCAATTTTGGCACTTTAAATATGACTGGACAACATTTTGGAAACATATTGGCAAAACTAGCTGTCTGACAATGTCACAGGTAAAGTCTAATGCAACCCCATGTGTCTAGGTTTTATTATGTGAACTAGGATTTGGTTATCAAGAACATCTTCATTGCATTCCCTAAAGAAAACTAACCTTTCCAATAAAATATCCAGACAAGGCAACACAAGATGCAAAAGAAAGCATGCATCATTTAAGCAAACATCCCCATAAGAATCATTCTGATACACTTTATGTTCCTCATTTAATAAATAATTACAACTTCTGGGCATTTCTTAATTTTAAAAAAAAAGGCTTCTTAATTTCTTACATTAAAGGTCTGAAGAAACTTAGTCTGATAAGACTAATGTTATCTTCATAGTTAAATCATTCTGTTTAATGTAAATTATTTTTCACTGCTTTGAAATAGCTTCCAATTGTTCTGTACATTTTAAATATTTTTTTATTTTTTATTTTTTTAATATATGTTCAGTAACTGAAAATTGCAATAGAACGATGTAACCATAAAGAAGCAGGAATCCTTTGATTTTGCATGTAGTAACATTTGGCAACAGTTGATGGAAGGCACCACACTTCATAATTTGCCTCTTTCTGTCATGACCCCAGAAGACTGTTTGGAAATACACAGTTTATATATCCATTTGGAATGGATTGCATGACTATCTGCCCATTAAACTGCATCATGCCATATTGAAAAAGGTCTTTAATCTTCAATATCTGCTTGACACTGCTCTGTAGACAGTGTAATGCAACTAATGTTAAGCAACAAGTAACCACAAACATTTATACATGACATCTTTCCACATTGTTCCTTAGAATCATCTTTCAAAAACAACAGTATATTCCTTGGTGCAATCTACAATGCTAAACATTCAACAGAAATAAGATGACCAAAGCAGTTTTAATAGTTGTTTTTCCACTGTATATTTACAGGGACACTTTCTAACATAAGTATTCATTCTCACAAAAATCAACAATCCGCGCCAATTTTAACCACCTCTTCCGTAAAAGCTGTGAGAAAACAAAGACTCTGTGGCTGGAAAAAAGAAAGGAATCAGAAACACAGTCTATGAGAAGCATAAAGTGCTGGTTTTCGGTTATCGTTTCTTACTTCCGGTAGTACCATTGGCAGTTTTGTTGAAGCTCCTACTCATATGTGGAAAGTGTACAGTTGGTGTTCTATTATTTGGCCCATACAAGCCCAAATTTCTGGCTGCAGTGGATTTCCGAAGTGGTTTTACACTTGGGAAAGGGCTAAATACTTGCCCTTTGGGAGACTTAGCTAAAGTTCCACTTTCACTAGAGGAGCTATGTGAATCACTCGTTGGTGACTGGAATGTCTGAGTCATCTCTGGCTGGGATTCTGATTCATCATTATGGTTCAGCTCAAGGGCCTCCAACTTGCTCTGCACAACAGTCACATTTGCATTTTCATCATGGTAAACAGGTTCTGGGGAGTGGCCATCAACCTTCATAACAGTCCTATCCAAGCCACTTTGCTCTCCCACCATTGAGATAGGAAGGGTCATGGTATCCTCAGTTTCTTGTGCAATATCAGTCTGATCTTTGGGTGCCTCATTCTGTTCATCTATGAGACCAACTGTGTCCCCATAGCACATTTGCCCTTTGGCCCTTGCAATATTCTTCCTATGAACTCTAATGTGGGTGCACCAGGCAGAATTCTGCTTAGCCTTGGATTCTTCATTGAGAAGTGGTGATGACTTGGATGTAGGCAACTGAACTGCATTTTTAGCAGACCTGTTTACTTGCTTAAGCTTCTTTCCAAGTAAGAGATGATTTATGACTGGAGAATTATTAACCTGAGAGGGCAGAATGCTGCTCACAGGTCCTTTGTCTGAAACATAAAAGTCTTCATAAGAACAATACATTTGACATGTAAATCATTCATGACTATTATTCATACAGTGACAAACAGTAATGTACAAATCATTATTTCTAAATTTCTAGAAGAGGAAAGGTACTCTTTGATCGGATTTCTTATATATCTAATTCATACTTACTGTTTAATTTCAGATTTAACAACAATATTAAATTTGCTGCCCTAAATCAAATGAATAGAAAATAGGTAAATGATGCAATTATTTTGCTTCAAACGCTTCATACCCAGCCCCCTTACTTTTTTCTCACCATGCTATTCTTTATTCCTATTTTTAAAGGCATATCTAAGTTTCCTGAATGCATATGATACAGGAGAATCAGTACTGTATGCAAACTTTTTTTTGCATGAAAAATACCAAATTAAACATTAACAAACTCATCCTGATGTTTGATAAATCTCTTGATTGTGTAAGCTGTAGCTCTTGTGAATTAACACCCCTGAAAATCCCTGCTAAATTATCATAACATTTATCATTTGTTTTGGCCAATCACAGGCAGCTAATGCATTTTAATACATTGTAACAATCAGTGATGGCAGTTTGTGCAGGAAGGAATCATGGGATATGTAACCCCCCTTGCAAAAGGTAGCAGGAAGAGTAAGACACTGGTCTGTAGATCTCTGCATTGAGCTGCTGCTGGCTTAAAGGTTAGTAAAGGCATACAAATCCATACTTGAATGCAATGTTTCTATTGGTAGGTACACTGTGCCTTAGTAAGCAGCACTGGTGTGTGGAAAACAAGTTTTATTTTTAAATAAAATAAATCTGAATGTATAGAATGAAAGCATGCAGTGTGTGTGTCAGGTATATGCAGCATATGTTAGATTAGAAAAATGTAAAAACAGGGTAACTTAGGTATGTCCCTCTTAATGTTTCCATCACATATTCCAGTATTCAAATCTTGTCCCCATGCACAAATGCAGCAAACTGTACTTTTCTTCCCATCTCACTGTTTTCTCACCTCTCTTCCTTTTCTACCTCCCACATTTTCCATCATCCCATTTCTCTCCATCCCATTTCAATGCCTCCTCTCTCTTTCCTTACTGATATGCAACTATAAAACTGTTCCAGAAATCATTTTAACAACAAAATAAGCCCTGCTACCAATATGATATTTGTATAATATTTTTCTAAACTCATGTATTTTAATAATAGGATAGAAACATTACACAATACACATAAAATAGTATTAGAAAAAAAAAATCAAGTTAATTATTTTTTGTAAAGAGAACACCCAATCCACCATCAGGAAGCTTAAACATTAAGTAATGTTAGTGAAAATCATGATAGTGAGATATGACAATACAGCAGAGAGGGAAACCAGTATAAATCAAAAGATTATTTTTGGATTTAGAATATTAGAATTAGGAGATACATGCCTAGTGATCCTTGTGAATGGAAACATCCTGGAATATCATATTCATTATATGACCGTACAAATTTCTTATTGTACATGAAATAATCTTGTACAATTTTGATATGAAAGACGATCAAGATGTTTCTCATGCAAGGATTATTTGGCATGTTACATACAAACAGATTACCAAGACCCCAAAATAAATAATATATTAAATACCATTACTGAGTTGCTCCCTGGGATCAAGTGGGATCCCAGGGTCTCTTTCATCTTCAGGTCCTAATTTGATAAAACAAAACAATACAACACTTTTTTTAGGCTTGTTGTTAAACGGGTTTAATGATGTTTTGTGTTCACATAATACCTACTCAAGAAATGTATCCTCATTTAATAATTCATACCTCTGTCTAAAAAGCAATGCTCCTACAAAATACAATATGTGCCCTATTCCTGTGAAAGGAATACAAGATGTATCTGTTGACAGATGGCATCTTATGGAATATTATTACATCATCATGTAGACTAGTGCACCATTCATATTTTTACTGTTTTCTTAAATGTAGAGCCATTTTTGAGAGCTTGTGTTCAGTTCTTTCAATGCAATGGATTGTGAGCAGGCCTTCTTTTGAAATTAACATCTATATAAGCAGATTATATTAGTGAACATATTTTCTAGAGAAGAGGTTAATGTCACAATTTTTTATTAGCGCAAAAAGGATTACCGTATATACTCGAGTATAAGCCGACCCGAGTATAAGCCGAGGCACACATTTTACCACAAAATACTGGGTAAAATGAGTGACTCGAGTATAAGCCGAGGGTGGGAAATGTGCTGCCCCCTGTGTCCCTCTTGTGCCCTCTGTGTCCACCTCTCTCTCCTTGTCTCTTCTCCCCTCTCCCTTCCCTGTGTCTCTTTCACCCTCCTCATCCTCAACCTCCCTCCTCATCCTCCCTCCTCATCCTCAACCCCAACCCTCCTCAACCCCCCGTCCTCATCCTCAACCCCCCGTCCTCATCCTCAACCCCACCGTCCTCATCCTCAACCCCACCGTCCTCATCCTCAACCCCACCGTCCTCATCCTCAACCCCACCGTCCTCATCCTCAACCCCACCGTCCTCATCCTCAACCCCACCGTCCTCATCCTCAACCTCCCCATCCTCATCCTCAACCTCCCCATCCTCATCCTCAACCTCCCCATCCTCATCCTCAACCTCCCCATCCTCATCCTCAACCTCCCCATCCTCATCCTCAACCTCCCCATCCTCATCCTCAACCTCCTCCTCAACCTCCCCATCCTCAACCTCAACCTCCCCATCCTCAACCTCCCCATCCTCAACCTCCCCATCCTCAACCCCATCCTCAACCTCAACCCCCCGTCCTCATCCTCAACCCCCCGTCCTCATCCTGAACCCTCCTCAACCACCGTCCTCATCCTCTCTCCTCAACCCCCCATCCTCAACCCTCCTCAACCCCCATCCTCATCCTCCCACCTCAACCCCCATCCTCATCCTCAACCCCCCATCCTCATCCTCAACCCCCCATCCTCATCCTCAACCCCCCATCCTCATCCTCAACCCCCCATCCTCAACCCCCCATCCTCATCCTCAACCCCCCATCCTCATCCTCAACCCCCCATCCTCATCCTCAACCCCCCTCAATCCCCCTCAACCCCCCTCAATCCCCCTCAACCCCAACCCCCCTCCTCAACCTAAACTCCCCTCAACCCCCCTCCTCCACCTAAACCCCCCTAAATACCTCCCCCTCACTTAGCTGCTTGTGCTCCGGCCTCCACTCCTTGATCCGGCGTGCATGTGACGTCACATGCGCGCCGCATCATTAGCATATACCAGGTGCCGGCGCCGGGTCAAGGAGCGGAGGCCCGAGCACAAGCAGGTAAGTGAGGGGAGAGGGGGGAGGTATTTAGGGGGGTTTAGGTGGAGGAGGGGTTTGAGGGGGGAGGGAAAGAGACACAAGGGAGGGGGTTAGAGACACAAGGGAGGGGGTTAGAGACACAAGGGAGGGGGTTAGAGACACAAGGGAGGGGGTTAGAGACACAAGGGAGGGGGTTAGAGACACAAGGGAGGGGGTTAGAGACACAAGGGAGGGGGTTAGAGACACAAGGGAGGGGGTTAGAGACACAAGGGAGGGGGTTAGAGACACAAGGGAGGGGGTTAGAGACACAAGGGAGGGGGTTAGAGACACAAGGGAGGGGGTTAGAGACACAAGAGAGGGGGTTAGAGACACACGGGGGGTTAGAGACACACGGGGGGGTTAGAGACACACGGGGGGGTTAGAGACACACGGGGGGGGTTAGAGACACATGGGGGGGTTAGAGACACACGGGGGGGTTAGAGACACACGGGGGGGGTTAGAGACACACGGGGGGGTTAGAGACACACGGGGGGGTTAGATACACACAGGGGGGGTTAGAGACACACAGGGGGGGTTAGAGACACACGGGGGGGTTAGAGACACACGGGGGGGTTAGAGACACACGGGGGGGTTAGAGACACACGGGGGGGGTTAGACACACACAGGGGAGAGTGACTCTAGTATAAGCCGAGGGGGCCCTTTTTTGCCATAAAAAAAGGGCTGAAAAAGGCATTATTGTATATTATAAAACATATGATTTGGGGCACAATAGCAGAGTGTCTTATGCACTATTTACACTTATTAGTTTGTTTTATGTGTTTTGCATCTTCTGAAGTTTGGCCCCTTATCTACCTCTTGCAGTAATGCAACATATAAGGTCATTACACTGAATTATGCAGCTCCCTTTATTATTTTGTGACCTTGTACTGTATCTTGCTGTAGTAGGTCCAGGGCTAGCTCTAGGCAGGTGCTCTTTTGACCTGCCTGCTCAGTTATACGTACTATCACAGATCTTACAGTACCTGGCAATATAGGACTTCCTGAAAGGCAGTTGTACATTTATAAAATTTACAAGCTCTGTATAAAATGTTAGTTTGTTGTCACTTTAAAAAGATTAAATGGTTTGTGAGGGTGTGTGCAAAAAAATATGCAGAATAGGCTTTAATCAGAACTCTGTAGAATCCATAAGCATACCATGACACGTTTCTACTTTCTACCCAGTATTTTTTCAATTATTTAGGAAGTTATTCTGGACAATAAACAAAGTTAAATTTATTACAGTTCTAGCACTATAAAGCTTGTATGACTAAACTGTGTAACACTGAAAGCAGATGATTTCCATCAGATGAATGGTGTAAAGTGCATAACATTATCAATCAATCATATAGAACAAGTTGGTGCATTACCTGCTCTTATGTACACTTGGTGGATTTGCTGCAGTTGTCTTTTCTTAATCCTGGAATACTGCTGTTTCAGCGCATTAATGTCCGTGGTCATGCGCTCCATCATCATACTATTAAATACAGCATGATATTCACTGCGGCAGGAATCGATAGCACCCGGGCTCAGCTCTGCAATGTTGTTAGGTCCTGTGCTCTGATCTTCTTTGTGATCTGTTAAATGAATGGTATTAAACACTTTCAGACTTATGCTGAGAAATATAAAGAATGCTATAAAAGAACATGAATTACATTTAACATAATGGTTGAGCAGTAAATACAGAAAACTTTCTTCATTATATTAAACAAAACAGAATCATCTGTCTATTTGGAAAGCCGTTTAATTTCTATATAACAAACTATAACAAACTTGCTCATCTCAGCCACACTTTACCTTTGATTTGCTTCTGGTATCTCTGTAGTTCTGGGGCCAGAAGTCCACTGAACGGTGCAAGACAACCAAAAGAATTAGCATTAATATCATCCTCATCTACGTCATTTTCTTCATCACTGTCTCGTATTTTGCTTGGGCGCCTAGAATAGGATCAAAGCAAAAGGAGAAAGAATATACATTATATGTGTAAACAAAAGTATAATAATGCTGTGACTATTTAAACATGGATAAATGTAATACAATTTTTTTTCTAAACCATGCATTTTTATTTTACTAAAAATTAGATTAGTGGGCTAATAAATATCAGCTTTTTGTAAAACACGCCATTGGCTGGTAATGGACAATTACACTTGTCAAAATTGAATGGAAATAAGTGAAGAAAAGCCAGTATTAAAGACCTCAATGTTTTGTTAAATGCAGCTTTACTTTTAACACGAGTATTTACTCTGGGATTTTCAATAAAAAAAAACACAAACTTAGTTTTGAGCCCCCCATCACTGATATTTGTTAAAACATTTTATTGGATCCAGTCCAGTAACTCTCTAAATAAGGTTGACAACGTGAGCATTTCTACAACCTCATTCATTACTAATTAATAACAAGGACTAACCCAATGCACACTCCTCTGCTGATTCACTGAATATACTGGGAAAAGGAACACTTTGTCTTCACGTGAATCACTTACCCAGAAAATGAAGCAGATTTAACAGGTGCTGGGAAAGGTGTAATATTATAGGTGTACTTTTCTCTCAGCTCAGCAAGCTGTGGGAATGGGAACTGAGCCATAGAGTAAACAGTCTGAAGAAAACACAGAAAAAAAGGGGAAATTAAATCTGCATTCACAGGTTAAAAATGGCAAATGGCAGAAAAAACAAATAGATCCATCAAGATATGGTTTAAATATTTTCTATAAATATTCATGAATAATATGAATGCATGCAATCAAAACTGCCCAGTTAAACATCTGTTTGTGAGATTTAACCATAATCTGTGTACACATTTGGGCATATCTGCAAAAATTAGCATACAGCAATTGTGTTTCTGCTTGTCGTTGTCTAAGGTAAACACGTTTGTTTTTGTCAGATTAGTCAAGATCACAAGACATTTACATCATCATGAATTTAAAATAATGTATAATGTAGATCTGTCCGGATCCAATTACAAATATATTGGTACTGCAATCTGTTTGGTGATATCGCTTCCTTTTAGTTCTATAGAAGGGTGGTGACATTTTGCAGTACAGCTTGTCATTTAGTATTATCTATAAGTAAACCAAAATCAGATATATTTGTACATATGCTGCAATGGCCACATATTTAAAAACACATACTCTATTTTGCACCGTACAAGTTATGAAATACAGAAGCAATAGCCTTTTTAAATAAACACTGAAGGGTTAGTATCAATGAAAGATAGTTATATGCACAAGGAAAAAAAACAGGAGAATGACAGGCATAATTCATTGCAATGACATCCTGAAATCAGTGACTGTTTCCATAAACCAGTGCTATTTGGGCATGCAAAACCGTATATTGTGCCAAATCTCTGACCACCAATATCCAGTCACCTAGCATCATTGCTTATATCCCCCAAAAAATTCATTCCACCATTGCCGGGGCTACAAGGAGGTATTGTGACAAAAATACAGCAAGACAAATAACAGATTAAGGACCAGTTTCTTAGCCCTTCAATATATAAACAAAAAGAAAGCATGTAACAACATTTGCAAATTAACAATGGAATAACAGTACTAAACAGTTTCCTACCTGCATGAGTTCATTGCTGTCTATCAGATTATCTTCAAGCATCTCCTGGGTCAATCTGCCCATTGTACTGTAAAAATCATCTGCATTCTGACAGCATTCAATCTGCCTGAGAAAAGCATGAGACATAAATAAATGAACCTCCTAATATGATGAAGTCTGAAAATATTCTGGTTTAAGCATTCACAATATGTGGCAGATATATTTAGTTAACTCTGCCATAGGCCAATTCACATATATCCCATACCCTCTGTCAATTATAATCTCCCATTTTGTCTTGTTGTTCATATGGGGCAAGGTAAGGGTAATATGTTGGCATAGTTTGCAGCGATTGAAAAATAAACAGCATAACCGAGAAAATGGCACCAAACTCTGCAATAAAAGTTGCTGCAAACTATGCCAACACATCTGCAAAGAGGATACAGCCACACATAACAACAAGAGCTATAACATCAGAGGCTCATATTCATGTACATCATCCAATGTAGTGTACATGATACAATTCACTGTATGTGAAAGGGGTTGCTACATTGGAGAAACTAGCCAGAAACTACACATGCGAATGAACCTCCACCGAAGCTCCATCAAAAAGCACCATGAAGACAGCTATTGTACTCCAGTTGGACACCATTTCACCCAGGTGAACCACTCCATCCAGAACCTCAAAATAAAAGTACACAGAGGGAATTTCAGAACTATCCAACAGCAGAAAACTTTTGAATTACAAATGATTACGTTTTTTAATACCAAGGATATGGGCATTAATATTGACTTAGGCTTTTTGGCCCACTATCTTAATGTCTTATAGCACATACATTCCACATCCCCCCCGCCCCCTTCTATTACTGTTCTGGTAAGCTACATGCTATGTTGAAATGTATTGCTCTTTATTTTACTCTGCTGTTTTCTTATCTACAACCTGATCTATAGACTTACTTACTGACCTATCAGGACATTATTCACAATGCTGGTCTGTTTCTCACATATACACACGCACATTTATATTTACACAGTGTCGAGTCAGATCATTATGTCCACCATCTACTTTTGACGTCAGCAGCGCATTGTCAATGAAATATGGCATATGTGGTGAGCTGTCTTGGTGGGTATATAAGGTGACATGTAGACATTTTGCAAACATATCAACCATCGCCGTCTTGGGTAAAATGTGTGATTTATCGGACTTTGAAAAGGGGTGGCAGTATTTCTGAAACAGTGTAATTTGTGAACTGTTGGCGTGCTGCTCTGGTTAAAGTGTACAGTGACTGGAGAAACGGCACCATTGCGAATAAATGGCATGAAAACTGAGGCGCATCATGTGCCATTGATGTCACAGGTGAACGTAGGATGTGAATCTGTATGAGGGCCAAATGACATGCTACAGTTGAGCAACTCACTGTCCAAACATACCAGGGGGCTACCAAACGTGCATCTAAAATGACAGTACAGTCAACCCTGTTGCGTATGGGACTTCAAAGCATATGGCTTGTCCCTGCACCGATGCTAATGATGGGTTCATTGTGAGAAACAGCTTCAATTTGCATGACAGTACCATTATTCGACCTCTTCTGATTGGCAACGGATTGCCTTCTCTAATGAGTCATGTTTTCTGCTCCATCGACTGGTCAAAAGTTGGTGTGTCAGGGACAAAATCTCCGAGAACAAAACACTCTGCAACCATTGTATGAAGAACACAAGCTGGTGGCGGCAGCGTTATGGTCTGCTGAATGTTTTCTTGGCATTGTCTGAGTCCACTCATACCTCTGGAAGGCACTCTCAACCAATTGGGTGATCTATCCAACCTTGCAGATCAAGTACACCCATACATGTTGACAGTCTTCCCTGGGGCGGGTGGGATCTACCAGCAGGACAATGCAACATGTCCTTTGGCCAGAATTGTCCTGGTGTGGTTGGAAGTATTTTCCTGATCTCCAAATACCTCTGACTTGTACCCCATTGGGCACCTGTGGAACCACATCAATCACCATGTTCTCTGCATGGATCCTCCACCACACACTCTTAAGCAGCTGCCGGATGCACTGCAGTCTGCATGGCTCCAGACACCCTTACCAACCTTCCAGCATCTTACGGACTCACTGTCACACCGTCTAGCTGGTTTCCGTGCTGCACACAGAGGTTATTTGGGATATTAGCTGGTGGTCATAATAAATGTAACTGGACTGGGGGTAGATATCTATATATATATATATATATATATATATATATATATATATATATATATATATATATATATAGTGACCATTTGCCCCCTAGAGGATGGCGCCAAGTAAAGAAGTGTAAAGAGTTCTTGACAGGAGTGACTGAGTTAACTCCTGAAGAACTCATAAATTGTGCAGGTGCAGCTTCAATTTAAAGCCTGGAAAGCAGACATGGGGAAGGGGGTGGCTGATTAGGCTCAGGCCTAGGTTATGTGCTGCTGCTGCTAGCAGTTAGAGCAAGCCACAGAGAGGAGCTTGCTGGCTGGTCCTGTGTGGATCTACATTTTGAACTCTGGAAAGCAAATCTGATGGAGATCCCCTTGTTTACTGGGGCTGCGAGTTCTGGACAACAGAAAGGAGTGTGTGCTGTTTGCAGTCGCTGGACAGCAAGAGCAACTTCAGACTCAGGAGGTGAAACTACAAAAGGCACCAAGTAAGGGAAGTGAATATTGAGGATTCCCAGGCAGAGTTGCCTAAGATGTCTAGGCGAGTGTGGAGCTGTCAGAGGAACTGATATTATACCCCATGCTTCATCCGCGGTTACTTATTTAAAGACGTGGAAAAGACTTCTGATAATATAAGAGACTGTTTGTATCCAGGCCACAAGGTGGCACTACACCAACTATAAGAGACTAATTGTGTCCTGGCCACAAGGTGGCACTATAAGAGACTAATTGTATCCTAGCCACAAGGTGGCACTATAAGAGACTAATTGTATCCTGGCCACAAGGTGGCACTATAAGAGACTAATTGTATCCTGGCCACAAGGTGGCACTATTCCTCATATCAGAGACTATTGTAACTGACCCACAAGAACTTCTGCTGGAAGTAACAACTGGATTAATTTGTTTTCTTTATGAATTATAATTTCTCCGGAGCAGAGAAGCTGCCCGGGTGTAGTCAGGGTGTTCCTGTATGTTAAGTAAGACGTATATGTAGATTTTTATTTTCATTTTTTACTTCTAATCCTTGTTTATGAGACCTACTAATAAACAATTTTCCTGCATCATAAATCTGTATTGCGGAACCTTTTGTCATGAAGAATTCCTGTAAACGGCCATCCTTGTCTATATATATATATATATATATATATATATATATATATATATATATATATATATATATATATATATATATATATATATATATATATATATATAAAAATATATAATATTCGTATCATCAAACCATGTGAAAATGTGCTGCCTTAGACCTGTGCTGTTTTGAGCCAAGCATAAATTATTAAATTAGGGATGTGTCAGAAGACTATTCAAACAAATATCTTCTCACCATCCTTAATTTAATTTTGAATACTTTATGTATAACATATATTTTATGGGGTGTAAATACAAGGAGCTATAACAATTGCTAAAAATGGCATAAACTAAGTAACTTATAGACTTATACTGGACAAGTCACAAATTCAACAATTTATAGATAAATTTGAAACTTACTCTCCAAGTTTTGCCCAAATAGCCAAAGCCACCCTCAGAATAATCTCCGATCCTTCAAAGAACACAGAATCCCAGATTTTTAGTACAGTGTGGTGAGGAAGGCAAGTTGCAAACAAAGTTAAGAACCACTGCATGGTAAATACATTTGTAAGTGGGGGTTCATAACCTCCTGTAAAAGAAATAAAATATTAAGTTACTCTCATGAATAGAGACACAGAGATAAAATAATTAAGTCTGCCAGTATTTCCTCAAGGAAGTTACTGACAGTCCATCCAAGCTATAAAAGTGGTACAGTTCACAAACTTCTATTTAATTTTAACACAACTATATATATATATATATATATATATATATATATATATATATATATATATATATATATATATATTTATTTATATATTAAAGGGACACAGAGCTCCAAATGTTTTTTATAAATATCTTTTATTGTAAATGCACAATTGACTAATAATCCACAGCAGATCTTATCATCATAACTTACCGATGATTACTCCTACTTTGCAGCATTTAACAGACCATTTCAAGGTAGGAGCAAACCGTTAATCCACATGATCTACAGAAGTTTTAATTGCTACATGCTACTGTGATGACTTTCATTGTAAAGTATGTAAAATGTAAAACTAACCACTATTCGATGCAAAGCATGTTTTCTGATAGAACAGAAAAAGAAAGGAAAATTATGATTTCTGGAATTAGGTTAAAAAGTTAGAGGAGAGATGTAAAACTGGATAAGCAAATTAAAGAACTGGAATGTAGATGAGGGAGAATAAGTGAAAGATTGAGAGATGGAGAAAGGAAAGATGCCAAAAAGAATGAACGTGGTAAGTACTAAAAAAAGTTGGAGGTGAGAAGGAATGAGAAGATAAATGACAGTGATGGAGACAGAATAGATTGAGGATAAAGATGGAAAGAGGAACAGAAATGTAAATATAACAAAAAAGACAGACTGGTGCAGAGAAATGGAAAGAAGATTATAAATACTAATTGGTGAGAAGAAGGTGAAAGTTGGCTGTATCATTGGTTTGAAAGTTTGAGAGCCTATTAATCCACCTTCTAGGCATCACTAACCCCTTCTGAAATCCAGACAAGATAACAGAAGGCTAAAATGAAAATTAAACGAGATTGTCTCACTGGAACCTTCATCTCATTTCTCATATACCTTTTCCCCTTTATCCTCACTGACTGTTTCATGATGTACCAGAAAGCTTTTTTACAATAGTTTGCAAAAATTAAAACAAAAATTAAATAAAATATTATATTATTATAAATAATATTTTTGATGAACATACCTCCACTTTCTCTGTTTGCTGTTCTCTGAAGAAGATCCAAGTGTTGGGAAAGTTCTGGCAATTTCATTCTCAGGAGATCGCGAAATACAGCCATATCCACAGATAACGCACGCAGGTTATTTACAAAATAGCTGTCTGGAAGCACCTTGTCAATTAGATAAATCATTATCTGATAGAAGAAAAATAAAGATATATAGGTTAGTGGAAGAGATATATTCGGACTACTCCAAAGAAATAATTCAGTTATTTACAAGGAATAGATATTTAAAACTCCATATACTTGTGCATCTGCACTGGTCAATATTTCACCTGCTTTAAAAGGTCCACAGTGGGCAAAAAAAAAAAAAAAAAAAGATAACACTACCTACATCATTCTTTATTGTAGAAATTATCTTTTTGTTTTTACCTGCCGCTGTTATATTCTCAGAGTGTGTCCTTGTAAACTAAATGTATGTCTAGGTCTACTAAGCGCACTGGTAGATATAGGCAGACATACACTTCCTGTATATTCAAAGTCTCCTCAAAGTCTGCTGAAACCAAAATGGTAGATGCCACAGCAGCATAAATACATATAAAAAAAAAAGGTAATCAATTATAGCCTGTATTATTTTATATTTAAATATATGTTGCATATTTCCAAGTGTGGTCCTTTAATGTGTTCACAGAAACCTTACACAATAAATAACAATGCATGCCCAATTAAATATGGTCAAAGAGATTACATTGTAAAAATGTTCACCATTAAAATAATCTCTTGGGTATGTACTTTTTATTTATGGACCAGTATTAAGAAACTTGAAACTGCAGTTCTTTTTTATGGATAGCTCAAATATTGGTAAATTAGAAGCATCTATCATAAGGTGATGTATAAATTCTGTCTTTAAAACAAAATTAATTGATGGATTCTGGGATCATAGAGGTTGAACAGCCAATTGACTCACAATGGCTCTCACATAAAGCACAGTAATTAACATTTAGTATTCCACATATATGTGAATAACTTAAAGGTTAAGAACAGTCTGAAAAATAATCATTTGTAGAGATTACAACAAAGCATCTGCAATTAAATCACTTTCCTGATTATTTGCTTTACTTGTTCTAGATACATTTTTAATCGGCAGATGCAAACAGATGTGAAGAAATTAACACATTATTAATTAATGACTTCCATTAAGAAACAGCTGAACTCTCCAGCATATTGAATTATTTAACTAGACCAAGTACACTCAATATTTTATTTTACAGGAAGCCTGTTTGAATATGATAAAAAGTATAGCCTTGGCTGTTTATCCTTGTATATCTTCAAAGCTAAAGAGAACTGAAAGGTTTTCTATAATATTCACCTAGCCCATCCAAGATATTTGGCATGCTGAAATGAGAGAATGTGAGCTCCCGATTCATTGTACAGTACCATATCATGCAGTACATTTGTTAAAACTGCTTAAAGCAGCAACCTAATTATTATTGATACATATTCTGCAAATATTACTTATTGGTACTAATAAATTCTTAAGTCAATAGAATGCATATAAACATTGTTTTATTTTTTTTTAAACCCGAAGCCAAATTTATGAGTTCAAGTAGCTAATAGAATAAGGCCCATAGTATGAGTAAGCACTTTTTCCTCCCCAAACGTATGCATAATGAACACTGCCCCTAGATGCAAACTTGAACAAACTGAACACCTACCTTAGAGGCAATTCGTTATAGTGAGTATATAGGTTAGTATATAGATGCCACAGGGATCCATATAGAACCACCATATCAAATGTCTTAATTTTGTGTGCCACAGGGGTCAGTTAGGTACCCCAGGGATAGGGGTTAATATCTAGATGCCACAGAGAATATTTAAAACCATATCATATTAAAATATATTGTAAAGATAATGAAAAGAATGAAGAATACAGGTGTACAGTTGTCGTTTTAACTGTATAGCCCTGGTTAATTTTATTGGTTTTAAACAGGGGTGAGCAAATCATTTCCCAAAGGGGCCACATGAGAAACTCAGATTGTTGTGGAGCGCCGAACCATAGGCTGAACTTAATTCTGCTCTTTATTACTTTTATAGCTTTATTTTATTTTCTCAGTGGCAGGAGCAGTATGTACAGAATGCCATCCATCCCAGTTGGTCACAACACTGCTGCTCACAAATTGCCCCAGTTTACAGTTGGCAGTGTATTTTTTGTCCAGGCCACAAATTTGTATCCCACTGTAGCGGGCCGGACAGGGACAGCCAAAGTGCCGAAGGCAGAGCTCTGATTTTAAAGAACACCAATATACAGAAATATGGGATTTTTTTTAAAGCAACATACAATGATATGTTGATAATAAAAGAGCAGCTTTTAAGATTCCTGATTTTTATACATTAGATGGTCTCCCAAATGAAACAAGTATTTCATGTCTCACAGATTTCACAGTCAAGCGGCAATCATCAGCACCCCAACTGTGGTTTCTTATTATACATACATTTAAAGGGACTATGTATTCTCAAATGATCTATCAGGCATGTAGAAAACATCCGTAAAAATGTCATAAATGCTAATCAGATTTACGCACCTTCAGTGCATCTCCTTCATTTCCTTCCATCACTTCCAGTATAAGTGCAGCCAGTATATTGAATCCTTGACAATATCCAACAGATTTGTTCCACCTGGCATAGGCCAATAAAACTCTCTTCAACACCACTCGGTCCTGTTCTGCCTCTTGCCCACAATAAGAGCTGCAGCCTGTTCTGTGAAGATCCTACAGGTAACCAAAACATATAAGTTACACTTTTGACATACTTTTAATTATTCACCAACTAAAATAAATGGGAAGGAGATAATGTATTATAGCCGATTGTTGTGTGTTGTTTAAATATCAGCCTATACTAAAAATTGATCTCTACTATTCTTATAATGTCTTATATGTTTACTTAATTTGCCTACTTTAGACACAACTGTACATCTAAATATTAAAGGCATATTGAAGTTTCATGGGTTATGATTGCATGTGAGAGAGAAGAATCAGTAGTGGGCGAAAACATTTTTTTTACATGAAAAAATACCAAAATAAATGTTAGTTAACTCATCCTGATGTTTGCTACATATCTTGAGTTTACTAGCAGTAGATTTTTAACACCCCTAGATTTGCAAGATAAGTATGTTGGAAAGGTTGGTATGTTCTTTCTTTTTTAGCTACAGTGGTCCTTTAAGATTCTGTGCTAATCGGAAGATTTTCTGTAGAATATTTTTATTTGAAAACGTTTTATCAAATGTTAAATGCTATTTCAAAGAAGAGAATTTGGCAGTTAAGTTATTATGAAAGTGACAATAAACTATATTTTGTCCTTATAAATATAGTATCCAAGTATCAGAGGCACAGGAAAAAACTGGATTGGGCTGACACATACCGAAGATAGGATAAAGCATTAACACAGGCCTTAAGTTATGTGTAATAAATATCTAAAAATAGAATATTTGTGACCATATAAACATTGTAGGTTCTTCTAGTGGATAATTCTGTGTAACATTTCTGCATAATGATCAGTTTTATGATATTACCTTAACAATCTGAATACCCATAGAGTCATCATCTGGATTGCTTCTGTCATTGAATGTAAAGCGCATTGTTTTGTCCCAGTCAATGGAAATGCTATGTAAGTAGTGATCTGCTAGTGTCAGCCATACCTAAACAAAAAGGCAAAGAAGATTAAAACAATTCTAAGTAAGACACACAAGATATATATATATATATATATATATATATATATATATATATATATATATATATATATATATTCATGCACAAACATATTTGTGTTTGTGTCCATTAGTATGTGTACATATGTATTTAGTATGCATATTATGTTTTTCTCTATTTTTATAGTATTATAGTTGTTTTACTGGATGAACTCTAGTCATATTTTCAGCAAACAAATTTTTGTAGTGTTTACTGTGGGCAGAATTAATCAAAAGCTTGCAAAACGTTATTGGAAACAAAGTTTGTCCTTGTAAAAAAATTATGGAACACATAATAAAAGGCAATAACCACCATCACCTTGACAAATGTTTTATTTATTTATTTATTTTAAACAAAAGACAGCAACTAGTACAATAAAGGTCATATTCAATGGCATTCCCCTTTTGTTCCACTAGTGAAGTCAAGAATAAAAACATCACTTACTCGTCTCCTCCATTCTTTTGGTATTCCAGTTGGCAGCCTGGCAACAGCTTTGAGAGCATCATACCACTGCAATATAAAAATGTCGTGAGGTGAATTTGGTATAGGCAGACTGTATAACTTAAGAATTGAATTGAGAGTGGAAACATTAAAGTTAGAAGGTTAATAAGTTAATCAAGATGACAATTGTTTTTTGTAAATTCAAATATGAATAACATCAAAAAAAAATATATATATATAGAAGACAAAAATGTTGTTCCTGATATTATATCTTTAGTTCTCTTTCCTTAAGCAATCAGATAAATGTATACAAGCAGTGTCAAATATATGTAAAGTATGGCTTAACATGCGATACAAACTGCTGTAATAATATTACCAAATTGTCTTCAATAAAAATATTGGAAAATAAAAATTGCATGAGAAATATAAGCAGCAAATGTTCTAAAACATAGCAAAGCTCAAAGCAGGTGACAGACACAAAATGTCAAGGGATACATGGAAGTAGAACCTGAACACACATTTCTACACTGAGCCCAAACCAATATGTTTCAAGACCATCTGACAGAGTAAATATTATCAATTGTGAATAAGATTGTTATATTGTAACTTTGACTTTCAGTCCTAAATAATTGAAAAAGAGAACATTCAAACCCACTTAATACAGCTCCCAAATGTGACATATTGTTCTATTATTGATGCAAAAGAAAAATACTGTTCAATAAGTAAGGTGCTTATATTGAGGACAAATTAATTAAGTGCAAAAACATCTGGATTGACATGTGGAGGTCAGAAGGGAACCACGACTGAGGAAATGTGGAAATATGAATAGGAGAAAAGAAAAAAAGACATGGTTGGAGATAGATACAAAGGCAATCATAGGTCGCAACAGAATGAAGAGACTGAGGGGGAACTGAAATGGAAGGGAGAAAAGCAGAATATGGACAGAAGGAAACAATGGGATAAATTGAAAGACAAAAAGAATTAGGGATAAAAACAAATATACAGAGATATAAAGCAGTTAAATGAGAAACAAGAGTGATGGATATTGCAACTGGTGAAAAGTGATGGAAGAAAATGAAAGCAAAAAGGGGAATATGGTGATGCCACCCTTTTATTCCTCATACCCTAAGCCATGGCAATGCTAGCCTTTTTAGAATTTTGTCTCTGCCTCATTGTATGTCATACAACAAGTTCATCTTCGTTCCCATAACCAGGAATCTTCTGTACATTTCAATATACTATGGTTAGACTCTTCTATGAGCTTGGTATACAGTATCAGACAGTAAATGACCAGCCATGCACACTTATCACTTCCCTTTGTACCGTTGAGCCCCTTTTATATATATATATATATATATATATATATATATATATATATATATATGTAGATTTATTTTTCTCTCTCATCTCTTCCTACGACTGCATAACATTTTAGAAACCTTTTATACAAATGTTTCAAAGAAAGCATTCTAAATATTTACGATCCTTGAACTATTCAATCCAACAAACTAAGTCTACACTTTTCCTCTCTGGCTTCTATATTTTATTACTAGTCCTATATGTCTCTCCTAATTACAGGCCAAACTCCTTGAGTTCTAGCCTTCAATTCTATTCTTATTTTTTATTGCCCATAAATTGACATTGATTACCGCTATAATCTCATAGGTTATACATATCTAGCACTGCATATAATTACTTTACAATCTAACTTAAAGGGCCACTTAATTCAGCACAATTTAGAGCACACCACTGTAAAGATTTCCTAAAAGCATGTTGAAATACTATATTGAATTTTTGAAATATGTGCATTTTCACTGAAAATTAAATTTAGTGAGGTCTGTGTTTACACAAGTCACTGACTGCCCACTCTCAGACAAGCAGTTTCAGCTCTTTTTAGCCAACCCTCAACAAATCAATCTGTGCAGATCATGGAATGCTGTAAACATCTAAACAGGTTAGTTGCAGGTTAACTTTTGAGTGCATTTCTGAGTTCAGGGGAAAACGCCTATCAATTAATTTTCTCACCATTGGGGCTCTGCTGCCTATTATTAATCATGAAACTGCCAGTAGGCAGGACAGACTGGGTTTGTAAACAGACTTTAGATTTTTTTATTCGTCTATCTAAAAAAAATAATAATAATAATTGTAACAGAACCTTGTGCTCTTTCACGCCATGAAGAGCACTTACAGTGAGATAAATGGCCCTTTAAGTAACTGCATAAAAAATATTAACCATGTCAGAATTATTGTTTGCTTTCTACTGATAAGCAGCCACTGAGCTGTTAAACAATATACTTACCAAGAATCAAAGCAAATCAATTATATAAATTATTAGTAACTGAGATTACTGTTTCTTCTATGGTTATCTTCAATTTGCAGCTCTGTTTTAAAACAAACATTTAATTAAGCATGCACTGTACCTGCTGGAAGCCATGCTGTCCTAGAGAAGGTTCAAGTGTGAACTTCAACTTGGTGTCCACTCCTGATGGGAAAAAAAAAAAAAGATTTCAGTGCAAGATAAATTTCTTTATAACAGTTTGAGAAAATAGGGATCCAATCACTACAGAAAAAACAACAACTTTGCAACAATAAGATGCCACTGTGATTGTTTGTACTGGCCACCACAGAATATCATAACAGTAAATACTACTTGGGGTACATGGCATACCCAATACATGTAGAGGGCACACTGAGGGCGCTGTCCAGAGGCTCAGTGCTGAAACATTCTATCTACTGGATGTACAACATTAACAATATGCACCAAAGAGAATGTGCTAAACACTGTATGAAACACATTGCTCATTACCACCATTACCCCCCAAACTGCCAGCACAATACAGCAATGCAGCTCTGGTGCCATCAGATGCAAAGGACACCAGCCCAGATAGCACACAGAACAGTGCTTTACTTCATATACACCATTATACTAGCAGTAATGATTAAGCTCTCCTCCCTGATCTCTAGAGACAAAGAGCTGCCATCTGCCTGCAGAAGCCATAAACACCAAGCAGAGTATCATCCCCTACCAGGCGTTTCCATCTTGCAGCTCCTACAAGGAGCCCTGCCTGCCTTCCTCTGCCTTGGTCTTCCTTGGATTACAATACATTGTCACACACACACAACATATAAACCATGCAACTGGTGCTGAGCGGATTGCAGGATAAATCTGATTAACCTCTTGTATGAGGTAATAATTCCTCCCTGCACTAAGCATGAGTCACACACCACCCCACTGCCTGGGCAAGATTACAGTCATATCACCACCAACACATAAGGATGAGCCTCCACAGCACTGTGGCACTGCACTATGGCACTGCACTGCGGAGCTGGCTCCCCCACTACATGACCTGACCTGGCTCCAGGGTGCACAGCAGGCGGGGAGCAGTCCTGGAGATGCAGTTCCTCTTCTTAAGTACGTTGCTGAGGATGGTCCCCACTCCCCCAGCGCTCTGCCTCTTTAGACATCTGCCCCCACGCCGGAGGGAGCAGGACAGCTTCTCCTGCCTCATCAGGACCAGAGAGAAGCCAGCCCAGGGAGAAGCTCAGCCCAAAGCAAACCCCAGATCTCTGGCAGTGACAGCTGCT
Source organism: Discoglossus pictus (assembly GCA_027410445.1). Lineage (NCBI taxonomy): Eukaryota > Metazoa > Chordata > Amphibia > Anura > Alytidae > Discoglossus > Discoglossus pictus. The sequence goes on from CM050167.1 coordinate 309,077,621, forward strand.
GATCTCAGCTGCCTCTCAGAGCAGCCAATGACGCAAATACATCTGTGTACAGCCCGGAAGAAATCCAATTGCAGCTAGCAGAGGAGGGTCAATGAATAGAGCAATGGAGCAGCCTGTACAATGGGGAGATACGGCGCCTCTATTGTTGTGGACATCTGCACTGCAGAGGTAACCAAGAGGAGATGCAGGAATGAGTAGCGATGGAAAGGGAAACAGCTCCACCTACCAACAATTATATCATCCAGGTCTGTGTGTGGCTCTCACCCACACTCACCCACACCCATGTGCACAGCCTAATGACACACTCATCACATGCTATCTGCAACCTTTATCCACAATTTCCCACGATATAATTAATAATACAACATTTGGCCAACATTGATAATTCATTTATAATTTCACAGCTAGGCAGGTAAAGTTGTGCACATTGTTGCTTTGTAATAATTATGTTTAAAGACTTACAGCCTTATTAAATTGTGATTAGGCAAATTGAATAGGGCTCTATTTAAGCACACAGCATATTATTTTACAGAAGTTTTTAGTTAGTGAAGACCTTGCTTTTGGATAGAAGTTCACTAACTAAAAACTTCCATTAAAAAATATGCTTTGTGCTTATATAGAGCCTTATTCAATTTGCCGAATTGCATTTTAATAAGGCTGTAAGGGCATGATTCAATTGCCAATTTGTAAACGTATACACACTTAAAATCACTCTTCATATTGCTACATATTGGGTAAATATTGCTTATTGGCACTAATTAATTCTTAAGTCTATAGAATGCATATACAACTTTTTTATAAAAAAAACAAAAAAAAAAACACTCAAAGCCAAATTTATGAGTTCAAGATATTGGCAAGTAGCTAATTGAATATGGCTATATCTAACTCATTGACTGTGGATTTCTCTCCATATACTTGATAATTTACAGAAGTATACATAGGAACCCAGATATATTACCTATTGGCTATGTATGCAGACTTTCTTGGCACATTATCATTTCCTTTAAGATATCCTGGCATCAATATTAAAATATGTGCCTACTGTCTTATATAAAAGCCAAAATGACTTTGCTTATTGCATTGGGAAACAATCTAAATTTAGCACAGTTTAATAAAATATGGACAAAATATTAAGACTCGGTTAAAGAGAGAAAACTAGAACACAAATTCCTAGATCTTAAAAAGAACATGCTATTATAAAAACTCTGGGTACATACATTTTGATGGAGAATAATGGACACTGCATATAATTCTGCACAGAATGCCAAGATGTGTGAACAGAAGTATCTCTATAATACAATATTTTATTTCTTATTTGATTGGATAAGCCTGTTTTTTCATGCTTCCACAAGCTTATTTGCAGATCACAGAAGATATTGTGGCTCCCCCAATAATAACCCAATGCAGATGATGCAAAATGTAACAGTAACATTAGATTGAAAGGCCGACATATGAAAACCACATTGGGTAATGAACTGGGAAATCTAATAACTCATAATATACACTCTCTGATAAGTAGTTCAACAGTCATATTACAAGGACTTCTAGCGGATTTGTGGGTCACATGTGATCCTATTAATAAAGGTGATCCTATTGATAAGATACAGGGTTTTTTGAAGGCTACTTTATTACTGATTGTAGTGTTTACGTTTCCCATCAATCCAGTTATCTAAAACAACTTAAGGAAGGCTACACTAATTAAGCAGAGTGTATGCTACAAGTACTTAGGCCCCCATTCAATTGAGGTTTCTGGAGATCTGGGAGCCCGTAAGTGAGGTTGCAAGCTACTTTGCTATTCAATTGGCCTCTTTTTGCGGGCTCTGGACGGCTTCCGAGTTACGGGCTTGAAAACTCTGAGATGGTTAAACTCGTAACTTACAGCCTCCAGAAGTCAAAGATCTTTCACGGCTGCAATAAATATCAGACCACCCATATGGACTAGAACAGTATTGGCATTCATTTTCATAATTCTTTATTTTTCGGGTTTGCGAGTCTGATTGCATATCGGACCCCCGAAGCTAATTGATTGACACGTAACCTCCATGTTTTACTGCCATGATAATGACAATCTCCTTTTCTATTGGCTGATTTCAAATGGGAGGTTACGGTCTTGCTTGATGGATCATGTTCCCATCTTGAATTGCTAGGAACCAGTGCATGGTTTACGGTTTTGTCTTTGGGACAGTAACTCGCGGGCTTGAGC
>CM050167.1:309084823-309112323 GCA_027410445.1 Discoglossus pictus
AATGTTTTTAGGGTTGCGCGGGTTGCGTCCTTGTTTTCCAATCTCGTAGGTGTTTTTCAGCAAATACGTACAGTGGATATTAAAAGTCTACACACCCCTGTTAAAATGTCAGGTTTCTGTGCTGTAAAAAAATTAGACAATGATAAATAATTTCAGAACTTTTTCCACCTTTAATGTGACCTATAAACTGTACAACTCAATTGAAAAACAAACTGAAATCTTTTAGGTGGAGGGAAGAAAAAAAAAAAAAGATAAAGAATGTGGTTGCATAAGTCTGCACACCCTCTTATAACTGGGGATATAGCTGTGTTCAGAATTAAGCAATCACATTCCAAATCGTGTTAAATAGGAGTCAGCATACACCTGCCATCATTTAAAGTGCCTCTGATTAACCCCAAATAAAGTTCAGCTGCTCTAGTTGGTCTTTCCAGAAATTTTCTTAGTCGCATCCCACAGCAAAAGCCATGGTCCACAGAGAGCTTCCAAAGCATCAGAGGGATCTCATTGTTAAAATGTATCAGTCAGGAGAAGGGTACAAAATAATTTCCAAGGCATTAGATATACCATGGAGCACAGTGAAGACAGTCATCAAGTGGAGAAAATATGGCACAACAGTGACATTACCAAGAACTGGAGCTCCCTCCAAAATTGATGAAAAGACGAGAAGAAAACTGGTCTGGGAGGCTACCAAGAGGCCTACAGCAACATTAAAGGAGCTGCAGGAATATCTGGCAAGTACTGGCTGTGTGCTACATGTGACAATAATCTCCCGTATTCTTTATATGTCTGGGCTATGGGGTAGAGTGGCAAGACTAAATCCTTTTCTTACGAAAAAAAGAATCCAAGCCAGGCTACATTTTGCAAAAACACATCTGAAGTCTCCCAAAAGCATGTGGGAAAAGGTGTTATGGTCTGATGAAACCAAGGTTGAACTTTTTGGCAATAATTCCAAAAGATATGTTTGGCGCAAAAACAACACTGCACATCACCAAAAGAACACCATACCCACAGTGAAGCATGGTGATGGCAGCATCATGCTTTGGGGCTGTTTTTCTTCAGCTGGAACTGGGGCCTTAGTTAAGATAGAGGGAATTATGAACAGTTCCAAATACCAGTCAATATTGGCACAAAACCTTCAGGCTTCTGCTAGAAAGATGAACATGAAGCGGAACTTCCTCTTTCAGCATGACAACGACTCAAAGCATACATCCAAATCAAGAAAGGAATAGCTTCACCAGAAGAAGATTAAAGTTTTGGAATGGCCCAGCCAGAGCCCAGACCTGAATCCGATTGAAAATCTGTGGGGTGATCTGAAGAGGGCTGTGCACAGGAGATACCCTCGCAATCTGACAGATTTGGAGTGTTTTTGCAAGGAAGAGTGGGCAAATCTTGCCAAGTCAAAATGTGCCATGCTGATAGACTCATACCCAAAAAGATTGATTGCTGTAATAAAATCAAAAGGTGCTTCAACAAAGTATTAGTTTAAGGGTGTGCATACTTATGCAACCATATTTTATTTTTATATTTTTTCTTCCCTCTACCTAAAAGATTTCAGTTTGTTTTTCAATTGAGTTGTACAGTTTATATTTCACATTAAAGGTGGAAAAAGTTCTGAAATGATTTATCCTTGTCTATTTTTTTACAGGACAGAAACCTGACATTTTAACAGGGGTGTGTAGACTTTTTATATCCACTGTAGGTGTTTGGTAGTGTTTTGCGTCTTTAGACTGCTGTAGCCTCGTTTTTTTTTTTTTTTTTCGGCGGGCATTTTTTCTCTTGCTTCGAGGATTTTTGAGTGTCTAAACTCTTATTTTGAGTTTAATTAGAGCTGTAACTTCAGTTTTCGAAGGTCCTCGGTGCTCCCTCTACCAGTAGGTAAGCTTTTTATGTATTTGTTGTGTGTATTTATTGTGTCTTTCATGTTTTCTTGTGCGCTGGTTTCAGCCGTTTTATGCGAGGTCGTAACGTGTCTCTTATTTTCCTTTCGTAACTATGTAAATTTTGCGAGGTCCTCAGTTGCTGGCCCGCAAGCGTTAGCAACAACTTGCATGCTCACAACTATGTTTTTAAATACATGTATGTGTATAGAATGACTCTGTACCTTTTTTCTAATCGAACACATGTTGCTTATATCAGAAATACCCATTACACAAACAGGGCAACTTAGATATGCCTTTAAGAGCTCTGTTTTTACTCACTGAAACCTTCCAAACAGTCCCTGCAAAAGATCCACCCTGCTATCTCATGCATACAATGTGTCCATAGTACTAGACATACTAGCCAGGTAGGCTTTGTCTGAGCAGCCTTTTAGCAGCATGCTGCTGAGACACAGTCTGTGACTGGCTAGTACATACTATAGAAACATTGTATGCATTAAATGCAGGGGGTGGATCTATGCATGGACCGTTTGGAAGGGTTGGCGAGTAAAAAAACAGAACTTTTAAGCATCTGTTTATTAAATAACATTAACATTTGCAAATACACAGTTAGTTAGTTTATTTTAGTATTAAAAACAGGGGACCCACCATGTTCCATCAATAGGGAGGAGCTACTTTTAAAAAACTAATGACATTATTAGAGCAATACAGCAGATGTTCCAAATATGGTATCCTTTAAAATTATAGGTAATAACAAGTACCTTATGAATTACATGTTTTTGAGGTATCAGTCAGCCTTTCTTAACTACACACAACGTTAATAAGATATCATTGAATTCAATTATGGATAAGCCCCTGAGGAATTATTTTTGGCCCAGTTGGCTATACACATTAAGACTAGACATGCCTAGACCCAAGTGACTTCCCATAAACAACCAAGAGGCTTATCAATAACTAAATGCAATGGTTTCTCATGTACAAACATTTTTAACGGTGGGTGGATAGAAAAGGTTGACGAAGTGTGGCAACGTCAATATTATTTTACTGTAGGAAAATGCATTTAAAAAAAAAATAATATTCAATTTATAAAGTACTTGGTAATATCTATAGTATGTTTGTAACTTTCAGTGTGTCACTTAATACCTGCTTTTTATATGCAACATTGAGGGGCTAGTACTAGTGATAAGAGCAACGCATGAATATAAGATCAAGATCAGATTAAGCTCTCACATTTTGTCGTCTTATCAGTTTTTATTTGTCTTACAGAATCAAGAATGGAACATGAATACAAGATGTTTTTACAAGTTATGTGGTAAAATAATTAGTGACATGTTATCAGTTTTTACTTTCTATCCACCCTCATCTAAGATAGCGGCCATCGATCATACTTCTATAGTGTGCACCCAGATTGACTATATTACTTATTATTCAAGGAGACTGCTGCAAAAACATGGGAACATGAAGATTTGTTGTTCCCAAATGGTTTTGTGCTCTGGAGCAAACATAGTAATATTATATTAAATACACTCACAGTGGAGTGTGGCCTGGTACTATAATAATTATCAGCTGGTGGGGAATTTAAGTTTAATCTTTATCCAGGGGTTTAGGAGCCAGAATAATTCTGGAAGGGGATGCAGTTTATTGTATACACAGGCAGTTAAATAGCTTATTTATACACACATACATTCATAGAAAAATCTGGGGGGGGGGGGGGGGGAATTTGCCCCTCCCCTTCACTCCCAGTTCCTACACCAATGTCTTCATCTTATATGCGCATATATACCTGAGAAAGCCCTTATGACATTGAAGCTATTATCACAATTTCCAGCCAGGCTTCTGTAGGCCATTTGAATTAATAGTATGATACACAAAATTCCTGATCAGTAGTCATAGAGTTTGTTCTTTGATTGCACAATGCAAATTTCAACCCAAAAACAACAGAAGACCACAGAAACATGCACTACATAGAATATTATGCTTCAAAACAACCATCTATTCATTATTTAGTGACGAGCATGTGGGAGGGGAGGGGGTTAGCATATGACATTAGTCATGAATATATGACTCAGGTTTCAGAAAAAGCTTAAAATACCCTAGATTATCAATTAGTTACTTGTAAAACTGCTCTGAATACAATTTTTTTAAATCTTTTCTTTTTTTTTGTCGTAGACCAAATAAACATGAACACACAAACTATACAATTAATACAAATAATGTTAGTGTACATCAGCCATCCCTGCTACTTCTTCATGGTTGTTGCGTACACCATATTCTACATTATTTGGTTCTCAAGTGTCTCCAAAATCAGTCACAAATTCTATAACTAACATATGACAAAAGCTTGTTGTAACCTATTCATCAAACCTATACCTTAGTAAATATATGCCATATTGCCTAATTACTCAGCTTAGATAATCAGAAGTTTTAAGCCACTTATTTAAACAGTCTAGTTGGGTCAGGATTCTAGTGCCACACACTCATTTACAGTAAGAGTCATGGGTCATCATTCCAAGATGTCATCTGTGAATGTATATAAGTCAACATGGGATTATCATGGTCACAACAGTGCTTTTTTATTGGTGAACTGTTCCTAGGAAATCAATTTAACACAGCAAGTCTCTTGCTAATTAAGAGCACCCATGTTTCTGTCACAAGCTGATCTACACCTATACAAATTGTTCTGCAAGGCATGAGCCACTTCCACTCTATTCATTTAAGGGCCTTACAGAGGATGGAGATAAGCAGCTTAGCTGGAGACTAAAAACTGAAAGGAAGTTTAATATTGAATGTTTTTTTTTTTTTTTTTTTTAAATCACAGCATAGGAATTTTGTTGGTGATCAAAGTCAAATGAAACATCTAGCTCACACTTAATGGTCTATAGCTAAATCTAATATTTTGTATTTCATTTAAGGGTCATCATATATAATAGTAAACATATAAAAATACAACAAAACATGTTATCTAAATAATATAAACCTATAGTTGAGCTGCTCTTCAGCTGCTATACTCATCCAAAAAGATTATGTTACCTGAAAATGTGGGGCTTATGGAAGCTCCAATATGCATAAAACTGACTAGGTCAGATAGTGCCACCCTCCATTACTCTGCAAAGTGTGTTTTTCCTGTAGGGCAGCCATATCTGGAGTGGGTCCTCTACAAGATAATAGAATGCAAAAAAAACAAACATATTGAGCCTCATTCAATTAAGCTTTTGGGAGATCCGGGCTTCGGAAATGGAGCCTGCAAGTTATTTTGCTATTCAATTGGAGTCTTTTTGCGGGCTTCGATTGAGTTACGGGCTATGGCCTACGATTCAGTACGATGGTTAGCATCGCAAGTTAATGCCCCTCGAAGCCTTTGATCTTTCACGGCCGCAAGATTTCTGAACGCTAAAATCGCAAATCACTATTCAATTGCTTTGATTCCCCCTCGCTATCCACTCTGTCAAGCCCGCAAATGGCAAATATTGAACCACAAGTTAATGGTACTAAGGAGGACTCGCAAAGGACTTAATGACATGTCCAGAGCACTTAAAATGCACATATACACACTCACAGTATACATACTTTACTTTTATTAAAAGGTAAACTGCTGTTATGTCTTAGAATTAATAGCACAACATTCTAAAGGTCGCAAGTTGGCCCACAAAAATACTTGATTTCATGTTTAAATTCCATGTTCAATCAAAGTGTTAATACCTATAATAGAACTTGCATGTAATAGAATATCATATTTACGGTTTTATCGATATTGCATTATATCTGGAATGTAGGTCCGATCGTAACCCGTAATTCAAGCACATAGGACTTTGAAATCAAAACTCCATTTTACATAGACGTAATGATGTTTCTATCACAGGAGTTACGGACTTCATGTTCAAGCTCACAAATGCTATATACAACGGCATGGTTTCCTAATTTCGCCTTGAGCAATTGAATAGCACCATAACTTGCGAATGCTGCGGGCCCGCAGACATACGGCCTACTCCGATCGAGTTGCGGCCTTGCAACTGAATCGGGCTCATAGCGTGTGCTTTTCTGACAGTTTACATACTGTAATAGGCAATATATGTACATACCTGCTTCATGCAACCATGCAACATAAATCCAAAGATGAAGGCAAAAATAGCAAACCTACGATTTCAAATTATTTTTTTTAAAGACGGTGTATATTTCCCCAGCCTTAGCAAAATGATAGAGGGAGAGCTTGGAATAAAATATCTACGTTATTTAGTGGGAGCAGGGTGGTTGCATGTGGACACTTTTAATTGTGTATTGAGAGTTTTATGACTGTTTATGATTTACCTTAATGTATATTGTAATAAAATATGATAAAAATATGAGTGTTATGATTTAAGAAAAAATTATATTTTACCATCTGGCAAATTGTATTATTGCAGTGATTTCTATAAACCCACAAGAACCATTTACAATAAGCCTGGCAATGGAAAATGCTGTGCTTGGCTGCAGTTAATCTTATTTTCTACACTATCACTTCCATTAATCACAGCTTCCTTTTTATGCCCATTAGGTTTCCCCAGAACATAGCACTTTAAAGATAAACAAAAATACATTAGACCTGCAATGAAGCGTTCGAAGCGCAGCTGCCATGGAAACACCTACTGGAAGCTAGAATTTGATAAGCGCCCTGTTAATTTTGGAAGGTATCAAGTTTTACTTTTATAGTGCTAAAATATGGAGTGAAACATCACACCTAAGAGCAAGGGGTACTGGGAGAAATTATATTCTTTTGACAACAAATTATGATAACTACCAACTGAATGGTGTTGTCACACTTTTTCTATTAAAGAGATAAAATCACTGACTAAACCACCAATACAACTAGAAAGTCATTTTTTAAACAAAGTAAAGACTGGGTAATACCCTCTTTCTGGATCTTACAGGGTCAATCACAGGGATTACGGTTTATATCAGTTCATTAACCACTCTAGTTTGATCCCCTGCCACTGAAGTTGTGGGTACTGAGGATGGTGGATTAAGCTCCTCTTAAAGGACCACTGTAGTGTTCATACAATATGGTTTCATTTCTTTATACAATAACGGATTAGCATTAAAATGCTATTTTGAAATAAATAAATTAAACTTTTAAAATGTAAATTCGAAGTTTAGCAATTGGACTTCAGGAGATCTGTTTCTCTCCATCAAGGGGTCAAGGAGGAGAATCTATGAAGGGGCAGTGTCCTGATAGGGCTCTTTATATGTTGTTTAGAGAACAATCATTATCTTTCAATATTCCTGCAGGCAAGCCTAAACCAGCCAAGTAAAAATGTATAACAGCCGTATGGCCAGATCATCTCATCTCTCACCCTCTGCACATCAAAGCAGTGGTTAAAGAGAAAGAAATCTACTCCTATGCCTCAAAATGTACTGAATTTATTTGCTTCAAATACTAATTTTCTTTTTTATCAGTAAATAAACACATTACACTTTATTGTTTTACCACTACGTTGGCCCTTTAACTTGCCTGCTATACATTTTAAAAGTATATTATGATTAACATATTTGCTCTACTCGGGCCCACATTCCAAGCCAGTAACTCCAACGTGAAGCTCGTTACGTCTGCGTGCTTGAAATTTGGCAGAGTTGCGGTGCTATTAAATTAGAAGAGCTGCGTGCTATTAGCTGGAGACACAAAACCGTAAACCATCTGTCGGCTGGCAGCTTTGCGGGCTAGAATGTAATCAATTAAGCAAGCCTGTAGTTACAAGTATAGATGGAGCCAATGAAAACAGAGATCGACAGCATTGTGTCACAAGAAAATGGAGGATGGATTACAAAGTCCTACAGGGTTCAATTACGTTCTACGAGTGAACCCTCATTCCATTCAAAGTGCAATATAAATAAAGCCGCAAATATGATATGCCATCTCAAGCGAGTTACAGTATATGTATTAACACATTGTTTCCCGGGATCGATATAACACAAAATATATACATGAAATTAAGTATTTTTCTGAGCTGATTTGCAGACTTGAGAATGTTGTGCTATTAATTCTAAGGCCTAACATCACTTTTACTTGTAAAAAAAGTACAGTAGTGTGTTTTTATTAGCAGTTTTTATTAGCAACGTATTGGACTTTACCCCCCTTGTGGGTCCTCTGGAGCACATGTTGGGATTTGGGCTCCATGTTACAGGCTTGCTTGAGAGTGACTTCTTTGCAACTTAATAGCTAAATTAGCGGTTACGGGCTTGGCAAATCATAGGAAGTTCAACGTTGCTCAACCCGTAGGCTTTTTTCGGCCCTGCTGCCTCTTAACCCACAAGTCTTCAGCGGGCTGCGTTACGGGGCTAATTTAATAGCAAAACAGACTAAGATCTACATTATGGGCTACATTTTAACACGTAGCCTGAATTTAAGGTGGCTGAAAGCCAGCTGCCCATAAATTTTTATCAAGAAGGTGAAAAACATACACTTTCTCAGGCTCTTTAAGAATATCAAAGTATATTAAACATGAGAAATTAGTGTATACCAATACAATAGTGTACTTCAAATATTATTTATATGAAGTCCAGAAAAGGTCACAGAAGAAACACAATATGAAGTTTCAAAACTTGCAATGAAATAATATGTCTACAGAAAATGCAAATATCAGAATGCAATAGCCAATAGAAAGCACTCTATGCAATGATACAAGAGAGTATGATTGTAGTCATCCAAAAGAATACAGACAGATATTTTATATTCAATTGAGGAAAAGGTACCAGTGGATGGACCTTAGATTAGAATTATTTATACAGTGTCAAAAATGGCTTAATTTCAAGATATATTTTATAGTGTAAATTACCACAAAAATACTGTTTATTCCACGTTAATTGTCTGGAACGCCTGACCTCACTCTAAGGAGGGACCACAACTTCTTCTCTATCAATGTGTTTATGTGTTGTTTGATTTTATGTATTTAATGTATTATGTGTATTTATCACTTGTATACATTGCTGTGTAAATTTTGTCACATAAAGATTCTGATTAAAAATAAAAATACATATTAACAGGGAGATGAAAATTACATAGAATGTAATTGTAGTCATATTGCCTGCCTAAAAGTCTGCCCAATTACTAAGCTATTCTATACATCAATGGTGGTCATCATAGACCTATGCTCCTCATGCATCACTCAGTGTGCTCCCAAGTCCGTTTGCTGCAGTGGGATAGCCTGTCCCTCTTTAACAACACTGAATCAATCTGATCTCTCCACAACAAGCAAATCACCACGTTGCCCTCCAAAGCACATTTCCTCAGTATCTTTTTCTCTATTACCAATTTATCCACCTTTTACCATTTTGCCATGCACTTGTTGGACAAATAGCTAAGACACATAGACCCTCATTCAATTGCAATTTGGCCAATTGAATAGCGCTCTAAATAAGCACACAACATATTATTTGTAAAGAAGAAGTTTTTAGCTAGTAAACATCTATCCAAAAGCAAGATTTTCACTAACTAAAAACTTTTTTTTTTTTAAATATGCTTATTTATAGCCCTATTCAATTGGCCAAAACACAATTGAATGAGGCCCCTAGGGAGGCCCTTTTACGGACTCACGAGCGTTGCATATTGCCATTCTAGTGAAATAGGTTGCCTGTGATGTTTCCACATTAGCAAATAAGCTCCATACAATTCCAATAGATGCAAAGTGCTCACTTCACTCAAGTGGACACCTTTAAATTGGTGATTAATGATAGAAAATAACAGAATAATTTAACTGTATGTATTTTTATTTCACAGCCTGTGTGCACTCTCATTACTTTGTGTGGAATTTAATGCTAGAAACCTTTGTTAATAGGAGGTATGATAGAAATAAATTACAAAGCTCAGTTCTTACAATATTTTATAACAGTAGTTCAGAGTTCACCATCTTAGTAAGAATTGTACATATGAAATAAAAGTAGAAATAACTGCACTGTGTTTAAATATTTAGAAATGATGCTAGATCTATGGTAATTTATGAAAACCTCAGTTGTGTTACTGCAATGTCAGTCACATCATATTCCATGGAACCCTAAAGTTCTATTTGTAGCACCAGAGGTTCCAAAAGACCATTACATAAAAGCTTTCTCTGCGCTCTCTCTATAAAATCATGTGTATGAAGGCAGTACTGGAGATTTAGCTGCACTAGAGGGAGGTTTGTAGTCTGGCTAATAATAATGTGCAGTTGGATCCCGGTGATAATATACAGGGGATGGTGATTATGTGGAGGTCGGTGGGTTTCATTAAATTTGTTTAAAAATACAAAATACGATTACGAAACACTTGTTTATGTTTCGGATAATATTTTATGATTTTTTAACTATTACAGAGGTCTAGAATCACTATAATTATTGAAGCCCACCAAGTGGCTCTCTGTAACTCCAATGGCTATTTTCCGTGGAGAATTCTTTAGAAAACAGCAATAACACAGTCTCAAAGAAGCATTTTTGAATCCCAGTCTTAGCTAATCTGGTCCACTGCATTAACCCACTGATCTAATGTATGTCCACAGCACCAATCTTTTCTCTCCACAAAAAACAGCCTCTAGATATTCTTCTTTCAAACCAAAATTCTTTTCCAGTCTTTGATGTTATTATGACCCCAGTTTGTTGGCCGCCTTCCATTGCACTGAAGCAGAAAGACGCATGAAACAGTGCTGGAGGCAACTTCCATTAATTTTAATTAATTCTGCATCCTTGTCGTGTACAAACCAAGAACTCATAATCACAGCCTTACACATACCTCATTGTTTTATTCTTATCATTTTAATGGGATTGGAAAGAGGTACAAATAATGCGGAGACTTTCTTCTCCATAAAATCAATATTGATTCCTTTATTCTACTTCCTGCAGGTGATAATCTCATTGTTATTAGTGTTATGCTTATGATATAGCAAAATGTTCCTGTCGTCACAGCATAAACATCATGAACAAATAATGCTACGTATGATGGATTGTATAGGGGATCAAAAAGAGTTTAATGAACACTGTTACAAACACCTCAATGCAATCACCATGCTATCAGTTAATATATTTACCGTACCTTTACATAATGTAGTGCCATGCTGCATGTCAACAAAACAGAGACAAGGAGATTAGCTCAGGATATGTCAATAACCTAAACATGTGCTTCATCTATCAGGTCCTCATGCCAACCCCACAGGAGTTATAAAAGCTATGTATAATATTGAAATGCTTATGACGAGACAGCAAACTTACCAATTATTGCACAAACGAAAAGTGCCCATATAAATATAAATATGTGATTAGTTATCTCTCACAGTGGGGGTAATAATCTACAATAGTGTGCCCATTTGGTAGATCTATACTGGTATACCAAAGTGATGAAAACATTATGTATAAATCTACCAGCTGGGCATGCTTACGTTCTGTGAGAGATGATTGATCGAGTTAGATAAACTCATTAGAAGAGTAGGAGGACTCCCCTGTTACTTATACTTAAAATACCCAACTTTAAACTCTGATCTAACATGATCACTTACATTTTTTAACAACAACTTACCATAATTATATTTATTACATTAATTTAATTACTTATGTTTTAATCATTATATATGTACTTTTCAGTCCTGCAAAAACAGGGCCATTTGCGGTGCCATTTTAATGCAGTAATTGCATCCCCCAGGTTCCTTTAACAACCCCCATTTGATTGGGCTAAGACTGATTCAGTGAAACGGACTGGCCTAACTGTACTGAAGCAGGGACATCCTAATCTTTGCAAGTTACTGTACAGGTTCCTATCCCTGATTTAGGGCCTCATTCAAATGCGATTTGGCCAATTGAATAGGGCTATATATAAGCACATAGCATATTTTCTACAGAAGTTTTTAGTTATTGAAGACCTTTTGGATAGAAGTTCACCAACTAAAGACTTCTGTAAAGAAATATGCTGTGTGCTTATATAGAGCCCTATTCAATTGGCTAAATCACATTTTAATGAGGCCATTAGTCGGTTATTATGGAAACTTAAAGGGCATGTGTGGTCAGTTTGTTTTGGTTAACTAAACATGATTATGGGCAAAATGTTTTTAAAGTGCAAAACAACCAAAAAACACAACTTTTACATTTTGCAACGGTTATGTGCGCTGCCAATTTGTTTTCCCTTCTGCTGCTGTCTGATAAGTGTGCCCTTGTAAACTAATTACATTGTATCTAGTCCTTCTGAAAGCACTGGTAGGAGTAGCTGTCACATTCTCATTGTGCAGTTAAACACTTTCTATGTATCTGCCAAACTTAGGAAGTTGATCTGCTAAAAATAAGATGGCATTCTAAAAACATTCCTTTCTTTATTTTAAAATTATTACCAGAGTGGTCCTTTCATGCTCAGAAAAAAGGGGGAGGTTCCAGAAACAGAGAATCTGTTATGCCAGGAGCTTCTTAGAAGTAAGTAAAAGGTACATTTCATATGACAATTACATTGGAGGATACAATTAATGAATCTAGTTAAAAAAAAAACAAAGAGAGTCATTTAAAAAATATATATTTTTTACAATATTGTATAAATTAAAGTAATAATTTCACAAACGTCTGGCAAGTGTGTGTAGTCCAAGGGGAATACTGGGAACGTCTCATGTGCATTTAAGAATTGTATTTATTTGTAATAAAAGTAGTGGATATACCAGGTTATAACCCATGCATTATTGCCTGTGCCTAGGTTCCTCACTGATAGTAACCTGCTCATCATTTCTACCCACACAGGAAAAATTTAATTAAAAGGAAATAGCTATCCTCCCCAAGTACTTGTTGTGGTCATAAATTAAAAAAATATACTGTTTTGAAGTACTCCAAGTACGGTCATTAGTTTGTAAACAAATAATAATAATACCACCTATAATGTATTACTTTTTTATGCTGCTGTGGAATATTTTTAAGTTTCCAGTGACCCATTTCCTGCGGTGGGAGGAGACTTGAAAGCAGAGAGGAAGCTCTATCTGCACAATGGAATTGAGGCAGTAACTATTGCCAGTGCTCTCAGTGCAATTTCATTAGTTTACAAGCACACAGCCTGTTGACACTGAACAGGCTCAGTAAGGAACAAAACATTTGCCCATTATTTACTCAAAGTACCATACAGGAAACACATGATCACAGTGGCCCTTTAATTTATAAAAACACAAAATATGCTTCAATGGAATGATGGCTGACATGTTTTATTAAGCATATTTTATATGTATGTGGTCTTACATTAGTCAGTATTTCTTCAATTGTATTTTATTCTGTTTAAATACTAACAATAATGTATCATTAGTTTATTTTTATTTTTTTTATTAAAAGTGCTACTAAAATGGCACAGCCTTTATAACTTGTAAGTCATAAGGATCAATACAAGCAACTTTTTAATTTGTTGTGGTTAAAACAGACAGACACTGCAATTATCTGGTTTCTACCATCTTTGATCTGGTGCTCCTCCCATATTCTTCAAACTGTGGCACAGTCTGCAGCAGACTTCCTTGCTGCTGCCTATTAATGCACAGTTTTACAGGCAGAGCTTGTGGAAATAAACTGTACTAATCTGTTCCAGCTTGAAAAGGCTGGGAGTGACTCCAGTCTAAAGATCAGAAAAAAAGGCAGTTTTTATGTATTTTAATTAATCACATTTTTTTAAAATAATAAATAAATAAAAATGTTTATATTACTTAAAATTAAAAATCTGGACCATTACAGTGGCTCTTTAAGCATTCGCCAAAAAATAAATCGCAATGTGTAAATATGTAAAGTACATACTGATGATCTGTAATGTTTTCAAGAACATTGTGATCCTTTTTAAGCATCTGTTCACACTTTGTCCTGCTACATCGCAGGGTAATACTTACGCCGTTTCTGTGAAACTGCCTGTAAACACGCAGTGACAATATCACAATTCTTCTGCAGCTTGTGCTGGAGTCTGTCCTTTTGTTTCAGCTGGCGCAGGAGCTTGGCAGACTGAACCGCGATCCGGTGGTTAAGTTCTTCCTTGATGGCTTTCAGTTCATTGATATCTGTAATCATCAAATTACTAAGTTAGGGAAACAGAGTACAAATGTATTTATAACAAAGAGTCATTTCTTTTGGTTATCTGTAAATTATACTTTTCAGACTACAATATTCATTTCCACATTCCTACTCAGGATCCTTCACTGAGGTGCATTTGATGGTGCAGGGACATAGAAGGTTTCTGGATTTCACTAGTAAACTACTATACCTATGTATGTCTTATTTTATTACGAAGTGCCTATAAGTTCTGTTTTCTATGCCTAAAATCTTACAATATGTACCTGTTTGAGCCTGCCCTCTACAGCTCATGAATATGCATTCTGTGAACTGCAGGGTTTCAAATTAGCCTGTCAGTGACCTCTCTCTAGTAGTATGTTGCAGATTGTTGCACTGACAGTGCTACCCCATGTACACTGTATTCATGAGCTGTAGAGAAGAAAAAACAGTTTGGAACTATCATGGCCTGCTTCTTCAATGGGGCTTGATAAGAACCTAGATGAAACCTTCCCCAGCAGGAGCGTTTAGTTCTTGTCACCTCTGTCACAAAAGATGGTTTCAGGATAGGAACAACATCCGAAAATATGTATAGAGGATGATGCAGACAGGATATCAGTAGTCTCAGAACAGGACCACTCCCCACGCAGGATGCAGCCACACAGTAAATACTTTCATATCTTGTATATGTGGAAAAACAACAGACCCCTCTTTATTGACTAGCAACATATATACAGTTTTCTGGCCACAAGCTGGCCAATCACAGTAAGCCCCATCCGTAGGTACACAAATGGTCTACCAATGGCGACTGCCCGTTTGCGGGGGAACATGTATATCAAATTATGTCATGTTCTCTCTGCAGTGGGTCATGTAGATAACTGCTCAAGGGCACTCATCTGGTAAAGAACTTAGGATAATTTCTCCTTTGTATAGGGGCCATCTGGCTCTGTGCCTGTGTGACCCAACTCAGATCCTGTGTTGTCACAGTCTACTCCTGGTCATACTTTGTAATAGCCTAGTCGTGTCTATGTGACCAAGGATCTTCTGAAGATTAAACTAGTTTTCAAGGACACACCAAACAATAGCAGTTGATGGCACTTAAGTCCCCTTGATCATTGTGTAGTGCTTATGTGCTGTCACCCTGCATTTGCTCAGGTGGATCCAGGTGAGTCATCACAAGCCAACAGTGTATGAACTTGCTGTATGAAGTGTCTGCTCCCTGGCTCAGTGTTTAGAGTGGCACATCCCTTGTACTGTGCATGGAAGTTATTATGGTTCCCCATAGTTCCCTTGTCCGTGAGGAACCCATATCCACACTGTAACATAATCATAATACATGCAATACAGATGTCATTTTAAAACCATAAACAACAAAAATGTATAACCATAGTAATAAACAGGGTAATTATTGCCAGCTCAGACATAGACCACAGTCCCCAACAGTCCAGTCAGGCCCTGGGCATGACAAGAGCTATTTGTAAGATTTTATGCAGAGCTTTTATCTAAAAAGACGAATCAGTTAACACATTTCCTTTTAACCTCCCCTCCTCTTTTGAATATATATTAAAATTACCAGAGCACAACCACCCAGTGCCCAAGCAGGAAGCATGGAAGACACAACATGGAATCCCT
Source organism: Discoglossus pictus (assembly GCA_027410445.1). Classification (NCBI taxonomy): domain Eukaryota; kingdom Metazoa; phylum Chordata; class Amphibia; order Anura; family Alytidae; genus Discoglossus; species Discoglossus pictus. Next base: position 309,100,309 of record CM050167.1, read on the forward strand.
TCAGGAACAAGCAGTGTCTATTAAAACTAAGATTTACCTAAAAATACGCGTATGTCCACAGCTTACACATTTTCTAATCTTGTTAATTTTTTACAATCTTCACAAACAACAGATATTTTTCCTAACCAACAGTAGTCCTACTGTGTTCACTAATGCTTTATATGTATCAATTTGAGTTATTCTTAAAGTTGCTAAAATGAATATGTATTGACAATTTGTGCTTTAAAATGATCAAAATTAAGATCAATTAGTATTATTAGATAGAACAAACTTTTAACAACCCCTACTAGATCGCTACCTTGTCGTGGTGAAGGGGCTTGTTTACTTCAATGAAGCTGTGAGCTATATCATGTAGGGTAACCCAAGATGAACAGACCGTAACACAGAGGTCAGACAAAAATGTGGTTCACTGGAGAAGGAACTGGCAACTCTCTCCAATATCTTTGCCAAGATAACCGTATGGACAAGAACAACCAGAGACTTAATGATATCGCATCCCCCAGGTCAGAAGGTCTACCACATTCTTATGGAAGAGTAGAGGATGAGCACAAGTGGCACTAGATATAATTGAGTAGTTGGGCCGGAGCAGAGGACACCCAGCCACGGATTTGTCTTGGAGGGGAAAGAAAGGCCACTGCTGCAAAGAATGATTCAGCAGGAGCCTGGAATGTTAGAATTATGAGCCTAGGCAAACTCGGAGTGGTCAGACGTGAGATAAGATTAAACATTGCTATCATGGGAATTGGTGAACTCAAATGGACTGGAATGGGACAGAAGTTTGTGAAAGTGTCCAGAAATCAGCAACTATTTACCCAAAAGAAAGAAGACCAAGAAGATAAACTGCCTATTGGATGAGGTTTTGGACCAGTTGTCCAGGAAAGTAGAAAAGTGAAAGGTAGTGGAGATATAAAAAGATTTGTCCAACTGAATGCAGAATTCCAGTGGATAGCAAGAAGAGACAAGGAGACACCTCATAATGAACGACATAAAGAGCCAACCAAAAAATATAAGAGAATGGGAAAGTCAAGAGATCTCTTCAAGAAAATCGGGGATCTCAAAAAGGAAACTTTCATGCCAAAGAGGGAATGTTATAGGACAAAAATGGTAGGGACTTAACAAAAGCAGATCAGATAAAAAAGAAATGAAAGGAATGCAGAGAAGTTCTATACAGGAAGCATCTTAACAGCAGTGATAACCTCAATAGTACCAAGAGCTGGAGCCAGACATCTTGGAGTGTGAATTGAGATGGGCCATAGGAAGCCTAACTGATAACAAGGATGCAGGAGTTGATGACTTCCAGCTGAACTATTCTAAATCTGACAAGATTATGCTGTTAAAGTGTTGCTTGCCTTATGCCAACACATTTGGAAACTCAAGGTCAGTCTAAATCCCAATCCCAAAAAAGGAAGTGCCAAAGAGTGTTCCAAGTATTGATCAATTGCTCTTCTTTCACATGTCAGCATGGTAATTCTTAATATACCACAAACTTGGTTCCAACTATATATGAACCAAGAACTACCAGATGTGCAAGCAGGGTTTCGCAGAGGAACACGTTATGAAATTGCCACTGTCCACAGGATAATAGCAAGGAAGTTCCAGGAAGCATTTGCCACCGTTTCATATACTATTTTAAAGCCTTAGACTGAGTAGTTCATTAAAAAATGTGGCACGTTTATAAAGAGATGGAGATACTAGACCATATCATCCTCCGGAGGAGGAATCTACATGGACCAAGAAGCCAAGATCAGAACTGAACATGAAACAACATAATGGTTCAAGATCAGGAAAGGAGTGTGACAAGGTTGTATATTGTAAACGTATTTATCCAGCTTATACACGGAATACATCATGCGTAAGGGCAGGGTGGACAAATCCAAAGATGGAATTACTATTGCAGGGAGAAATATCAACAACCTCAGACTACTCAGACCATACTACTCTGATGGCTGAAAGTGAAAAAGATGAAGATCATGGCAAGCAGCAATATAATTTCCTTGTAAATAGATGGGGAGTGACAGATATTATTTTATTGGAGTTCATGATTTCTGCAGACGGTGAATACAGCCATGAAATTAAAAGAGGTTTGCTTTTGTGGAGGAAAGCAATGGAAAGTTAGGACAAGCTATTAAAAAGCAAACAAATTACATTATCAGTAAAGTTCCATATTGTTAGAACTATGTTACTCCCAGTAGTAACATACACATGCGAGAGCTGGACCATAAGGAAGGCTAAGCGATGAATTGCCAATTTTGTTTTGTTGTGTTGTGTTGTGTTGGAGAAAACTACTAATGGTCCCTTGGACTGCAAGAGGATACAGGCAATCAGTACTACATGAAATCCAGGCTCAACTATTTTGGCCATATCATGAGAAGACAGCATTCCCTAGAAAAGGCTCTGGTGCTGGGAAAGATTGAAGGCAAAAGAAGAAGGGGACAACAGTGGGGGAGATAGATAGATGAGATCATTGAAGCAACGAACATGATGGAGCTCAGAGGGGCAGTGGCTGACAGATGTGCCTAGCATGTTGCAGTCCATAGGGTCATAGAGAGTCAGACACAAATGAATGACTAAAACAAACAACAAAAATGTTTAACAAAAAATACTGAAAGCATTCGCACCAGTATATTGTTGAAAATTATTTAAAGGGATCTAGAGGATTTCTGGATTTTACCAGGTATGTAATATACCTGTGTATTCATTTAATTGTATGTACTTATTAAGAAGTGCTTAAAAGCTCTTATATATATGCAGACACAGACTCTGTAATATTGAGTGTAGTTTCACATCCTCACAAATCAGTGACCATCTCTGCATCATTCTGCAACATGCTGCGGATACATGGTCCCTGATAGGCTAAGACACTTCACTGCACAGTCAGCATTACAGAGTCTGTGTATACATGCACTGCAGATGGGTAGACTGATACTGGGACTTTTTAATTGATTTTAGGCAGTGAAACATATGTGCTTTGTTTTATTAAGAATACTTTAAATCTATAAGTAAATAAATACAAGGGTGTATTACCGTACTTCCCTAAATTGTTATTTTTTTTAAAGTTTTAATTACAAAAAAACATATTTGGGGGGAGAATCCAGAAACCTTCCATATCCCTTTAAGTACATATATGCAACAAACACAGGTTCCCCATATGTTCCATGTCTACTTAATTCATACATAATTTGTCTAAGCATTTAGGCCACTTATCAGTTAAATCAAGGTCTGCTGGCAGCAAATGGTGGCCTTGCGCAAGCCTCCTGCTGTCATGGTTACAGGGAACAATTCTCAGAAAATAGGTTTCAAGTGACAACACAATATTATGAAGCAAATGTATTTACTTTCATTAAAATAGCCTTCATGAAGCAATTTATTTTCAATGGGTTTCATCAAATGAAGTTATAGTTTATTTTCCACATACAAGTGGTGGTTTTAGAAGAACAAGGGAAATATTATACAACCATCTTCTGAATGATCACTGCCACAATCATATATCCCCAAACTTGATAATTTGATGACAACTCTAGACAGTGCAAGATTTTACGGAAAATGGCACTCAAGACGGCACCCATAAACAGGGAACAAGCAGATCATTTACCAGGTGAATGCACCAGGCACAGTATGTGGTTTTAAGACCAACCTAAAGGGTTAAACATATTGTGGCCACTTGCTAGCGTAACCCATCAGTGGTACAAATGTTACCTCTCCTTCCCTACCTATGTCCTTACTTGTTTATCGAAAGAAGGCTAAAAAGACACATTATCATTACCATTATCACTGTTTATTTGCAACAAGCCAACATAATACATAGTGCAATACAGAGAGTATGTGCAACAACAAAATAACACAAAAGATTGGAGGGCCCTTTGGCCTCGCAATCTAAGTACAAAGTGTTTTGGTTCCAAAGCACTTTAGAAAATTGAAAGCTCACAAACTTACAACCGAAGGATAATGACAGAAACAGGAAGTAAAATGAGGAGATGTAAAAATAAAAAAAAACAGTAGTTAATGACTTGGATGGGGTACAGACAGATAAAGGTCATACATTAAATGGAACTATAGGAGACAGAGAAAACCATGCTTCTGGTGCTGTGTAGGGTTTACTGGAGCTGAAGAGATGGTGATGATATTGGGTATAGGAAGCATGGTGAATACTTGGTAATGAGCAAACTGTTGATCTCCACCTAGTGGTCAGAGAATACTATGCATAAAATAGGAATATCAGGGGAGGGAGAGAAGGAGAGAGAGAGAGAGAAAGAGAGAGAGAGACAGAGAGAGAGAGAGAGAGACCGCCAAATCAACACAACCTGTCTTGCTGCACTGTATTTACTATGAAATATGTTAAATATGAGAGTATAGTTACCTTTGGGGGTTGCCACTCTGGCACAATGGGCTGTATTATTTGTGCCCATCAGCCAACAAGCATAGGAAGAGCTTTAGTAAAAAAATGTGGCTGATAGTGACAAGCCCTCAAGTTGTCCAAATACATGCATTTCCTGTCATTTGTAAGTCAGTTTAAATAAATACAAAAAAGGACAGGTTTAATTACTAGGTTACATATGCATACCATAAAAATTACAAATTAAAAGATGAGAGTACCCATCACAACTTATTGCTACACACTGTCAAATTGTTTATATGTTAATATTGAACATTTGTATGCAGCAGCATGACAGCTTTTACATTCAGAATGAAGCATCATGAACTAGCACATAAATTGGTAATTAATTGATAGAATCTCATTTACAATCTTATTTGTCAGACAAAGACTACATGTCTGCAGCATTATCTGCAGTATTTGTCAGGGGTCTGCAGCATTATCTGCAGTATTTCACACTAATAATTCTGATCATTATAAGGGAAAACCATAATCAGAGTAAATACCTACTTCAAGTTGTGATCTTCTGCTGAACTTTGCTTCAGTCCATTTACAGTGCCTTGCAAAAGTATTCACCCCCTTGGCATTTTTCCTGTTTTGTTGCCTCACAACCTGGAATTCACATGGATTGTTTGAGGATTTGCATAATTTAATTTACATAACATGCCCACAACTTTGAAGATGTTTTTTGTTTTGTTTTGTTTTTTTATTGTGAAGCAAACAAAAAATAGGACAAAATAACAGAAAAAGCCAATGTGCATAACTATTCCCCCCCCAAAGTCAATACTTTGTAGAGACACCTTTTGCGGCAATCACAGCTCCAAGTCGCTTTGGATAAGTCTCTATGAGCTTGCCACATCTTACCACTGGGATTTTTACCCATTCCTCCTTGCAAAACTGCTCCAGCTCCTTCAAGTTGGATGGTTTGTGCTTGTGAACAGCAATCTTTAAGTCTGACCACAGATTTTCTTTTGGACTGAGGTCTGGGCTTTGACCAGACCATTCCAACACATTTACGTGTTTCCCCTTAAACCACTCAAGTGTTGCTTTAGCAGTGTGTTTGGGGTCATTGTCCTGCTGGAAGGTGAACCTCCGTCCTAGCCTAAAATCATGCACAGAGTGGTACAGGTTTTGCTCAAGAATATCCCTGTATTTAGCACCATCCATCTTTCCCTCATCTCTGAGCATTTTCTGAGCCCCGGCTGCTGAAAAACATTCCTACAGCATAATGCTGCCACCACCATGTTTCACTGTGGGGATGGTGTTCTTTGGGTGATGTGATGTGTTGGGTGTGAACCAGACATAGCGTTTTCTTTGATGGCTGAAAAGTTCAATGGCTTAAAAGTTCCTCCATACATTTTGGGAGTCTCCCAGGTGCCTTTTCACAAACTCAAAACGTGCTTTTTTTTTTTTGCTGCCATAAAGCCCAACTCTTTGGAGCGTACAGCTTATTGTTGTCCTATGTACAGACACTCCAGTCTCTGCTGTGGAACTCTGCAGCTCCTCCAAGGTTACCTTAGGTCTCTGTGCTGCCTCTCTGATTAATGCCCTCCTTGAACGGTCGTTTGGGGGGCAGCCGTCTCTTGGCAGGTTTGCTGTTGTGCCATGTTCTTTCCATTTGGTTATGATGGATTTGATGGTGCTCCTGGGGATCATCAAAGATTTGGATATTTTTTTATAACCTAACCCTGACTTGTACTTCTCAACAACATTGTCCCTTACTTGTTTGGAGAGTTCCTTGGTCTTCATGGCAGTGTTTGGTTAGTGGTGCCTCTTGCTTAGGTGTTGCAGCCTCTGGAGCCTTTCAAAAAAGGTGTGTATATGTAATGACCGATCATGTGACACTTAGATTAGGTGGACATCTTTTCACTAATTATGTGACTTCTGAATGTAATTGGTTGCACCAGAGCTTTTTATGGGCTTCATAACAAAGGGGGTGAATACATACGCACATGCCAATTTTCTGTTTTCTATTTCTACAAAATAGTTTTATGTATATTTTTCTCATTTCACTTCACCAACTTAGACTATTGTGTTCTGATCCATCACATTCAATTCAGATTAACAAAACATTGAACTTAAAGCTGTAATGTAACAAAATAGGTAAAAAGTCAAGGGGGTGAATACTTTTGCAAGGCACTGAATGTAAATACATGAGGTATGTTCATTAACAATGAAGACAAATGGTATGTACCCTTAAATGTATGTAATATCTGTTACATTGTCATTACACAATTTTCAGTTACTAAAAAGTCCTAGTTATACTGGATTTTATTTTCCAAATCTACTGAGAAAGCACTAATCCAACTAACTGGGAGCCCACCAAACAAACTGAGAAGAATAACAAAATAATGATGGCTCTCAGCAGCAGGGTGCTCATGCATTTATAGGGCAATAAAACACACATTACCACTACTAGATGTATAGGGTTGCTGAAAGGTATCAGGTAATGTAAAATTTATATTATGTATGTATAATTTATGCATTTTAAAGAACACAGATTGGAGCATGGTAGACTTCAGTAGTATTATGGATTTTATAAAGTGCACATGTTGCCATTTGATTTAGGACAGGTGTATCATAAAGTACATATAAATATATCCACCCAAAGAAAAAAAAAAACAGTGCAATATCATTATGTCTCGCCCATTTAACCTGTTTCTCTAGCTTAAAGGATCACCCATCCTCCACTATGAAGAAGAGTGGTACAAAATTAGCAATGTTATCATAATTATTATAGCAGCATCTATTCCAACCTCAGATCCAATTCACAATCTACCACAAGACATTAAACCCCTCACCCATGTTTAAATAAGTTTCTCATAATAATAAGATTTAGGATGTACACGAGACCCTGACGTAAAAGTACTTGCGGCTGTGCAGGTTCAGGACTGGATCATAGAGAGAGTACAGGAGGATGGGAGTATCCATCTACTGCCAATGAATACAACCAATATAGGACAAAATTTGTCTAACAGGGGAGAAATAGATACCTAATCTGCAGAGCAAAAAAGGATTATTTTAGAGGGAAAGGTTAAGAATCCTAACTATTTTCATTGATGGAAGAGGATGCTGACCAAAGCATTGCTTACCATTGCTTTAAATTATAATGCACAATGTTTGGTGCTTTTATATTGGATATTATATATTGCCCTCTATACACAATGAAGCTGTAGATGTTAAAAGGGACACATAGTTTTAGCATTAATTCACATTAAAAGGGCCATTTACCTGTAAGTGCTCTTCATGGTGTGAAAAAGCACAAAACTGTATGTTAAAATGATCTATTCATTTAATTACACTAATAACCGCTAAAAAAACCTGAAACTTTCCATGTGCAAACACAGTGGGTCTCATTCAATTACTACGTTTTAGAGATCCCAGCTCGCAAACGGAGGTCGCAAGCTACTTTGCTATTCAATTGTCTTCTGTTTGCGGGCTCCAATCAAGTTACATCCTACGAGCTACGATACCTATTGATTTGTTCAATCACAGCTTACTTCCCTCAAAGCTTTTGTTCTTTCACAGCCGCAAGAGTTTCGGCCGCAAAAAATCCCTAATCGCTATTCAATTGCACCAATTTCTCCTCCGACATGCCCATAAATGGCTAAACTGGAATCACAGATTACTTGGCCCAAGGGGGTGACGCAAACGTCTTACTTACAAATGGTAGCACTTTAAAAAGCAAATAAAAAAGCAATCCAGTACTTTTATTAGAAGTGAAAGTGATGTTAGGACTTCGAATGAATAGCACAACATTCTCAGGCCCGCAAATCGGCATAAATAAATACTTTATTTCATGTTCAATTTTTGTCATAAAGTCCTAAAGGCTTCAACCTCCAAGCCTGTATGACTTTGAAATCCAACCTCCATATTTCATTAAAGTCCTACGGGCTTGAATAACGAGTTATGAACTTCGAGGTCATTCAAGCCTGTAGGACTTTGGACGGAAAGTAAACATGAAATAAAGATATTTTGGCGATGTACGAGCTTGAGAATGTTGTGCTTATAATTCTAATGTCACCTATTGTGTCCCCAATCATTTACAGTGCCGTATTGATTTTATATTTACATTTACAGTGCTACGAGTTTGCAGGTTTGAACCACGAGTTACGGGCTTGCGGCTGTGATCATGTTCAAGCCCGCGAATGCTTACTGCCGATAGCATGGTTTACAATTATCGGGATGGGGGACTAACTTGCGGACCTGTCCAATTGAATAGCTAAGTCAAAGTAGAGCAATGCAAGGACGCAACTCAAAAGTAGCAAAATCGGGAATTTACTTGCACGTAACGGCCCTGAACTGAATGCCATCTGCGTGCAGGCCCATACTCATGAGACCTCTCACCTCAGAAGAAGCCACAGCAGCAACCACTCCAGAGCTCCTAAGGAAGCAGCATGTGATTAGCAGTGTTTTGTCCTGTGTTTCCCACCTGTGTGATATCATATGTTTTTATATAGTAAATAGCACAAAATCTTCCGGCTTTCTTGTACTGGATTCTGCTCTCCACAATGGACTCCTTCAAACAAAGTAAATTCCTCTAGACAGAGGCTAGATTAGTGTGTGTGCTTCAAGAAGGAATATATTTAGGCCTAGAGCAGCACACGTTCATGGGCATCATTATAGTATGTAAGACTGCTCACATACATAAGACATTTGGGGAGAGAGAAGATTTAAAAGAGAAGAAATTTAGTTACAAATATTTTGCTGGGCCTAGGATAATATACACTACACTGTACTTGGAGCAATATTTCATATTTAAAAAAATAAAAAGAATATCTTTAAGTTAAAATACATTGCACACTTTTTCAATTATAGTAAAATGAAGGTAAGGAGTGATTGTGCCAAGATGTCTACATTGGTACACACATGTAATCAAATACTCACAACAGCAGTACAACCGGTATGGTATATAATCCACTCTAGTTAATTACTCCTCTTCAAATTAAAGCTCCCAGCTAAATGTATGCCATTTATTTATAGCATTGCCTAGTTATTCACTAAACTGATTACATTTACTTGAGAAGACCATGGTGGGTAAAATAATTATTCCCTGCAAACCTATTTTACAGAAAGTGACCAAAACCTGAAATAATAAAACATAGTGGCATAGCTAGCCAGCAATAGAAAAAGAACCGCAACCAGCAGTAATCAAAAGTGAATCTGCTTATGTTTATTGCTGTTTTGCGCTAGCTTCAATGTCAGCTGGTTCACTGTTTTAGAGAAGGAGGAATGATTTAATTAGCTGACATCTGCAGAAATACATTTTCAAAAACATGAGCACACGTATACAGCCCTCCACTGTTAAGAGTAGAGAGAGGAGAAAGAAAGAGGAAAGAGTAGAAAGGAAAGACAAGAGAGATACTTTATCTTTAGACATTACTGCCAGTTTAAAACAATTCTGAGAGAACACACAGTAAGTTAATATATCATTAAACATGCCCATTACAAAAATGTTCTGCTCATCCCTGGTTCTGAATCAGTTTCCAAAACCATATTCTGTAGATCCTTGTTGCCCCTATTTCTCTCAGTGAATCGTTAAGATGGTCTTGGAGAAGTGCTATGTGGTAGAGAGGAGTAATGATGCCATAAGACATTTGGGGATTACTAAGAAAGGATTGTGAGCGGTGGAGAGTCATTTTGCTGTGTTAAAAAAGCAGTTTTGGGTTCCACAGAAGGCATTTTGTGGTCAACAGGTTCTATCAGCACCCATAACTAAATTCCTTTGGAATAAGCTGCTCTAAAGTTTTCTCATTGTTTGACAAATTAAATATTGCTTGTTTCTATCATGAAGGAACTCTATGACCTGAAAGCCTGAAATGTACTGAACATCATCATTTAATACTTTCAGTTACTATGTGTCAATTAGAAAGCTTAGCTCTCGTTAGGCTGATGTACCTGACTGAGATTTGGAGAATGGTCAGGACTTGATACACTGGCAAGGAGTACAATGCCCTTTTATTCTCCCTAGCTGCAGTGACACATAGGCCTTTATGTGTGTTTTTAAAGCACTACTGAAGCACTTCCATTAGAGCAAATAGCTGGTTGTAAAGAACAGGGGTTAGGTAGCTGTGATTAATTTCAGTTACAAATAACAAGCACAAGAAAAAAATGTTCCTTTCAACATTTGTAATGGATTAAGTGCAAAGAGTATTTATACTGAATAGGTCAAACAAATCTGTAACTAATTAGGGACAAAAAACACCTACTGGAGTTCTTGGTTTTAAAAAGGTATACATACATTTATTGGGTTCCAAATGTTTGGTAAGAAACAGGCAGTGATTATCAGAAAAAGATGCGTTATATAGAAATGTTCAGTGTACTTACAAAGTTATATGCAGGCAAGTAAAATCCAGGTTTGCACATGCACAGGAAGGTTACATAACCAAGTATTCATAGGAAGACTGAGTTTGACCTTTAAAAGAAAGTACTTACTGCTGGATGGAATTACATGGTTGGGTGGGGTTTGAGCTTGCAACTGAATGAGAGCACAAGGATATAGAGAAAAAGAGACTACATATCCCAGGCTGCTTTGTAACACATGGACCCGAGAGTATGATACAAATGCATCAGCTAACCTATTCTTTCTCCTGATTGGCCAAAACAAATTATGAATTTTATGCTAATCTTAGGGATTTTCAGGGGTGTCAACTAACTGAAAGCCTCAGCTTTGCAAACTGAAAAGCTTTAGCAAACATCAGGATGAGTTTGTAAATGTTTACTTTGGTATTTTTTCCATGTAAAAAAAATGTTTACACTACTGATTCTCCTCTATCAGATGCATTCATAATTCAAAAAACTTAGATATGCCTTTAACAGACATCAGATTGCTTAATTTAAGCATCACCTATTTGAAATATCACCGATAACCTCATTCATAAAAAGGTTTTTAAGACAAACAATGAACACAAACGTATATATATAGACTGTGGGTTAAAGCAATGAAACGCTAGATCTACTAAAATTACTCTAATAACATCTTTTCAACATACTACATGGTATGTCACAGTCTTAGAATTAGTTCAAGTACCAATTTATGTTTGCTTATGAGAATACACAAACAATAGGTTTTCTCTCAATAACAATTTAAATGTTTTGCTGTGATTAAAACTGTATTTCCTGGAATTCTGAGCAGGACATATTTTTTTAAACTTAATTTTAGACATTTAAATATGAACACAAATGTAGTATTTATCTATTTACTGTACTCTGTATGGTGGAGGGCTCCTTTCACTCTTTTGCCCATCATGACCTAAATGATAGGCAATGGTTCTATAAAACAAAATAAGGAAACAACAAACAATTGAATGACGTTGTATAAATAAAAAATAGAAAAGTAATACGTCAGAAGAGTATCAGACATTACAATCTAGAGCTGTATTGACAATATAAGTCTTTATGAATTTGTCACAGCCAAGATTTTAGTTGATACCTGCTTAAGCATTGGTAGGTTAAGCAATGGAGCAGATGAGATTAAGCAACTTATTTTTATACAGGTATACAATTAAATCAGGCTTATTATTGGTCCTTGAGGACTAGAGTTGAAAAGTAAACAAATACCTGTATAAAGCCATGAATTGAATCAGCTCTCCATACTATCCTATTTTAAGTACCATAGCTCAGGCAATGACTCTTATAACGTC
>CM050167.1:309114823-309337844 GCA_027410445.1 Discoglossus pictus
TGGGCACATTTGCATGTCCCTGTTCAGCTTCCCAGAATGCAGTGTAATAACTGTATTTCTTGGAATTCTGAGGTGGAAGCAGGTTTTTTAACTTGTTTTAGACATTCAAATGTGAAAACAAATGTACTATATACACACACACACACACACACACACAGTAGACTCTCAGTTATCCGGCACCCATGGTGATTGGTAGATGCCGGATAAATGTAGTTTCTGGTTGCTGGAGAGTCACTATTAAAAGAGGCCCAGATTAGCTGCACGTAGGATGCTCTGCTAAGTATATTGGCCAGTGATGGCTGTTCTAGCAGCAGCAGCTTTCACTCCTCACTTACATACAGGCAAAGTTGGGCTGGAGGGTCCAGTGCTGAACCTAGGGAATGTAACGCCAACACTGCCCTGGCTCAGTCAGTCATGCCTGTCTGCTTCCAGGTAAAACTGAATTGCAGCGTCATACAGTGGATGAAGTCTAGGTGCCTGTAAGCATTTTGTGGAATGACAACCTGGCTCCTGGCATTTATTTAGCCCTGTACATTTTAATTTTTATTTAAAGTACAGTATTCCATTTTTATCTGGTTGCTTGAGAGTTCTGGTTGCTTAAGTTCTGGTTAACTGAAGGTCTACTGTACATACAATGTGTACAGTGTCCCTGATCTCCAGATGTAATGCTTTACAAGATGCCAGTGATGGTGGTAGTGATGTGGGTGCACTTGCTCAGAGATTCTGTGTACCCAAACTCAATTTGTTGTTGTGATTTTTTTTTTAAGGTATTCATAAAGAGCATGGAAAACTGACTAAAGTCCCGAGATATTTAGTAATTTCTGATCTGCATTAATATGCAAATGAGAGGCTCCTGAATTCTAATTAACTTCTTTGATGTGTTATTTGCAGAGGTTACAGAGCTCACAACTACATGGCCAAAATCCAAAACCGTAAACCATGCTTTCATATGTAATATTTCAGGGCAAGATCATGATCAAATCCGCAAGCCTGTAACTACTGATGTAGAAACAGCCAATAGTAAATGAGACCGTCATCATGACGTCAGTAAAACATGGCGTTTAAACCACAATCAGTTACAGTTTTGAAGTTCGATATGCGATCAGACTCGTAATCCAGCAATGTGAACGTTAATAAATATGAATGAGGAAACTGGTCTAGTTCATGTGGATGGCCCAATATATAATAACCCCTTAATTCCCAAGATTGACATAACATGAAAAGAAAAAGAAAAAATAATGTTATTGCAGATTTGCGAGCTTGAGACTGTGGTGCAATTAATTCTAATGTCTTTCAACGCTTTCCCCGTTTTTTAAAGTGCAGTATTGATTTTTTATTTGCATTTACAGTGCTACGATCAGAGATCAGGTGTATAACCCTCTTGCGAGTCCTATCTGGTACTTGTAGGACTTTTGGTTAAATTTGCCATTTAAGGGTGTGACAACAATTGCGGGCTTGAGGAATTGTAGCAATTTAATAGCGATTTGCAACGAACATTTACAGGCTTGAAAGATCATAGGCTTAGCTGGGTATGAAATTACGATTTTAGCAAAGGCAGTTGTTTTTCAGCCTATAACCTGCAAATTGTTTGCGGGTAGCTAAACTTTTGCGGGCCGAAGGAGCTCAGAAGAACAAAAGTACAAGAGAGGAGAGGCTCGCAATATGAGCCAAAGATGATCGTTGCAAAGAATAAAACTTGAAGGACACGAGGAGAGACGCTCGCAATGAGCGCTGAAGGTGCACAGAGGAGCAAAAGTACACAAGGGGAGAGGCTCACAATGAGCGCCAAAGGTCCTCAGAGGAGCAAAGGCTTCACATTGTGTGGAAAACAGCATTGCCATGGCTTCAAATTGTATTGCCCCATGCATTATTTTAGGAACTCAACTTTGTGGATCTCAGGTGCAAGTGCTCTTCCTTAGAATCTCAGCCCAATGCACGATTGTGAGATCAAGATCAGTAATAGACAATATGTATTGTATTCCATTACTTTATACTGTAGTTTTCCAGATAATACATTGTTGGTAGCACTAGTACTGATAAACTGTTTGTCATTTGCTTGACTCCATATAAAAAGCAACACTTCATTTACAAGTGTGACATCTGTTGTGATTTTTTTTTTTTAAGAAAGAAGTTATTTTATTTATAACCTTGTCATATCCACAATAAAGCAGACTTACTGGGGTACAACAGCTCAAAACAGAGCATTCCAAAGCTATGTCATACTATTGTTTTGCATTTTCAATGACACTTGCTATGGGTAAGTGAATGGGATTCCCTTCCCCTGCGTCATGCTACTTACCAGATGAGGAAAATATGCAGGTGCTATGCACTATTTCTGTAAGCTGCATTGTAGGAATCCAATTGCTACAGAATCTCTTCTCTAACTGTATAGTTGTTCTGGTGTACTGACCAGATATGCCTGATATATACGTGTTATGCAAATCTGTATAGTGTTGTTAGGCGCTAGACAGTTTTCTTATTTCCTTTTTTGTCAGCCTCATGGTCCCCTGATATCTATTTGCACCATGTTTCTTGTACATTGTTAATTTTTCAGCAAAGTTTTAATTCACTGTGTCTACCTCTATTTTGTGATGGGGGATTGTTATGTGCAAATACACTCCCAGTGATTGTGAGGTTTGTCATGTGAGTGATGCCAACAGTCCAGGATTGCAGTTTGATTTTGACTGTTTATAGGGGTTCTGTTTGATTGAGCCCAGGTGTGTTACGTTATTATATGTGAGAACCTGAATGCATAAGCAAAATACTCCTGCAATCCTGGACTTCTGGAAGCACTTATTATACCAACTTTCCCACCAATGTATTAAGCATTATGTCATATGTTAAAGTGTTTCAAACCATATGAATCTTTCAGATACATTAAAAAAACTTTGCTATTCAAATCAACATATAAAGCAAGCCTTAGCCCATTCCATTCTTAAATTCCTTTAAAAAAAAAAAAAATGATGTATTTTAACCCACACACCAAAAGGGTCTGATCTCCCAGCTTTACACACTGCTTCAAGCAGCAGAAATAATCTTCCTCTTCCATACACTATACAATGGGAAAAAGATCTAGGAAAAACTCCTTCGCTCAGAAGACTGGGGGAAAAAATGTGGTAATTTTTTTATATATTGTCTTTTCATTAACTAAAAACACGATAAAGGCAAAATGTTTTTAGAAAGCAAAAAAAAAAAAAAAAAAAAGGCAAATTTATATGCAATTATTCTTTCCTGGAGGCTTCCATTTTGCTCTCTTTCCTGCTTGTGCTTATTGCTTTCTCAAGCTGGTGTGTCCTTAAAATAACGAGCTTGCCTATAATCCTGCGTGGAGCAATGGCTTTAGTTACTGCCACTTTTCCATTAATCAGATACAAACTTCCTGTGTATTCAGTCTCCTCCCACTTCAGAAAGTTGCTCCGTTGGAGACAAAATAGTAGATTCTACCGCAGCACAATTTTGTATAAAAATACAATAAAATTAGAGATTGCATTACTTCTTTACATTACAAAATTGTTTTACATATTTTCTAATGTTGTTCTTTGAAATAATAAAGTTTACAAATATGACCTCAGAGGTCCTTTAGATTTCCATCACTCAAATCATGACGTCTTGTCCTTGCATTCTGAAAGATACTTCCTTCCTGAATTTTAGTATATCCTTTAAGATACAGTGTTTGAAAGTTTCCTTTGCTTCCTCAAGCTATACATGAGGTAATTTTTAAGTAACCTTACGATAAATTGCTGGTGAACCATGTTCAAGCTCATTAAGACATATGACGTAAGACATAGGTACATATCATGTATAAACATATAGGGCTTGTATACAGGTATCAGTTACATAACATTTACATTATGAATGTAATATTCTTAGTGAGAAAATGTACTCAATTGTTAACTGCACTTAGTTCATGAGAACTGCAATATACTGTATATTTACTTAGTGGGGCTGTACCGTTGACGAGTTTGCATTTGTCCAAGCTGCTTCCTGTTGATGAGTCAGTGAAAGAACTGTCACCATTCACCTTTGCAGCTTGCCTCTAGAACAGATTATTGTGAGAAGCAAGTGTTCAGTTCCGAAATTAGATAGAAAGTGGATATACTAGTATATATACACACACACACACACACATTTTAATGATGATCCACTGGGAACTGAGCTCTGCATAATAAATAGTATGGAAAGTGGTTTCATATCAATTCAATAAAGAATTGTTGTAGTGCTATATTTACAATATGCACTTTTTAAGAACCACGCTAGAGTAATTGTTTTTAGAAAGTAAAGGAAATCTATAATTTAGTAATAATATTTTGGAATTAGTCTTTTGTGGGCAGCCATCCTGCTTGATTCAGCTGGTTTCCAGGCAAGGAGCTCCTGGTTAAATTAATAAGATTTTCATTTGACGTATTGAATGCATTGTAGGATTCTGTACATTTAAGTTCTCCTCACGTCTGCAGAAGTTGATCATCCGAAACAAAAATAGTAGCATAACTGCAATAGTTAAATTAAAGACATTTTGCTAGTTATCATGTGTATTGCTTCAAATGGTCATAGTGGAAATATTTAAACTACAGTGGTTCTATGATGTATGAACTGGAAAGCATTAGTTTAATTAAAATCAACCACTTATCTATCATTGGAGCAGTTCATGGCCAAGGTGTTTTCTTTCACAGCAGATGATCAGTGCACAGTATTGACTAACCCTGAATTACAATATAAAATAACATATTTCTAAACGCACATTTCACCTTCAATGACTCATCAAAAACACGTCCTTGTACTTCAGCATGTTTGGATCCAGAGAATAATATTTTCATGCTTGCAAAGGATACCATATCCATCACAATGGCACACTCCACTCATCTGTATAGATACAGCTACCTAAACAGCTCCAGTTTCCATCCCTCCCGCACTAAACATAGTCCAGCTATTAGATACCACTGCCATCAAAATACCTTGTGAAAACCGAATACAAAATAAACTAATTCACGTATACCTCTAGCGACCACATACCATTCAGTTTCAAAGAAAATACAGAAAATAATCAAACATTTATAACCATTACTAACCAAAGATGCAGAATTAAAAAATATATATTCCCCAAACCCCCCATCCTTGCATTTAAAACATCAAACCTGAAACAAAAACTTGTCAGCAGAAGATTGGCCAACGAACAACTGAGAAGAGAAAATGGAAGGAACCCTTGTAACAAAAGGTGCCTGTAAGTTATGTCAACACAGCCACACATAATAAGACCTATAACATTAAAGGATCATATACATGCATATGAGAAAAATAAAGATGATCACATTCTTCACATTCAACACTAAAAATACAGGAATTGATATGTACGAAGAGCGAGGCATTTGTGGGCACATTTGGATGTCCCAGCTCAGCTTCCCAGAATGCAGTGTAATAACTGTTTTTCTCAGAACTCTGAGCTGGAAGCAGGTTATTTAACTTACTTTAGACGTTCAGATGTGAACACAGATGTACTTTTTATTTTATATATATATATATATTAAATAAAAGTGATTACACTGCATTCTGGGAAGCTGAGCTAGGACATGCAAATGTGCCCACAAATACTTCGCTCTTTAATCCTAGCCATTATCAAACATAGCTTCCTTTAAGCTTATGCATGCTGTATTACACAGCTTTAATGCAAAGCCAAGGTTGGAATAAACACAGGCCGAGTATCCAATCCATGTACAGCTGTTTCAAGCTTACACACATATTATATATATATATATATATATATATATATATATATACACACACATACACACACACATGGTATGCATTATTATAATGCACAGCAGGGAACATTAGCAGTAACATAAAGGTGAAGAGAGATGTGAACCACAGGGTTTGAGTACAGCATTGTATTTCCAGTGAATAGTTCATGTGTAAATCAATATAACTTTTCCAATATAAGCCTGACAAAAAAATGAATGCTTTCATAAAAAGCAGTAATCAAATGCTTTTGTAAATAGTCACAATGTACATGATTTCTACCGCTAAGCAATTGACAAAATCAGGCTTTTAAAAGATGCCACAATACAACTAAATGAAAGCTTCTCGTAGCACTCCTTTATAACAGGCAAGTAGAATTTAAAGTGACACTGAAAAATGACATTTATGACAAGACCATATACAATTTAGAGGATTGCTGAAGTGTCATATTTTTATATTATGTTCTTTTGTATAACTTGATAATGTGCAATATGTTTATGCACAGTTTCAAATAAATAATGGCAGACTTTCATATTTGAGTATTGTGTTCAAAGTGCTTTAAAGGACAGTTCAAGAAAAAAAAAAAAAAAAAAGACGCTTTTTCCTTGGATTTCCTGCTTATTTATGCTTCAACATATAAAAAAAAAATATATATATAATATATATTTTTTTTTTTGGGGGGGGGGGGGGGGTCATTGTGCTGTTGTCTTTTATATATGGCATTTTCACTTTGTTCACAAAATAATTAATAACCAGTGAGGAGTGGAAGGAACCATCTATTCAGGTAAGATTTCTAGTCAGCTCCTTTGAAAAGACACTTGAAAACTGATATTAGTGGAGAGTAACCCTGTATAAAATAGCCTTCCCTTTCAAGCTATATTCAAACCAAGATGGAATCCCCCACACCTTAAGATTTTCTCTAAAAATGCTTATATATCCCTATCATCCATGCTTGCTGATATTGTTATTGTGTTGCATACTTCACACTCATGTTACAAAACTATACTGGATCTTTCATAGTAATTAATAAACATATCTTGTGTTTTGTCCAGCATATCAGGGTATTTCCCGTTTCTGGCTGCCAGCGACTACTAAGTGATTCAGGGGTTAGGGTTAGGCCGTGCGCAACACTATTTTACTATGTAAAGCTTATCATCTGCACTACCCTAACCCTAAACTCTAAATCTAACCCAAACCTTAGGTAATTGAACACGTTTTGGCCCCTGGCTGCCACTGCTGGCAGATAGAAACCAGGAAAGGTCCAAAAAGTGAAAACTAGGGTTTAACCCATAGATGAAATGCAGTACAAATGGTGGGTATGTCTCCTGTAGCGAGAGATCAATACCAATATCAGCCTCTGCATATGGCCCTTAGCACAAGAGTGTACCTTTATACATACAAGGCTATTAGCACCAATGCAGGTTTTTGCGTTGTAATAATGGAGTTTGGAAATCATTATGTTAATATTTGTTGATTTTTGTGTTTATTTAGTTTTTTTCGTGTATACTCCAGTCCAGTCTTCTTCACGGAGAGGAGCAGCAATCACTCATGTAGAAGGAAGTCCTGTTTACAATGGTTTGATACACTCTTTATTGTATTCATATTTTTTCAATTCTTTCAATTCTTTTAATTGTCATATAAAATATAGAAATTGTTTAATATATAAGCAAGTGACACATAATGATTTATTTATAACAATTCTTAAAATATTTGACAAAAATTCAAAGTATGTAGCGCAAGTCATTTTTGAGGGAGTGCCACCAAAACATTATGGAGTTTGCAGTGTTTGTGCCAAAGAGACACATAATATTTTAAGTCACTCTCTCCCTATTTTTGATAATTACTTTTTGACGTGGTTTCTAAAAACACAAATACAGTTGATAGGTGTATAAACAAAATTATTTTATTAATACTCTTCTTTGTACAAGGTCTCACAGTGTCAATTAACCCCTTCCTTGCTTCCTCTCTCCGCTATAAGGGTGCAAAGTTTTTTCAAATGAATATAATAATGTTATTTTTTCAGTGCAAGTCTGCAGTGCGCCGGGAACATGTAACTAGATAACACAATACACACACCCGTTCCTGTCATGCCTCTTGGAAATCATTTTCCAGATCCCTATTGGGTGGCTCTGACCGAGTTTCATCTTCTATATATATATGGTTACAGAGTCTGGGGATACAAAATACCCATCTAATTAGTTTCTACTGCAGTTAACTATATTAGTTTAGTTGTTTCAGTATTACGCAAAAACATTGCAGACAATATTACCCCTTAAAAAGGTATATTTAAGTTTCCCTATTATTCCCTTTTTCTAATCTAATACATACTGTTTATATGAGAAACCTACATTATTTCGGTCCATACACATACAAGTTTATTTTATTTTTTAAATAACTTTGGTTTCTACACCCCAGAGGTGCTAACATAGGTTCCTCATACTAACCAACAGCGAAACTGTATTCAAGTATGTTTTGTAACCCTATACAAATCTTCAAGCAAAAAGCAGCACAGTGCAGGGATCCACAGCAGCAATGTCTGCTTCCTTGTGGTGGGAGCAAGATATTACACATGCCATGATGCTTTGTTGCAGAGACTGATTCCCCAGACATTGCAACAATGTTGTAGCTGCCTCTGATTGGCCACAATGATTTTAATTATAATTTAGCTTGGATCTTCAAAGGTGTTCCTTCTCAAAAGCAACTGCTAGAAAACTGAAGACATTTGCAAATGTTAGGGTAAGTTTCTTAATGTTTATGTTGGAATTTTTTTCATGCAAATAATGTTTTTCATACACTACCGATTCTCTTTTATCAGATGCATTCAGAATCCAGGAAATTTATATATAACTGTAACACCATTAGAACAGATGCTGATACATTTAGCATACACAGTTATATACGTATAAGCAAATGTGGATCTATGTACGGTAGACTCTCAGTTATCCAGAGCTCAAGCAACCAGAAAAAAATACATGTACTGTACTTTAAATAAAAATTAAATCTTACATGGCTCAACAAATGCCAGGAGCCAGGTTATCATGCCACAAAATGCTTACAGGCCCCTAGATTTCATCCACTGTATGACTCTGCAAGTCAATGTTACCTGGAAGCAGACAGGCATGAGTGACTTAGCCAGGACAATGTTGGCGCTATATTCCCAGGGTTCAGCACCAAAATCTCCGGCTGAACGTACCTGTGTGTAAGTGAGGAGTGAAAGCTGCTGCTGATAGAACAACCCTAACTGACAAATATACTTAGCAGAGCATCCTATGTGCAGCTAATCTAGGCCTCTTTTAATAGTGACTCTACATTTATCCTGCATATGCCAAAACCTGTGGGTGCCAGTTAATAGAGACTCTACTGTATTAAATTCCTGTAATAAAAAAATAAAAATAAACTTTAAATGATATTAGAAATGGTACATAATATATTACTCATCATTTAAACTAGCCCAAAAGAAAAACATTATTTTATAAGCAAACTTTTTACTAATTTTGTTATTCTCTACAAACAGCAGTAGCTTGGAAAAAGTGTCCATAATTATAGATATGTATGTATGTATGTATGTATGTATGTATGTATGTATGTATATTTGTACACTGCTCTAAAAATAGACACTCCAGAAAATAACGCTCGTTCTCCAAAAAAAAAACAGATGGGTGACATGCATAATCACATATATAGTTGTCATAACTGCAGGTTGTCAAAAGTTGTTGCTAAAGCTGCGGCCCTCGCGAAGAAAAAAATGGCCGCCGAAAAAAAAGAAAAGGAGGCTACAGGACCATAAACACGCAAAACACCACCGAGCACATACGGATTTTCCCAAAAAGCAGGACGTGGTCCAAGAACAAGGACGCAAAATCACCAACAGCCGCGTACCACACTTTAGGCGCGATTTTACACTAACTTACATAATGCGGAAGTACACAGCTACCCTAACGGATTTTCCTCGCGCACGCACACTACACACAGCACATTGCTCACACTTACACAGCAGCTCCACAGCACTCAAAACACACATTGTATGCTGCAGCAACATGAAAACAGATTGTCAGCTCTTCAGCATAATGCTTCCTGCATTTATTACTTCCAAATAGGTAAAGTATATTACTTTATTAATGTATTATTTAGTTCATTACCATACACCAAACAGCATTAGCTCACTTACAATTTCATTCCCGTAATTTTTTGACGGGCAATATTCTAGTAATAATAAAGAACACCGAAGGAGAAGTGGAGACAACATAATCCGAGTGTAATAGGATTAAGGCAGACATTGCCCTATGAAGCGGTCAATCTAAGCGAATTTAAAACTGAATATATATATATATATATATATATTTTTTTTTTTTTTAATGGTACATTGTTTATGCCTTCTATTATTATTATTATCGTTTATTGGTACAGCTCCAACATATTCCGTAGCGCTGTACATAGGTTAAAATCAAGGCAAAGCAATAGCAGTATTAACACATTGCAAAGGATGGAGGGCCCTGTCCAATCTGAAAGAAGATTCTGTATTTCAAAACATACGGACAAACCTACCCACCAGTAAAAATATTTTAAAGAAATTATAGCATTCCTACTTTAAATCTAAAATAACTTTCTGCAATAGAGGGCTTACATTGATATCACACATTAGGTTGCCATAGACAGGCTAACCGGACATGTTGCCATGGAGACAACAGAGGATTGTCAACACATCCTCTTTAAATACCTTTCGCTTAATCGATTAGAGCACTCATTTAATTATTTAAAGCAATTTCAAAATAGACAGGACATCATAGATTAAATGTATAATCTTTCAATAAAATGTGCATCTTTAAAAAGGGACATGGAAGGTTTCTGGATTTCACCAGGAATATAAGTTATACCTATGTATCCCTTTACCTTTGTGTACTTTATTTTATCAAAAATTGCTTAAAAGCTATGTTTTGCCTAAAATCTTACAAAATAGTTCCCAATTTGTTTTACCTCTCTGCAGCTCAGGAAGACAGTGTACTTCTAAGTACAGAGGGTTCAATGTCTCATAGTAATCAGTGGTAATATTCTACAACATGCTGCTTGAGAGAGGCTGCTGATTGGCTACACAGTCTATGTATTCATGAGCTACAGAAGGCAGAACAAAACAGGTACAAATGATGATTTTACACAGAAACAAAATGAGCTTATGAAGCACTTCTTAATTAAATAAAGTACATAACAGCAAATAGATCCAGCAGTATATTATATTCCTAGTGATACCCAAAACAATCTTATGCCAGAATAAAAAGCATTTGCTTTATTGATTTTATTAGCCATTTTTCAACTTATTTTTGGGTGTCAGAGACGGTTTAACTCTGCATGGCTGAGGACAAAGCCCCAGAGTTGGTGCTGAAGTCAGAACATGAAAACTGACAAGACTGAGTTCTCCAAATTGAAGAGCTAAAACAGTATTGTTGCTTTTTTTTTATCAGAATCTGCTAAAAATCATTAAACAGCTCCCAACAATTACAGGTAAATTGGAAATTGCACCAAATACACAACCTTTTTAAATTAAAAAATATATATTTGAGCTACAAATTAAACTAAGATAATTATGGTATTCTATTGGGACACAGCATGGTACATTGACTAATCCTTTCCATGGATGCAATGGCTGTTTTCCCAGATAGAAGTAGCTAACACATCCTTTAGTGAAGCACTTTACTGTGGTTCCAGTTCTCCATGGTTTTCGTAGTAATTGTCACTCTAAGTTAAATGCCAGAGCATAGTGTGGGAAACGCCAGCTTAAGGAAACTAGTGAACTGTCTTGGACTTCAGTTACTACATATTGCCATAGAGTATGGCCCTTCAAATTGGAGAAAGGAATTAATATTGGTACTACACATATTACAGAGATGCATTACTCAAATTAAGTTTGAAAGATACAGTGTCATCACAGAATCAAAACGTTCATTGTCTCACTTAGATCTGACAATCTAAGATTACAGTAAGAATATCTATTGGGCTGACATAATAGATGCTTGGTAGGAGTGAGTATAAAGATAAGATCATCATGTCTGTATCTGCCGAGTGGATCTATGGCCAAATGTATGTGGAAACCCAACCATCACACCCATAGGTGCTTTTAAATATTCCAAAACAATGGGCATTAATATGTAGTTGGTCCCCCTTTGATGCTATAAAAGCCTGCAGTCTTCTGGGAAGGCTTACCACATTTTAGAACATGGCTACAGGAATTGGGGCAGAGCTAGCAGTGAAGAAGTTTGATGAACTGACATGTTGGAAAGTTGGCATCCTATGACAGAATCATGTAGAAAGTCTCTGAGCTCTTCAGTATAACCAAATCTACTAGATTGCATGAATGTGTGCTCAATTTTATGCACCTTTTAGCAAATGGTGTGGCTGAAATAGCCAAATCCACTAACTAGAAAGGATATCCACATACTTGTGGCCATTTAGTTTATATACTCACAAGTTATTAGCACATATTTATTTGAAAACTTTAAGTATGATTCAGGGCATAATTAAATCAGGAAATAAGTCATACATCGCGTTCATAATTACAAAAATATTTTTGATATTGCTACAGGACCGTGGAGAGATCCATGATGATGGGTGGAAGTGGTATGTGTGAGAGAGGCCTTTACATTTCTGGAGATTACAGTGGATGATGCAAGGGGTCTGCTTCTGGGCCAGTGAAAGGGGATGGGTGTTGTGTCCATTTAAATCTTAGTCAATTATGTTTACAATAGCTCCCTCCTTTCCCTCCCCTTGTATCAAAACACACACCCTCATGAGTCACCTCTGAGGAGATGTTGTAATTAACACAAAATTAATTTCTGTACTTATAAACAGAGTCTTAAAAAAATCTGTTTACCCCCCAAAAAATGCTTTATGCCCATGGTGTACACAGCTGAGAATTTTGTTAATTTGGTATATATTTGACAAACAAGTGTATTTATTCTGCAGTGAAAGAGGGGTCAGCAGTGACCCCTGTACCAGTGAAAAAGTTAAAAAAAAAATCAATTTAAATGTATAAGCAATGTAGTATGTGTCACTAAAGACAGTACAGGCTCTCAGAGTCTGTTTTATGTCCATGTCCATTTAAACAGACACTTTCAGCAAATACATTTTTTTTTTATAAATGACACAGGTAGTTTAAGTATATGTGCATCTTGTGTAAATATGATTTTTTCCTTTCTTACACATACTTAAAGTGCAGTTTCCTTTTGACTCCTGATATCTCACAAGATAACAGGAAGATCAGCATCCCCTGTCACACAGCAGTACTCTAATGTTTTATTGTGTAGAGTGGTGGTTAACAGCTAGTCCTCAGTGACAACGATGATAAGGAGAACCTAACACTTTAAGCTTATCACTATTATTAGCCACAGTTATAGATATTGAGGAATCCATGTGTTAAAGTATACAATATGCTAAATTTTGTGTGCCACTTGAATGGTTACCCTGTCATAAATGATCTGAATCTCAGAAGGTGATCCCCAGAAGTATTGACATTTAACCAACCAGTCCCCGGTAGCAGTGTAAGGTAACCATCTGGTCCCCAGTAGCACTGGCAGGTAACCAGCCGGTCCCCAGTAGCACTGGCAGGTAACCAGCCGGTCCCCAGTAGCAGTGGAAGGTAACCAGCCGGTCCCCAGTAGCAGTGGAAGGTAACCAGCCGGTCCCCAGTAGCAGTGGAAGGTAACCAGCCGGTCCCCAGTAGCAGTGGAAGGTAACCAGCCGGTCCCCAGTAGCAGTGGAAGGTAACCAGCCGGTCCCCAGTAGCAGTGGAAGGTAGCCAGCCGGTCCCCAGTAGCAGTGGAAGGTAGCCAGCCGGTCCCCAGAAGCAGTGGAAGGTAGCCAGCCGGTCCCCAGAAGCAGTGGAAGGTAGCCAGCCGGTCCCCAGTAGCACTGGCAGGTAACCAGCCGGTCCCCAGTAGCACTGGCAGGTAACCAGCCGGTCCCCAGTAGCAGTGGAAGGTAGCCAGCCGGTCCCCAGTAGCAGTGGAAGGTAGCCAGCCGGTCCCCAGTAGCAGTGGAAGGTAGCCAGCCGGTCCCCAGAAGCAGTGGAAGGTAGCCAGCCGGTCCCCAGAAGCAGTCGAAGGTAGCCAGCCGGTCCCCAGAAGCAGTCGAAGGTAGCCAGCCGGTCCCCAGAAGCAGTCGAAGGTAGCCAGCCGGTCCCCAGAAGCAGTCGAAGGTAGCCAGCCGGTCCCCAGAAGCAGTCGAAGGTAGCCAGCCGGTCCCCAGAAGCAGTCGAAGGTAGCCAGCCGGTCCCCAGAAGCAGTCGAAGGTAGCCAGCCGGTCCCCAGAAGCAGTCGAAGGTAGCCAGCCGGTCCCCAGAAGCAGTCGAAGGTAGCCAGCCGGTCCCCAGAAGCAGTCGAAGGTAGCCAGCCGGTCCCCAGAAGCAGTCGAAGGTAGCCAGCCGGTCCCCAGAAGCAGTCGAAGGTAGCCAGCCGGTCCCCAGAAGCAGTCGAAGGTAGCCAGCCGGTCCCCAGAAGCAGTCGAAGGTAGCCAGCCGGTCCCCAGTAGCAGTGGAAGGTAACAAGCCGGGCCCCATTAACAGTGGAAGGTAACCAGCCGGTCCCCAGTAGCAGTGGAAGGTAGCCAGCCGGTCCCCAGTAGCAGTGGAAGGTAGCCAGCCGGTCCCCAGTAGCAGTGGAAGGTAGCCAGCCGGTCCCCAGTAGCAGTGGAAGGTAGCCAGCCGGTCCCCAGTATCAGTGGAAGGTAACCAGCCGGTCCCCAGGTCAAAAATGTCTCTCTGTGGTGTAACAATGAAAGCATTGTCTCATAGTATTGTGGAAGAGAATAAGACTGGACCAACAAAGTGAGACAAGTATACTAGTATTACGACTATGGTTTATCAGTCATGACCACTTTATTGAGCAAATGCATCCTTTTAACTTTGAGACTAAAAGCACCATAACTACATAGTAATTTAGGTTGAAAAAAGATCTTAGTCCATCAAGTTCAACCTTTTTAGATCTCCTCTGATCTGCAATACGCAGATTTATTGTTAATTGATCCAGAGAAAGGCAAACAGAAAAAAAAAAAAACAGTAAAACATTGCCACTTGTCTCAACAGGAAAAAAATAAATAAAATTCCTTCCTGATCCCAGATACAGGCGATTAGATTCATCCCTGGATCAATACTCCCTCTATATTTATCCAGGATAGCCCTTACTGCCCTTTCTATTTAAAAATATATCCAATCCCTTTTTAAAGTTATCTATCGAATCCACTGTCACCACCTCCTTTGGTAGAGAATTCCACAGATTAACCACACTTACTGTGAAGAACCCTTTTCTTTCTTTAAGGTGAAATCTTTTTACTTCTAATCTCAATTGTCAGTTGAAAACCTCTTGGCACAAAAAGTTCCCTTGACAAAGCCTTGTATTGACCCTGGATGTATGTATATAAGATAATCATATCCCCTCGTAGACGCCATTTTTCTAGAAGAAATAAGTTTAATTTCCAGAGTCTTTCTTCATAACCTAGCCCCTCCATTCCCCTTTATTAGCTTTGTTGCCCTTCTCTGTACCTTTTCCAGCTCTAAAATGTCCTTTTTATGAAGTGGTGCCCAAAATTGTACTTCATTTTCCAAATGAGGGTGTACTAGGGATTTGTATAGTGGCAGAATTATATTTGCTTCCCTTGCTTCTATACTGTTCTTAATACATGCTAATATTTTACTTGCATTTGCAGATGCTGCTTGGCATTGAGCATTGTTACCTAGGTAGTTGTCCACAAGCACTCCAAAATCCCTTTCAATATTTGATACCCCTAGATTTGCTGTAGGAAAGTTTTTTAAAGGCATTCTGCTCTTGTAGGTAGTATGCCAAATAGTCAGAACCATAGCATATTATTTAAATAAATAAACAAATTTATATAATATATATATACATATATATATATATATATATATATATATATATATATATATACACATATACATACACACACACACTACCTACTCACAATTTCCACAACACAGGCTGAGATCCCGCTCCATGCTGATGATAGCCAGTAAGCTTGAAATAGCTGTCCATGGATTGGATACTCAGCCTGTGTTTAATCCAACCTTGGCTTTGCAATACAGCATGCACAAGAGTAAAGGAAGCCATGTTTGATAATGGCTATGGATTGAAGAGTGAGGCATTTGTGGGCACATTTGCATGTCCCAGCTCAACTTCCCAGAATGCAGTGTAATAACTGATTTTCTTGGAATTCTGAGCTGGAAGCAGTTTTTTTTAACTTGTTTTAGACATTCAAATCTGGACAGATGTACTATATATATATATATATATATATATATATATTTATTTTGTATTAGTTTTTTTTTCTTTTACAACCTTGTTTGCAGCTCTGACATTCCTCCTTTCCTACGGAGTCACTTTAGGACAGCGTGGGCAAGTTCTGTCCTGTAAGGCCACACAGCCCTGGATTTGAGGATATCCCTGCTGCATACAGGCAAAACTATTGCTTCTTCAGTCATCCTGAAATTGCTAGTTTCCAAATAAAAATAAAAAACTTACAATGACATTACCCTCACATTATATATATATATATATATATATATATATATATATATATATGTGATCTACTGAATGGACTGAATTGTATAGGTTCTATTGAGTACCTTTGTGCACACTGATCATGAATACACCTCATTGTGATGATCCACTGAGGCATTTCAGGCATTAATGAAAATTAGTTTGGAATGTAATACCTTTGAGCCCCTATGGTAGACTCTGATAAATCTGCTACTATAAGATGTTAGAAGTCTGGTATTCTGTTACGGAGTACAAGTACAGCATAACCACACAAGAAAAGGGACTTTGATAGAGCAAATTCTGTTTTTACAAAACGGTGTAAATTTGTAACAATGATAAAAGCTTCCTGAAACCACACCCTTAAAGATTCTTGGCACCAATGGTACTGAAGAGATATGTATAATAATTGATTAACCCAAGCACACATTATTACAACATATATAAATTTGCTAAGGATTCATAAACGCTTTACTACCAAATGGATCAAGAATACAACATTCTACCCAGTGTCTCGGCCCTGACCGAGAGTAAGCATATTGATTTTACTGTATTTCCAGTGGCCATCAAACTGTGAGATGCAACTGTGATGCATATTTAATTTCTAGTACCTACACAACTTTATATTTCCTCTTGTAATGCTTCTCTGGAAAAAAAAAAAAAAAGTAGTTTTATCAGAGCTGTATTTAATATGTTTCTTTAATAACTTTAAGCCAAACAAAAGCTTGCAGGGCTATTAAAGAATTTGTGCCCTGTCTGACAGTACATTCTGACAAAGGCATCCACCTGCATAGTGTGACAATCTCCCTAAATACTGGACTTTGCAGCAGTGTAACCATATACATTATACAAAGTGCTTTGCAAGACTGAGAGCTTGCAGGTTTATAGACTAACAGATTAATGAAACAATTGGTGAACAAATTAAAATAATCAAAGCTTAGCTGTATACACATAAAGGTATACACTTCTAACTTTCTAGCATATCTCATTGGGTTAAATTGAAGTTTATTGTAGAAAGAGTGTGAGAAATTGTAGAGACCTTGGAGGTCAGAAGTGACAAACAGAAAAGAATACAGGAGTAATTAGTGATTATGTTATATTATAGTTTTAGAGCTTTAGGGGTTGACACTATTAAAAGGGACATTGTAGACTAAAATTCTTAAGGCTTCATAAAGGCTATGATTAGCGCATTACCACTCAGTGAATTGATATTTGCATTTTAGAATACAGCTGAATTTCTTTATCTACAATTCAAGCAGAAAGAAGACTTTGAATTTAGGACATTACAGATAGGAGGAGGTATTTTTTAAGGCAACAATGGAGATTGCCCAGAGGTCATATAATTGTTCTAGACCACTGCAAGTTTGCGACTACAGTGTCCCTTGAATTAGATCAACTTATAATTAGAGAGTAATGTGCAAAAAAATAAATAAATAAGAGAGGTCCTCTCTGCGAAAATGCTGAATGAAGTAGGATTTACAAAATCTTACAAGTTAGTTAAGTATAGGGCTTACCCAAATTAATAATTTGTATGGTTGTCCTTTAGACAAGTTTATAACACTCACTCTCTAGAATATAAGCTCTTTGTGAGAGGACATCAGATATCCTTTGTCTCTATTAATATCTGCCATTGGTATATGCTTTTCCAATCCTGTAATTATATCATTCTACAGCTGTTAATATGAATATAATATATATAATCTATGTTTTTTGGCTATGAGGAACTTTTTACAGTTATATGTGTAAGTTACAGTTTCTTGAGTTGAGCTGAATCATATGTAGCAAACAATTTTCTTGGCTGCTTACTGAGTCACATTCTGCACACAACATGTCATACTCACCCTTCTGCCTCAGGTATTGTATTTGGTGCCTGCGGCTCTGCTTCTCTGAAAGCTCTTGAAGAAATCCAGATTCAGGGTTGCTCCTACTCAAAAAGGCATCTGAACTGGATGCCTCTGTTGAGCTATCCACACTATCATGCCGGGCGCCTTGACCAGGGCCACCACAACCACGAAGAGTGTCGTAGAGTTCTGTAAGAAGTCCATTTACCAGGGAGGACGTACGACTACGTGTTTCCTGGGGCCAACCAGTGCTATCAATGCTGCCCCTGCCACTTGACCTCGCACTCCCCAGTACCTCACCTCCATTATCTTCAGTTGTTGGTAATGGCCAGGCAACTGGGATAGTGCCTTGCCAAACACTGAAGTTATGAGGGAAGCCAGTCTCTGCAGAACTCTCATTAATAAACACATCACTGTCCTCTTCTACAAACAACTCCTCTGCATCCATATCTATGGTTTCTATGACAGGTGAGCATGATGGTCTCTCCTCACCGACAAACAATTCCTCTGTGCCCACCTGTGTAGCTCCCATGACAGGTACCTGTGATGATCTCTCCTCGCCTATGAAGAACTGCTCTGTATCCACCTCCAATCCCATTACAGGTAATTCTGCAGACATGATTCCACAACTCTGGCCTGGGTATTGCTACCGACATGTCACCCAAGGTGCGTTAAATAAGGAACAGCAGTTTAAGTGACACACACCAACCAGGCCATGCCTGCTGTTCACTTTCTCACTCCACCAGCAACTTTCTTACTCTGGAAAGAGTTCCGGGACTGTACTAACAGGAGTTACTGGAGGTGTGGCTGCTTTCCATTCCCACTGTTATCACAATTAAAATGCTTTATTATCTCCCTCTGAGTTGAAGTGGTTCAGACCTGTCTGGTAACTTTTTTCAGGTACTTGTCTAACAGGTGAATAAGAAGTGTGACGTCTGCTCAGACCACCTCTTGCAGCTTGCAGGCATGTTTGTCAACTTGTACAGTTCATTTCTCCGGACATGAGAGGTAGACTGGACAAAATAAAGGGAGACAAGGAAATCATCATTTTAAAATTATTGCCAATGTTATAGTATTCCCACTTGGTATTAGAAATAAAAGGTATTAAGGAACTTTGTCTGATTTTTTTGCATTCCTTCAGTCCAGAAAATTTTTTATTACTCGATATTGTCCTGGTAAAGTACCAACAGCCTATAAATAAAAAAATAAATATATTTTTTAATTGAGACATAATTCTATTTTCACAAAGAAACACATCATGGCGAGCGCTACATATACACAGACCAGAACATTTAATTGGCATTTCCTGCAAATCTGTAAAAGAGCTTTTCTGAGAGATTTCCTACAACAATAGTGTTTCATATCCTGTAACACAGACTGCCATACAATACAAAACATGGACATTCTCAGTTGGTTTAAACTGATACACGTAATACCAAGCCTTCTCATAATTTAAGTTCCACAATAGGCTCACCCCCAATCGGATATATTATATGTACCTGTTTCCTCCTCCCTGCAGCTAGTGTCTGCTCTCCTCCAGGTTGCTGTGTCTGCTCCTGATCTCAGCAGTAAACTGACCAGAAGCTGCAAACTTCAATGGTGGGCGGAGCCAGTAAGTGATATGCCAAGAGGAGCCAGGACAACTGCCAATAGAGGGGGGCTGGGAAGAATGGGAGAATTGGTGGCTGTAGAACAGGATGGGAATATCAACGTACCCCCAGTCACAGTATGACAGTGCAGTGTTTACAGCTGGGATCATGTGCTAGGATATGCAGAGGATTTGTACACAAGCTGCACCTTAACATGACCTGCTGATCTAATGACAGCAAGTAAAGCGTCTGTAAGCGAGTGTTATAGGGCAGTAATTATATAAAAATGTCATGAACTGGTTATGAATGTCAGTCAGCATTAACATACTTATATTATGTAGTTATTATACTAATGATAAAATAAAGGTTTAGTTTTACATTAATGCAACTATAGTTATAAATAAATATTTTATTACCGCACACATCACAAATTATGAGCAAGGGGTGAGAGAAAGTAAGTAAATCTCATATAAAAAGTGATTGCATGCTTAATTGAGGAGCAGTTTCACTGTTTTGAATGTATTCACCATTCAAGGAAAAGTGAATTAAATATAAAGACATAGGTAACTTAATAATAAGTGGACCATTTTGCAGAAAGCAATATATCTGTTACTGTGTGTATGTAGTAACAGTAGGTTACCTGAGTATGTCATGTATCAGTTACTTTGTGTTCCCGGCCCCTTCTGCAAGTTAGACTGTGATAGCAAGTTAGAGAGATAGCAGTGCTTTACACAACTTTGTGAATTGCCAGAAATGCATGGTTTACAAAGGAATGCTGATTAATACAAATCTCCAGATTCACTAAGCTTCGCAGCAAGTAGGTGAATGTTGTGGTGACGTCTTTGTGAGGAAATGTTTTCCTTCCCTCTTCACTTACGCAAAGGATTGGCAGCAGCAGTGTCGCCGCTAAAGGCTAGATGGAGCTGCTGATTTTCGGAATACTGCTGCACATTGCATATAAGGCGCGCAAACAGAAGAGGCCTTGATCTATGAGAGTCACGCCCAAACATAGAAATGGCCTCGCTGTTGATTTAGCGCCGTTGAGTTGCGCCACATCGGAGGGGGAATAATTATAGGCCTTCCCTGAAACCTGACGATGCCATCTAGCGGCTACTTACTGACACTGCAGCTGTAAGTGCTGGCGATTTCTTGAGCATACAAAACGGGATAGATCCAGGAAATGTGCCATTTTAGTCTCCGCAATCCATTGTGAATGTATCCCAAAATAACAGTTGTGTCGCACAATTTAAATAAAAAAAGTTTTCTAGAAAAAGGTCGACAGATTCAAATGTATTACATTCTGTTGTTGTTTAGTCATTGAGTCATGTACGACTCCCCATGACCCTCTTTATTGTTCCAGGCACATCTATCGTTATGTCTCTGGTTGTGCATAATTATAAGGTTTTATTTGCAAAGATACTGGAGTGAGTTACCACGTCCTTCCCCAGTGGACCTCAATCTGTCTGACATCTCTGCTATGACCTGCTTATTTTGGGTGACCCTACATGGTATAGCTCTCAGCTTCATCGAGGTGCACATCCCCTTTACCAAAATACAGTAGCAAACCAGAAGAGATTTTATTCTATATATCATTTAATACTATATATATATATATTGGGACAGATCAAGTATGGACTAGTAGTCCCTTCAGCCAGCTGTGTTAAAGTTCCCAGTCACCAAGGGTCCTCCCTATTAGAGTCAATTATATTAGTATAAATGTTTTTAAATGTAAAAACATGTAAAAACTTACATTTTATATGTGTGAAGAACACCCCATGTTAAACTCTCCCTCACTGTATTAGTTTCCAATCACTTATAAAAATAGCATAACTCCAGGAAATATTCTAAGGCATTTGACTGTGAATATTTTCTTCTACATTTGCCATGTCCTGATTATAACTGAACATTATGTTATGTAGAGTAATGGTGTGGCCAAAGTTCACCATGTTAAGAAAATGCTTTAAAAAAAGATACATATTTCAATATACTTAATCTTCAGGCAGCCTGATGTC
This sequence comes from Discoglossus pictus, assembly GCA_027410445.1. Lineage (NCBI taxonomy): Eukaryota > Metazoa > Chordata > Amphibia > Anura > Alytidae > Discoglossus > Discoglossus pictus. The sequence continues at coordinate 309,136,534 of CM050167.1, forward strand.
CCCTGCAAATGCGCTAGCCCTAGGCCTGAGCCTCATGCATATAGGCAGAAACACACCCTGATGACTTTTTTTGTTTTTATAATGAATATGCTATGGTCTCAGTTCAGTGAATTTAAAACTGGTTTGTGAGGAATCCAAAATGAGGGAGATATGTCAAGCATCAAATGAGCTGTTATATGCTTTATTGTGCTTCAGTATTTTCCATTGGAAAACTTGCCATTGCAGCCCAGGCGATAGCATAGTTAATTTCCCCCAATGACCTGTATGAGACCAGGGCCTCCATTCAAAAATTAGAATTTGAAATTTGCAACAGTTACAGAGCGATTCAATTAATCAAGCCCGCAGCTCCTTGGCCGAAAGCCTAAACCGTAAACCGTGCACCTGTAAGTAACATTTCAGGGCATGATCATGATCAATTAAGCAAGGCCGTAGCTACCTATTTAGAAACAGCCAATAGTAAATGAGACCGCCATCATAACGTCAGTAAAACATGGAGTTCAAATGTCAATCACTTAGCGTTTAGGGGTCTGATATGCGATCAGATACGCAATCTGACAATGTACAAAATAATAAAAATGAATGACAATACAGTTTTAGTCCTTGTGGGTGGCCTGATGTATACACTCCTTGATTACCGAGATTGATATAACACGCAAATGAAACATAAAGTGCAGTATTGATTTTTTATTTGCATTTACAGTGCTACAAAAAGGTGTTTAACCCCCTTGCGAGTCCTATCTGGTACTCATAGGATTTTCTTCTTAAATTTGACATTTACAGGTGTGAAAACATTTGCAGGATTGAGGAATTGTAGCAATTGAATAGCAATTTGCGATTGTAACATTTACAGGCTTGAAAGATCAATGGCTTAGATGAGTTGGAGTGACGATTTTGACAACCGCATGGATTTTTAGCCTGTAACTCGCGAATTCGTTTGCGGGTAGCTAAAAGATACTAATTGAATAGCAAAGTAGTTTCCTGGCTACATTACAGGCTCCATTAACTAACAATTGCTCAACTGAATAGGGACCCAGGTCTCTATACCTCCCTATATTTAAAGTAGCCATACACATTTTAGAAAATGCATGCTAATTCTTGCAACTATCAGAGCTATTCTGCTCTTAAATCATATATATATTCCAGAACAGACACATTTCTGGAACTTATTTTACTTGAACTAGATTCTAGAAACATTTGATCACATTTGCATGAAAAATGGGCAATGCTCAGGCTGAAAAAGAGGTAATGTCTATAAATACAAAACTGTCTCTTCATAAGAGGGACACTATTATCTTACAAAATGTATGTTGCTCGTTATACTGGAAGAGTAACTAGTCCAAAGTAATTTTACCAGGTCTCTCACTCAAACTTGTCTAACATATGCAATTCCTAGGTGCAAATTGAATTTGAATTTGAGTGAGACCAGTCGCATGATTGTCTTTTAAGCACTAGGTAGCACTGACAAAGGAATTCAAAATACTTTTATCCTAAGTGCCTCACTGTTCGTGCTTCCTTTTCCTCATTTCCCTCTCCGGATATAGCGGAGAGGTTTAATTGGTACATTTACAGCCTTATTCAATTTAAATTCTGCAAATTTAAAAGGGCTCTATTTAAGCACACAGCATATTTTTTTTACAGAAGTTTTTAGTTAGTGAACTTTTATCCAAAAGCAAGGTCTTCACTAACTAAAAACTTCTGTAAAAAAAATATGCTATGTGCTTAAATAGAGCCCTTTTAAATTTGCCGAATCGCAATTTAATAAGGCTGTTAATCAGTTCCTGTAATGTGGCAAATGAGTGCTGCTTTACAGAATGGGTACATGGAATTACTTCTGAGCTAAAGTTAAACATCTGATAGGATCAGGTCAATGACAAAATAAAGTTAGATCTCTGAAAAGAGAAAATTAACTATTCAGCTTTTGCAAATAAAATAAAAAAACATGTGTAATTTTTAAAACCTGCCCGTATGATTTAATATGTAGGACATTTGTATCCCTTTAAAAATGCACTAAAGAGTGTCTGCATTGGCAGCCATCACCCTCAGATGGAGTAACTTGTAGCTCTGCTCAATGTGGTTTTAATCTTCCTAATATTTTATCTATCCCACGACTGGCAAGAGAGCTTACTGGATCATCTTGGTTTGAACAATCAGAGCAACCTAGTGGTTCTCTCTATATAGCTATCTACAACCTAGGAGCATTCTGGGCGTGTCTCTGAAGCCTCGCAAGCTAGACACGCAGTCCTGTCAGACCAACACCTCCCTGTATTAGGTCTTCTGCTTGCCACTGGGCTGATGCTCTCTGGGAGGGGCATGTACAAGTGACATTTAGTAATTCTGTACGCCTCCAGCAGATTTACTAAACTTCTGAAGAAATATTATTATTATTATTTATTTGTAATGATCCAACATATTATGTAGCAGGAACAACTTTAACACATTGTAAAAGATTGGCGTGCTTGTCTTTGAGCTTAGAATCTAACCCAGTGCTTTCCTCAAACCATCATACATTAAAAACTTGCAATCTAAAGATAGCCATTTAATTTTATATGTAACACCTGTGTATGAAATAACAAATACAATGAAAATAATGTTAATGCCAATACAGTTTAATGCAGTGTTACAGGTTACAAATATTATAAATGCATAACTTAAATAGGAAATGTAATATTTATAGGCCTCTGAAAAATGGCACAACATGCACACATACCCATTGACAAAGAATTTGTGTCCTAGAGCCCTTACTATGAAATAACACCTCCTCCATTTATAATGTCAATTACCTGGGTCCAGGTAAATGTCAGAAAATTCAAACATTTCAAGATAGTCTATGGAGCTTGTAAGTTAGAGCCAATAAGTCGACTAAATTGGCTTTTTGATCATTTTCTATTTTTTTTTTTAGTCATATAGTCATTTCTAATTCTCTGGACCGTAACACATCTTTATGTCTATGGTCATGCTCATCCATTTGGTATTCATGAGATACTGGAGTGGGTTGCCAGTTCCTTCTCCAGTGGGCCACAGAATACAGCTCCTGGTGTTCCTAGGTGGTTTCCCATCCAAGTACTGACCAGGCCCAACCCTGCTCAGCTTCAGGGTGGTGTGCCCTCTTGGTTCCATGACTTGAATCGAACCCAGGTTGCAACAGGCAAAGCACTGAATCCTAACCACTGGACCACCAGGAAACCCATTTTGATCTTTACCTGCCATTAAATCTATGCATTGAAATCTTCATCACTTTAATGAAATCTTCATCACTTCATTATTTAGTACATCAACGTCTTAAAACCACGCACACTCTTGTTTTTATCTGTGAAGGGGAAAATTCCCATAATATATCTTAAGCAATTGCATTCCAGATAGCAATTTAGAAAGTTGATGGATTTTTCTTTTTTATATCGAAATGTACATTTGAGATAAAAGCAATTGTTATTATTAATTTAAAAAGCAATATCTTGTATGGATTTTCATGTATACATTTTGTCAATTACAAGAATAAATTAATCTTTTTAAATGTGTAACTTATTAAGTTAAATTGGTAATAGCAATTGCAATGTATAAATAAACCCCTTTGTCTTACTTTACAACCATAAGCCCATACTTACTCTCATCCAGATAATTAGATCTCATTTAAATCTCTATACGCAAATAAAATAGCTGTAGCTCTAACTAGGAGCCAGTGGGCTTCACTTGCTGAAGTTGCAAATTTAGCAATTAGTAGATTATCCATTTGTTGTTGTAATTATAAAGGGATTCAGATTTAGCAATATAGCAGCTTATTGTTTATGGACATCAGATGGAGGATTGTGATAACTAGAATTAATTAGAGCTGTATTCGTTTTAATTACAAGTGGTAATACTGGTTTTTAAGTTGTATTACTGGTTATTCAATGCAAGGTATTAACTGATTGGAGCTGCTTCTTTTACACAACTACCCTCAAATAGGTGAATTGTTTATTTTTTGTAACAGGACACGGTAAGTTTGTATTTAATGTTGATATAGTGTAAAAACTTCCAATATATGTATTTTAGAAATCATGTACCATATAATCAAAGCACATCAATACGTTACCAACATTATGCAGACTTTAAAAGGGGGATCCAGGCCATATGTCTGCGGTCGTGCTGCGGGCTCCAGTTCGTCTCCGATTCTGGTGCTATTTAATTGAAGGAGCCAACAAGTTACGTGTTGAAAGCCGACTCCATAAACCATTCATGGTCTGTAACAGTTCAGGGCGGGAATATGATCAATTAAGCAAGACCGTAATCTCCCATTTTGAAACAGCCAATAGAAAATGAGACCGACATCCTTATGGCAGTAAAACATGGAGGTTACATGTCAATCAATTAGGTTCGGGGGTCTGAAGTGCGGTGGGACTCGCTAACCATTTAAAATGCTAAATTATAAAAATGAATGCCAATATTGTTCTAGTCCATGTGGGTGGCCTGATATGTATTAATTCATTGATTCCCAAGATCGATCTAACCATGAAACGAAACTAAACAAAAAACGAAATAAAAATAAATCTTATATACTGCCGATTTGCGAGCTTGAGACTGTTGTGCGATTAATTCTAATGTCTGTCATCGCTTTCCCTGCAATTTACAGTGCAGAATTGATTTCTTATTTGCATTTACAGTACTGCGGACAGGGTTTAAACCCTCTTGCGGGTCCTCACTAGCACTTGTAGGATTTTCTTCTACATTTGCCATTTACGAGTGTGAAAACATTTGCGGCCTTGGGGAATTGGAGCAATTGAACAGCGATTAGCGATTTTAGCGATTGTAACTCTTGTGAAAGTGAAAGATCAAAGGCTTCGGAGGCTTCGGGTTTAACCATCGCAGTTTTCAAGGCTGTAACCAGTAAACCGATTGGAGCACGCAAAAAGACGCCAATTAAATAGCAAATTAACTTACGGCCTCCCTTACGGGCGCTGTTAACTTATGATTGCTCAATTGAATCAGGCTCATAGATTGCATTCTGCTTATGTATTCAGGTTCCCTAAGTTTGAGTCTAGGTGTAGGACTACAATGAATATCAAAGAGTTTCGCACTTGTGCACAAAGGAAACCTGAATACGCAAGCAGAAACATTCTGCAATTCTGAACTGTTGATGCCACTCAGTGAATTGACCTCACCACCACTGATCTAATGTAAATGCACATGACAATTTACTGAACATTTATCAATTTACTAGAAGCACTCCTTCTCACCACAGGGTCCCTTTTTCGGCCATCTGGCAGGGACGGCTGGGACAGGGGGAGGGTGTCCAGCAGCATGTGGGGCAGTAGGGTGTGGTAGAAGGGCTTGTTGAGGGCCGCTGATCTGGAGTGGTGGATTGACAGGGAGCCTGTCCCTGGAAATGTTGTAGAATGGCTGCTATGAGGTCCCCACCCCTGGACAAATTTTCAACTTGCTCCTGTTGCTTTATGTGTTGTTGATGTAGTTCCATAACAACATTTCTTTTGTGCCTCCTGTGTCACACCTGATCCGTTTCAGCTCTTGGAGTAGCTAATGCCTGGAGAGGGTGACTGTAGGGGAATGGTGGATGATGCCGTGTGGGACAATGCTGTTGCTATAGGAGTCAGTGGTGGTGGTGGTAGTGAAGGGGTAGCAGCCCAAGACCCATGATCATCCCAATAGGAGGAAATGGGATGAGTTTTGATCTATTGGATAAGGGGGCTGTGGGGTCGAAGACTACCATGGTGGCAGAGGGCCCTGTGAGCTGCTGGTATGCATGTGCTGGAGACAACTACTGTTTCCTCCCCTCTACTCTCCCCCTCACCCATCCTCTCCCTTGGGTCTCTTCTATTTCTCCAACTCTACATTCCCCTCCTCCCCTCCCCTCCATCTCTGACATAAAAAAAATAAAGCAGTCACACCGCTCATTCACAGATGCACGCACAGACATCCTCTCAGAAGCCTGCACTATCACATTCAAATGATAAACATAAGTGTGTAAATGGTTTTATAAAAAAACATATGTTTGTATGTGTATTGTATGCATCTTCTAATAGTGTAGGGTGCAAGGGTCATGCGCTAATGGGATGGGCTATAAAGAAGTTGGTAGATATGTGGTGCATATGTATATGTGGTATGTTATAGCTGTATGTGTGTTGCATGTAGTGGCGGCATGTAGCAAGAGGGTATATCTCTGGGGTATGTGTTCGGGGGGTGTTAGTTATATAGTAGATTTAAAAGAGATGAGGAAAGATTTTTTTTTTTACACAGACAGACACAAAATGCCTTATTTATCGAATGATATGCTTCTTCAATCTCAATTAAATGAATGTAATGCTTTCATGTAGACATTATAGGCTCAGTAGCTAAGTCTTTTTCCTTGTCACCCTGAGACTGTCATGTAGATTTAATTGACTTACATAAATTGTAAGTACAGTATTAGTCCAAAACTATAAGGATCAAGAGATGTTCCTCTTGGACATCAGTGGACATCAGGTATTGGGGTGGTTAAATATTTTTCAAACTGAGTTAGTAATTATGACTGGAAAATGCAGAGATTACTATCATAAGGGCTTGACCAAATCTCCCAACATATTGGTGAAACACATATTTGTGCCAACATCAATTACAACTGACCTTGCCTTGAACACTGTTCTACTTGACATATCAACATGACCACAAGCTGTTTGTTTTGCGTCTTTTGTGTTTTATTACCTTTGTCATGGTGTAATGCTTTTATTGTTTAGCACAAAAGGCACAACCAGATTATGCAGTAGGGTGGCAAATACCATAGTTGAGACTGAAACATTAACCTTTAAAAACATTACACAAAGAAGTTTAGTCATGCACTTGCATCATAATCAGATACATATTTTTAGGTTTACATATGAAAAAGGTACAGAGCTAAATAGAACCAAACAGGGAAATGGAGAGAAGTAGTTTAGGATTATTTTTTTTCTAAAAGTTTATTTCCTTATACCAGTGATAATGGTTAATGTATTGTGTAAATAAAATACATTGTAAAATGGAATAAAAAGATACCACAATCATACTTAGAAAGGGGTGATAACTAAACATAGACTTTCTATTTTTAACTTTTATATACAACTAGCGACTTTCCCGTCAAAAATGACAGGGCAATAACATTTGAAGCCACACAATGTAAGGCTTTTGCTCCTCTGTGGACCTTTGGCACTCATTTTGAGCCCCGCGCTGAGCGCCTTTGGCGCTCATCGCAGGGCTCGCAATGAGCGCCTTTGGCACTCATTCTCAGCCTATCCCCTTGTGTACTTCAACGATCACCTTTGGCGGTCATCATGAAGACAGATATATAAGTACAGTGTAAATTAATAAATGAATATACTTTACCTATTTATATTTAATATGCAGCAATCAATATCCTGAAGACCTAACATGATGTGCTACATTCCTGGTTAACTCGTACATGCCTGGCGGTGATTTTTGTGGCTCTGTGTCCTTTAGCCTCGTTTTCATTTTTCTCGTCCGCCATTTTTCTTCTCGCTTAGCCGATTTTCAAGTGGCGAAGCTTAAATGCAACTTAAATTTGCGTGCAAACTCACTCCCAGACGTCCTGGCTGTCCCCCCATGCTGTGTGTGATGTTTGTTTTATGTGGTATTTTTTTGTTGTTGTGGTTTTGGTGTTTGTGGATATGGTGGTTTGGTGGTTAACTTCGTATTTTTGCAACCTATTTTTTTTCTAAGTTCCGCGGGTAGTAATTGTTGTTTGTAAAAGTCTTACATCCTTGTCTGTGTTTTCTGCACTTCTGAGTCGTGTAGCCTCGTTTTCATTTTTTTCGGCCGCCATTTTTTTTCTCGCTTTCTTTCTCGAATTTTCAACCTCACCCCTCATGCAACCTCACCCCCAGACGTCCTGGCTATCCTCCCGTGCTGTGTGTGAAGTTTTTGTTATGGTTTGTTTTTATTTTTAAGTGTTTTTGTTGCTTTTTGATGTACGCGTTTTGGCCGTTAACTTCGTATTTTTGGGACCTTGTATTTTTGATTTTTCTAAGTCCCGTGGGTCGTAATTTTTTTTGTCTAAGTCCGTATTTCCTCTTTGCATTTCTTGGTTGTTTTTAACCGCGAATGAGGCGTCGCAGAGCCTCCACCTCTGCAAATGCGAACACTAGGCTCATTGCAGGCCGCAAATGTGGGGCCACATTTGTGGCCTGCAATGAGCCTTCGGCTCATTGCAGCCAATGTTGGAGTCTCCACCTCCGCAAATGCAAGGTCCGCACTTGCGGACAAAACTGCGGCCCTCGCTTTGCGAGGGACGCAGTTCTTGCAAGCTCGCTTCGCGAGCTCGCAAAGCGTGACGACGACTCAAAGTTTGACAATTATAATATGTGATGTGATCATTCTAAACTGCAGGGTTCTATTTGGTTTTCTGAGCTCCTACATTCTCAGGAGTGTTTGTGATTGTAAGCTACTTAGCTTTCCAATTGTCATGTTGAAAGCACTGACAGTTTTAGCTGCCACATTTCCATTGTGCCGCCAAAGGTTTCCTATGCATAAAATATCTGTACTACCTTGGAAAGTTGATCAGCAGAATCCAAACTGGTAGATTACAAACACTGCATTAAGGTTAGTTATACTGTTGCATCATAACCATTTGTATGGATGTAGGGCCATTGCTGGGATTTCAGAACCAAACAGATTCCATTGTACCAACAAGTTTCCTCTACATCCAAAGTACCCCCCCCCCAGAAAGTCAATCAGTAGAATCCAAAATGGTAGAATCAGATGCATTATAATATCATATACAGAGCAGGACATTTGCTGAGTCTCCCAGAAGTATTTAAAGTGACAAAATAGCACTAAAAACACTACAAAATGATGATATTTCAACATTATTCGACACTTAACAATCTGATATCAACATTTACGTAATTAAAAAATATGATATGTTGGTATTAAGCCCGTTTTATGATAAAAAATCCAGGGTAACAAACAACCCAGTACTAAAGGGGTTAATACACGCCACAAAACAATGTTGCCTAGGAACAAACACCTTTAATGCATTATCTATAAATATATAATATTTTAACATTAAATAAACATATTTCTATTTATTGAACCTATAAATACATTTGTTACATCTTTTTAATATCAAAATATATTAATAAAGAAAAACAATTACTATATATATATATATATATATATATATATATATATATATATATTCCCTTGCTGTAGCTAGTTATGGCTATTGTTCCTGTACATTCCCCTCATTATAAGTTTTATGACATTCACATTTCCTATTAGCTCCTAGGGCCGTCTCATCCGTAAAGCTTGGTTAAGATTGCTCCCTGAACAAATATCAGTTGGGGCAAAATAGCAAGATTTATGCCTGTGAGCTGACTTCTGTAATCTGGGGGAGTGAAATATTTACATTAGTGTAGAAGTTCGGGGGGAAAAAAGCTCCTGCAGGCTTTTTACTGCATTCCCTTAACTCAGAGCACCTGATTTACTTGGGGCCCCTAGTCAGGATTCTGTCTACCAACTACCACGTCACTACCATTTGTCCCTATGCTGGATTGCCCTGTCTCACCACTGTTCAAAAACAGCAGTCATTGATGTACAGTGGCTCTGACTCATGTTTCTAATCTTGTTCAAATAATTGCCTAGTCTGTGTGAGTCTTATATGGTCACAGCAAGAAACTGTACCAAATGTCTGTCACAGCTGTGAAATGGAGGCTATGTGTAAACACCAACAAGGGATAACAGCTGCAGCGACTATTTACTTTTTGTATTGTATTTGCGTTTGTTTGTCTTATAGACACATCCATCATAAGTGCTCCATAGTATGGCTATCTACAGTGTTACACCCTCAGTAGTTCTGTACATATAGCTCAGGATCCTCCTCCTGTCTCTACACACATTCATTGCTTACTTTGCGGTGTCTGTTCTAAATTGGAGTGTTCCACCTCATTCTTCTAAATGATTACTTCATCATCTGATGGCTGTATTATCACATTCACAAATATTTTACTACCTTCCTGAAATAAAAATGTTTTATGCAACATGTTAGGTAATATTATTTTAATAAATAGAATGTATTGGTCATCAAACCTACTACCCCACCCAATACCATTGGCACAACTTTTTAATCCTTTGTACAAATAGAAATTATTTCTAAAATAACTTCTGCCTATTTATAAGGTGAACAATGAGTGGACATTTCTTTTTGATTCTGAATAATTAAGAATACCTTTTGCAATTTAAAGAGCTATTTAGCATCCTAAAATATATTAAAGTGACCAACTCTTAATAATCAGAACAGTGGTGTGAATTTAGGGTCAACAAAGAAAGTGTGCCTCCCTTCACTCTGATATAGCTCAATAGACCTGATATTATAGCCAGTGGCGGAGCTAGCGAATATAGGGCCCTGGGGCAAAAAAAAATATTGGGCCCCCTTGTGTGTGTGTGTGTGGATGGGGGTAGAATTTTTTTTTGTGTTGGGCCTCCATTCACCCCTGAGCCCCCCTCCGGTGCCAACAATTTAAATATATATACTAGCGACTTGCCCGTCAAAAATTACGGCAATAAAAAGTGAAGCCTGGCAATGCTGTTTACCACACAATGGGAGCACCTTTGGCTCCCATCACGGGCCTCGCAATGAGGGCCTTCGGCGCTCATCACGGGCCTCGCAATGAGCGATTTTGGCACTCATTGCGAGCCTCCCCGCCAATCTACTTCTCCCACCCTCTACTTTACTGGCCTTTGGCGCTCATATCGAGTCTCTCCCCCTGTCTACTTCCTCCCTTGTGTCTCATTTCCCCCCTCCTCTCCCTCCCTTGTGTCTCCTTTGCCACCTCCTCCCCCTCACTTGTGTTTCCTTCCCCCCGTGTGTTTTTACATCCTCTCCCTCCCGTGTCTCTAACCACTCCCCAGTGTCGCTTTCCCTCATGTGTCTCTTCCCCCCTCCCTCCCATGCATCTCTTTCCCCCACCCCTGTGTCTCTTTCCCCCTTTCCCTCACTCGTGTCTCTCCCCCCCATTTCCCTCCCCTGTGTCTTTCCCCCCTCCCCGTGTATCTTCCCCTCCTCTCCCTCCCCTGTGTCTCTTCCCCCTCCTCTCACTCCCCTGTCTCTCAACCTCCTCTCACTCCCCTGTGTCTCTTCCCCCCTCCTCTCCCTCCCCTGTGTCTCTTTCCCTCCTGTGTCTCTTCCCCACCTCTCCCTCCCCTGTGTCTGTTCCCCCCTCCCCTGTGCCCCTTCCCCCCCCCTCTATGTCCCGCAATGTATAACAAAATAAAAATGAATGAAGGAAATGTCCTAGTCCATGTGGGTGGCCTGATATGTATTAACTCATTGATTCCCGAGATAGATATAACCCCGAAATGAAACATAAAAATAAATGATCTTTTATTGCCGATTTGAGAGACTATTGGGCAATTAATTCTAATGTCTTTCATCGTTTTCCCCATCATTTACAGTGCAGTATTGATTTTTTATTTGCATTTACAGTGCTGCGGACATGGGTTAAACCGACTTGTGAGTACCATTTGGTACCCGCAGGATTTTCTTTCACATTTGCCATTTACGTGTGTAAAAACATTTCCAGGCTTGTGGAATTGTAGCAATTGAATAGCGATTTGCGATTTTAGTGATCATAACTCTTGAAAGATCAAAGACTTAGATGGGGTGTAAGTTCCAGTTGTAACAACTGGAGGGATTTCAAGCCTGTAACCCATAGACCGTTTGCGGCTCGCAAAAAGAAGCCAATTGAATAGCAAATTAGTTTACAGGCTCCATTATGTGCTCCAGTAACTTACAATTTCTCAATTGAATGAGGCTATATGTAACTATGTAACTATATTTAATATATTATGTATATATATATATATATATATAATATATATTATGTATGTCTATATATATATATATATTTATTTATTTATTTAATATATTATATGTATATATATATATATATATATATATATTTATTAATATATATATATATATATATATATATACAGTATATATATATATATATATATATATATATATATATATATACATACACACACACATATAATATTGTATATATATTATTTTCCGAAGTGCCCCTGAGGGCCCATAAACCCCACCACCCCACCCACAGGTCCTTCTGGCCCACCTGACACTCACCATCTCTCTCTGACCATCCCCGACCCCCAAGGACCCCTTTTGCCAAAGTCCTGCAGCTTCCTCCTCTGCCGGTGCATCGTGCCTCTAGTGCAAGGAGATGTGATTTAATTCAGGAATTCCCTGCCCTGGCAGAAGACGCAGCAGTGGAGGAGCTGATTGCTCTGGTGAGGCAGAGGGAGCTGGGGGGTGAGGCATAGGGAGCTCAGCTGGTGGGGTGGCAGGGTGAGGCAGAGGGAGCGGGTGGGGTGGCAGAGGGGCAACACATGGTGGGGACAGGAAAAACTGGGGTGGGGGCCCTGCAGAGATATTTCAGAAAATATTTTTTCTTACAATACTGGCCCCCCCCAAAGCTGAGTGCACCCATGGTAGTTCCGCTGTTAATAGTAGCTGACATTGGGTCATTTTAAGGTATATATTTCAAATATATAGCTTATTACTAAGTATCTAACAGCATGATCCAATGCAATGGAACAAAGAAGACACTTCAGAATGATAGGAGCTAAAAGAGAAAAACTAAATCAATATTAATTAAGCCTCACCACATCATTAATTACCCTGAAACATATTTTTAGCCAAAATTCACAAAGCAACAACAAGCACAAGAAAGAATAACTATAATAGATACTGTCAATGACAGATGTAAGAAACTTGAGTAAGCTGAAAACCAAAGTAATATGAAAAATAAAGAAAATTAAAACTTAATGGGTCCAACCTGTTAGTTTCTTTCCTATACTAGTAAGAAGAAAGGGGTTGCAATACACTTTGATAAAGACATTTAACTGTAGACAGTGGTGTAGCTAGTAAATGAATGGCCCGCTGCCTATCTTTTTTTTCTTTTTGCACTGGGTCTCCCAAACCTGCCCCACCCCCACCCCTGTACTACTCAGGGTCCCTCTTCAAGACCCCTTCCCATAACAGCTCTCCTTCTGAAGACCCCTTCCCATAAAATGTTCTCCTCTCAAGACCCTTTTCCATAGCTACTCCCCACCCCAAGATATTTATGTATAGAGGTTCCACTGTATATATATATATATATATATATATATATATATATACAGTGCCTTGCAAAAGTATTCACCCCAATCCCACCTATTTTGTTACATTCCAGCCTTAAGTTCAATATTTTGTTAATCTGAATTTTATCTGATGGACCAGAACACAATAGTCTAAGTTGGTGAAGTGAAATTAGAAAAATACATACATAAAAGCCAACACATCACATAACCCAAAGAACATCATCCCGGGACTGGGAAACTGGTCAGAGTTGAGGGAAAGATGGATGGTGCTAAATACAGGGATATTCCTGTGCAAAACCTGTACAACTCTGTGTGTGATTTGAGGCTAGGACGGAGGTTCCCCTTCTAGCAGGACAATGACCCCAAACACACTGCTAAAGCAACACTTGAGTGATTTAAGGGGAAGCATGTAAATGTGTTGGAATGGCCTAGTCAAAGCCCAGACATCAATCCAATAGAAAATCTGTGGTCAGACTTATAGATTGCTGTTCACAAGCGCAAACCATCCAACTTGAAGGAGCTAGAGCAGTTTTGCAAGGGGGAATGGGCAATAATCCCAGTGGTAAGATGTGGCAAGCTCATAGAGACTTACACAAAAGGACTTGGAGCTGTGATTGCCGCAAAAGGTGGCTCTACAAAGTATTGATTTTAGGGGGGTGAATAGTTATGCACATTGACTTTTTCTGTTATTTTGTCCTATTTGTTGTTTGCTTCACAATAAAAAGAAAACAGCTTCAAAGTTGTGGACATGTTCTGTAAATGAAATAATGCAAATCATCAAAAAATCCATGTTAAATCCAGGTTGTGAGGCAACAAAACACAAAAAATACCATGGGGGTGAATACTTTTGCAAGGCACTGTATATATATATATATATATATATATATCGTATATACTCGAGCATAAGCCAAGTCCCCCCCCCCCGTGTCTCTATAACCCCCCCCCGTGTCTCTCTAACCCCATCCCCCGTGTGTCTCTAACCCCCCGTGTGTCTATAGCCCCCCTGTGTGTCTCTAACCCCCCGTGTGTCTCTCTACCCCCCGTGTCTCTTTCCCTCCCCCCTCCTTAACCTAAACCCCCCTTAACCCCCCTCCTCCACCTAAACCCCCCTAAATACCTCCCCCCTCTCCCCTCACTTACCTGCTTGTGCTCCGGCCTCCGCTCCTTGACCCGGTGACGGCGCGCATGTGAGTGACGTCACATGAGGCCGCGTCATTAGCATTTACCGGGTGCCAGCACCCGGTATATGCTAATGATGCGGCACGCATGTGACGTCACATGCGCGCCGGCGCTGGGTCAAGGAGCGGAGGCCGGAGCACAAGCAGGTATGTGAGGGGAAAGGGGAGAGGTATTTAGGCTGGTTTAGGTGGAGGAGGGGGGTTGAGGGGGGTTTAGGTTGAGGAGGGGGGTTGAGGAGGGGGGTTCGGGATTGAGGGGGGAGGTTGAGGAGGTGGGTTGGGGTTGAGGGGGGTTGAGGTTGAGTAGGGGGTTTGAGGGGGGTTGAGGTTGAGGAGGGAGGTTGAGGATGGGGGGTTGAGGATGAGGATGTGGGGGTTGAGGAGGAAGGTTGAGGAGGGGGTTGAGGATGGGGGGATTGAGGAGGGAGGTTGAGGAGGGGGTTGAGGAGGGAGGTTGAGGATGAGGAGGGAGGATGAGGAGGGAGGTTGAAGATGAGGAGGAGGGGTTGAGGAGGGGGGTTGAGGATAGGGGGTTGTAGGGAGGTTGAGGATGAGGAGGGAGGTTGAGGATGAGGAGGGAGGTTGAGGATGGGGGGTTGAGGATGAGGATGGGGAGGTTGAGGAGGAGGTTGAGGATGAGGGGGTTGAGGAGGAAGGTTGAGGAGGGGGTTGAGGATGAGGGGAATGAGGAGGGAGGTTGAGGAGGGGTTGAGGAGGGAGGTTGAAGATGAGGAGGGAGGAGGGGTTGAGGAGGGGGGTTGAGGATAGGGGGTTGAGGAGAGAGGATGAGGATGGGGGGGTTGAGGATGGGGGGGTTGAGGAGAGAGTTTGAGGAGGGGGGTTGAGGAGGGGGGTGGAGGTTGAGGGGGGTTGAGGTTGAGGAGGGTTGAGGTTGAGGAGGGGGTTGAGCATGAGGATGGGGGGTTGAGGAGGGAGGATGAGGATGGGGCTTGAGGAGGGGGTTGAGGATGGGGGGGTTGAGGAGGGAGGTTGAGGAAGGGGTTGAGGATGGGGGGTTGAGGAGGGAGGTTGAGGATGAGGAGGGAGGTTGAGGATAAGGAGTTGAGGAGGGGGGTTGAGGTTGAGGAGGGGCGTTGAGGATGTGGGTTGAGGAGAGAGGATGAGGATAGGGGGGTTGAGGATAGAGGGGTTGAGGAAGGGGGGGTTGAGGAGGGAGGATGAGGAGGGAGGTTGAGGAGGGAGGTTGAGGAGGGGGGTTGAGGATGAGGAGGGAGGTTGAGGAGGGAGTTGAGGATGAGGAGGGAGGTTGAGGATGCTCAATAAGGATTTGGTCTGGTGACATAATTGGCCAGTCCATCACCTTTACCTTCAGCTTCTTTAGCAAGGCAGTGGTCATCTTGGAGGTGTGTTTGGGGCCGTTATCATGTTGGAATACTGCCCTGTGGCCCAGTTTCTAAAGAGAGGGGATCATGCTCTGCTTCAGTATGTCACAGTACATGTTGGCATTCCTGGTTCCCTCAATGAACTGTAGTTTCCCAGTGCTGGCAGCACTCATGCATAGCGTAGCGAGCCGTTAAGGCACTAAAACTCGCAGCAAAGCACTTGGGCGATGAGCACCGAAGGCTCTCATCGCCTGCTAGTAGTATACAACTAACTGACTAGCTCCGACCAGTATCTGATCTCAGCCAACAGAGACAGCATGTGACATCATACACACGAGTCGTACACACTGACTGTTGCCTAACATGTATTTCACACAATGCCTCTACGGAGGCTAACCTGAAGGACGGATCCAGTGGCCCCATAGATGTATAAAAAAATAGCTATATCATTTTGATATCTTGTTGGAGTCTACACTTAAGGGGACACTCTCTAGTGGGTCTGTGGCTTGATGGCCTTGGGAAATTTGAGTGTTCTCATAACTGGATGCAGTTAGTTATAGAGTGTATTCACTATTTGAAGTAGTGCTTTGGAAAAATGTTATGAAAGTAATGAGATACCATACACTGACTGACCATTGAAGACTATTATTCAAACAAAATAGTTTTTGATAAACTTTGGCTTGGTGTAATAATAGATAAACATAGACATCCCACTTCTACCTTTATATTTTATATATATATATATATATATATATATATATATATATATATATATATATATATATATATATATATATATCCCACATCAGAGGGAGATTTGTTCTTATTGATTTAATTACCGTAAGTGTTTTTTATTTGTTATTGTTGCATATTTTTTAATTTAACGAATAAAAGTTAAGTTTTAGATTCAGTCCGAGTCTTCTTGCACAGAATTTTAACATAATAGTGGGAATAACATTAATTTAGGTGTTCTTTCTCTCTCTTGTATTATGTGTTATTAACACTTGGCTGGTTTCCTTACTTCCAGCAATTGTGAGATTGTCTGTGCAATTTGCAATACTTGTATTACTGTAAACCGCCAGTAGAGGGAATAACTTATTTTTTCAGTCTCTGACATACATTAATTACACAAGAATTACACTTATGTGCAAATTTTTATTTAGAAAGTACAAACATATAATATAACAGTTTTTCATTTATTACCTATTATATACAATTAGAAATCCTAGAATACATAGAAACTTTCAGGTGCTAAATATTACCTGCCAAACTTTGGTAGAGATTAAAAAAAACAGTCTACTTAAAAGGTGACTTATTCTGAGGATTATTGCATGCATATTGCTCTTTTTGTTTTATTTATCCTCCAGGACCCTCACGACAAAGTCTAAGCACTACACTACACTATTAATCTAACTATACCCCATTAACCCCTTAACCCTAACGATACCCCATTAACCCCTAACCCTAACTATTCCCCATTAACCCATACTAAACCCTATCTAACCCTAACTGGGCCTATCTAAACCTATCTAAACCTAATAACCCTTAGTGGGCCTATCTAACCCTAACTGGGCCTATTTAAATCTATCTGGACCTAATAACCCTAACTGGGCCTATTTAACACCATCTAGCCCTATTTAATCCCATCACATATGGGGGTCTATACAGACCCCCATAAGCCTCCATCTAACCCCATCCCTTATGGGGATCTTTACAGCCCCCGGAAGCCTCTATTTAGCCCAATCAGTCCCTTAAGGCTCTATGAAGACCCTCATAGGATAATGAGAAGCCTATTATTAACCCTATAAGTGCCACGAGGGTCCTCCAGGACCCTCATGACACAAAGTACAAACACTACACTACATTACCCTCCAATAAACCACTGAATCTAAACTAACTCCCTCTACCCTAACCTATTAACCCCGACCTACCTAACACTACCTACCTAACCCCTATTAAACCCCCACCCCACTAATTACACAAAATAAAAAAAGCTAAGGTACAAAAAATTAAAAAAACCTAGGTTACCAAAAAAAAAACAACAACTATGTTACCAAAAATAAAAAAAGCTAAGGTACAAAAAATAAAAAAGGACATTACAAAGCCCCTTCACTACAAAACATAAAAAATAACCTTACAAACCCATCCACTAAAAAAAATAAAAAAATGAATTACACACCTGCAAAGAAAAAGGCATACACAAATATACATAACATTACAGTAATAATTACATTATAAATGTACCCGTAACTACAATACATTTCCCGCTATCTAGACATCACCCCCTATCTTGACCTTACCCCCTATTTATACATAACCCCCTATCTAGACATAACCCCATATCTAGACATAACCCCCTATCGAGACATAACCCCCTATCCTTTACAATACCCCCTAAATCTAAGCTAAAATAGAATAAATAAAACCACTTACCTTTGCAGATGTCCCTTCAGATCGCACCCCCTAGGAAAAAAAGAAACATCGGATTAGTAGAGAATTAAACATTGCATATAATAAATACATTTTACAAATACAGTATTAAACTTACTTTCCAGCATGTCCCCGTCCATCTTCTTCTGTTCTCCGGCTCGGCCCCTGGAAAAAAGATGCATAACATTAGTATAACACATAAAACACAAATACACCAAACATAAATAAACAATAAACATTATAAATTGAAAACTTACCTGTCCGATATGTCCCCAGCCTTCTCCTCTTCTGCCCCAACTGGGCCCTTTATGAATCGCTCTAAAAAAACAAAACAAAAAAAACAAAAACTAACAGAGCTCAGCACTCGCTGAGATCCCTGACGCTAATAAGATCACCAGAGCCTCTTACAGTAGGAAATTGGCAATGGCGCCTTTAATCAAACTTCAGCCAAGCAGAAGGCACCAAAGTGTGAGCCAATCAGAATGGGATACACCCATACATCCCGTTCTGATTGGCTGAAGGACCTGTCAATTTGTTTTAAACCAATCAGAAGGCACTATTGCATTCAGCCAATAACAATGGGATCCCCCCCCCCCCGGGTCATTGGCTGAAGGCATGTGTGCCTTCTGATTGGCTGTTGTCTCTTTCAATCAGAGGATTAGGTAGGTAGTGTTAAATAGATAAGGTTAATAGGTTAGGGTAGAGGGGGTTAGTTTAGATTTAGTGTTTTATTGGGTGAGGGATAGTGTAGTGTAGTGTTTGCACTTAGTGTCATGAGGGTCCTGGAGGACCCTCATGGCACTTTTGGGGTTTATAACAGGCTTCTCATTGTCCTATGAGGGTCTTCATAGAGCTAAGGGATGGGGTTAGATGGAGGCATATGGGGTATAGACCCCCATAAGTGATGGGATTAAATAGGGCTAGATGGGGTTAATTAGGCCCAGTTAGGGTTATTAGGTTCAGATAAGTTTAAATAGGCCCAGTTAGGGTTAGATTGGCCCAGTAAGAGTTATATAGGCCCAATAAGGGTTATTAGGTCCAGATAGGGTTAGATAGGCCCAGTTATGGTAAGATAGGGTTTAGTATGGGTTAATGGGGTAAAGTTAGGGGGTTAATGGGGTATAGTTGGGGTTAATAGTGTAGTTTAATGCTTAGACTTTGTCATGAGGGTACTGGAGGACCCTCGTGGCACTTGTAGGGTTAAGCTAGGGGTTAATAGTGTCCTATAGGGGTCTATATAGGGTTAATTAAGTGCTCTTGTGGCTTTGTATAGAGCCCCATGAGTTATAGGATTAATTTAGTGCTCATGGGGCTCTGTATAGAGCCCCATGAGTTATTGGGTTAATTTGGTGCTCATGGGGCTCTGTATAGATTGACTCACCTGTGCACAGAAAGGATACCTTCAAATCCCGGCATGTATGTGGCCCTCCTTGTCCACCCCTGACCTAGACTGATTAGACTATATTTTTAGTCCAGCACACAGAACGTGTTGTCCATAGACTTGATAGACACAGGAAGGATATACAAAGCTTTGCTTAAGGAGAAAACAGACAATATGAAATCTAAGAACAATTAAGTTTTATTTATTTTAAATGGCATACTGTTTTTAATAGCATTTGCACAGCAAACGAACATATGAGCCTTACTTGTAAATTCACTACAGTGGTTCTTTAAGTAAAGTGTATTGCAAAGTTGTTTATTTTGTTGCTGGATACAGCATTATGTAGTGTTTCATAGACTTATAATAACTGTTTAAATCCTATCCTGGATGGGTTGCACGTTTATGTTAAGATGCTACACTATCTATAAAACACGTTACTCATATGTGTGAAATTATGCACTTTTTTTCTTTATCTGGTATGCGTTACTATAACAGACAGGACGGTGACAAAACCACAGTTTCCTGGACTAAACATTTCTGCAATCTCAAGGTGACCAGTTCAGATCTCAGTGCAGATTATATTTCATTAACTTCCTTGGGAAGATAAAGAACTAAATGACTCTTTGTTACTGCAAGAAGCTGTACAGTTGATTCTTAAATTGGATATTATTAATTGTCATTGCTGCTCACAAAGACCCAGACATCATAACTGGACATAATTTTCCTCATTTCTCATAATAATGGAATCTGTATCCTATGTCTAACATTTTGCTCTGGATTTGTCACACAGGAGAGAAGTTTTATTTCACATGAAGAAGTGCAAGAAAAAAAGGCCATACTCTGAAGCTTGAACGTGACATATTAAATAAAAAATAAATGGAACCATTGCTGTTGATTTACTTGTTTCACTTTTTCAGTTCACTTGTATGGCATTTTTACACTTATATTTATATGTGTGTGCTTGCCCTAAGCTGTCTGATATGTGAAACTGCATTGTAGTTTGGTTATTACTATTAGATTTTTTTGGTAAAATTAGTATTTTCCATGGTTTTATGCAATGAAAGGGAGCAATGGATATGAGACAAACATGAAAAGTGCAAATCCTGATTCAGAAGGAGCTCAGAGCTTGTATGTAAGAGCTTAACATCTACAGTGGGTCACACACAAGCTTGTGCATATTCGATTGGCACTGCCCTAAGCCAGAGGTGCCCATATCCCCTTGATGACCTCCTTGCACCTCATTTGGAGGTTTAGAGGCTGATGTTGAAAGTAAGATTAATATAATATTTTAGCTTTTAGATCCCTACATAGGGATGATTTTAATGATCAGTCCATATTTATAACATCTGCCTTTCATTTTTAGGCATTATAGAACTCTTCTAATTTGTTAAGGTCAGGTAAATTTGAAATAATTTTGTAATGAAAAAAAAGCATATCTCAGCAGGTTCCTGTAGATGAAATATGAAAATATAAGCCATTAAAGGACAATAAAAGTCGCCATATATACTCTGCACCATCAGCTAGAGAGTGGAAAATGTGTTTGCATTTTTAAAGTTGATCAAGAACTGACTTGATATTGTCATTTTAGTTTAGCCCTTAAAGTTGTCCACAACAATCTGCATGAATAATAAGGCTGGAGTTCTTAACTGGTATACACGGTATTATGGATTTACATGCTATTTAAAATCATAAATATAAATCAAAACTGTGTGTATATAATGAAGTGGTTACAACGACTCAGCCACTGACTCGTTCAAAGCTTCTATACCTAGTTAATATTCACCCTTAGATTGTAAGTTTGCGAGTTCTCAATCTTGTGTCAGGCCTTGGAACCAAGCTCTATGTACATTTGATTTTATGCTCAAAAACAGGGCCCTCCATTCTTTACAAGGTGTTTAATTTGTTTTCTGCTATGTACTCAACCCCTGTACAGCAATACGGAATATGTTGGCGCGATATAAATAAAGATAATAATAATAATAATAATAATTATGATCTGCATGGTACAGAGCTCATTACTCATTTAGGCAGATGCAACACACTGAAATAGTCTGACTTCAAATGATCATAACTCAATGAATTCAGCATCAATTTTACAAATTAAAACACATTTTTTCCACATGCTTTTTTATTTTCTGTCTAAGGGTGCAGAGCACATACATATAGGGGACTTCTGTGGTGTTTTAAAAACTCCATTCAATTGTAATTAAACAGTACAGACACGCAACTGGTGAAATAAAATAGTTTAATTTAAATTTCCACACAGTTGCAAAAGCTTCAAAATGGCATAATAAACACATTGGGTCTCATTAAATTCCAAGCCAGCAGTTGCCTTCATACAGGTCATAAGTCTGCGCATTTGAAAATTGCAACAGTTACAGATCGATTTAATTGAACAAGCCCGCAATTACATGGCCGAAAGCCAAATCCGTAAACCATGTAACCGTACGTATAATTTCAGGGCATGATCATGATCAATTAAGCAAGCCCATAAGTAACGATTTAGAAACAGCCAATAGTAAATGAGACCGTCATCATGACATCAGTAAAACATGGCGTGTAAACGTCAATCAATTAGTGTTTAGACGTCCGATACGCGATCAGGCTTGCAATCAAGAGATTTAAAAATCAATAAAATTGAATGAAAAAAACGTTATAGTCCATTTGGGTGGCCTGATATGTATTAACTCCTTGATTCCTGTGGTTGATATAACACAAAAAATAAATGTAAAAAAAAAAAAAAAATATTGCAGACTTGTGAGTTTGAGACTGTTGTGCTGTTGTGCAATGTCTTTCATCGCTTTCCCCATATTTTAAAGTCCAGTATTGTGTTTTTATTGACTTTTATAGTGTTAAGAACAGGTGTTTTGATAATATAGGCTTACCACCGAGGCGACAGGACGCACAGAGCTGCAGCTCTGGGAAAAAACTCTCTACAACTGGGGCAAAGAACCCCTAATTGGGGGAAATCCCGGAAACGAAGGGCAGATTCCGGCTCAGAAGGACCGGAGGAATCCGGGGATACCAATTGGACCCAGATTAAACGGAACCCGTGCACCGCGTGATTGAGGCCCTCCCCATCAGGCCTCCCCGGTGTGAAGACGGGCCGACCCTCTAGGACCCCAGCTTCTCCCCGGTGTGAAGACGAGCCGACCCGCTCGGATCCCAGCTTCCCAGACAGCGGAGCCAAGGCTGAGAGAAGCCCGGAGACCCGGAAAGCCCGTGAGTACGCCCGGCCACCCGGTGTGCAAGAGGTAAGGGTGCCACGGGCGCACCGGCATAGGGACAACAAGCATATCCAGGAGGAGCAGAGGCCAGGGAGGAGAAGGGGTGAGAGCGCAGTATCTGGGGTTGTGCTGGGAACACTAGAAGGGGGTAACCATATATCCCCCCAAGCCAACCCAGAAACGAAGAGAAAGGACAGTGGGGGAATTCTGCTTACTAGCCCAAAGGTACAAGGGCTCATAGGGACACCTGAGCAGGGCACGTCCTAGAGATTAGGGAATCCATACCCTCATACCCACCAGCCACCAGCAGAAACAAAACCCCCAGGAGAGCTTCCCGCCAAAAGGACAGGAGGCCATCTTAGATCACCAAGGCAGCAGAGAGTGAATGACGCAGACACCTCTTAACTGCATTAGGCAGGGTACTGGGCCCCTCATCCCTACAGCTACTGTAATAGCAGTCATCCAATAAAGAAAGTACAGAAACCGGCAGAGGCTTTAAGGGACTAAAAGAGCCCAAATTCCCCTCAGATAAAAATTTAACAACTACAAAGAAGAATAAAAGAGAGGGGAGGCAACCTGACTCTGTAACAAAGGCGGACATTAGCTGCCACTAGCCCTTACCTGCCATGTTTGTGGAATTACATATATACTGAACAATAGACTGTGGAGTGGCTTCCCCAAGGCTCTGAGGCATTTCCTGGGCAGAAGTGGCCACATAGAGGCCTAACTAGTAGGAGGGCACCCAGCCAGGAATAATAAGTATTTCCAACTGCAGTGGGGGGCACGCACAAACTGGGGGAATTCTATTGGCCCTCAAGTGGAAGGCACAGAGTAATAATATATATAGAAACACGAAGTGGCAATCCTGCCTGTTCCACCGCGTGCAACTGACTGAACAGACACCTGTTCCTGACATTACCTAACAAAGATACCAACCCGATGTTAGGCGCCCACCTCCCCAGATTTATAAGAGAAATCCAGATGCAAATCAGGAGATAGAGCAATGGGGGGAGCAACAGGCAGAGTGAACTGAAGTACCGACTATACATGCCTTCACAAAGATGAAACTATAAATTGCCCCAACGCAAGCAGCATCTCCAAAAGTTGAACCTATCAAGCCCCACCTAGAGCGGGACATCGCGCATTTTCACGTAGCCATAACAACGAGCACTGGGGAACTACTTATACTCCAAAACTGACACACCAGTGATAAAGAACCTGTGAGGTAACAGGGCCAAAGATGAAGAAGACAAAGAGAAGCACAACCTCCAAAGGCATTCCTGAGCTTTACCAGGTAGCGTCCACACCGACAACTAAAGCAGGGGAAAGTTCCCCAGAGAGATCGGAGATGTCGGAGTCTGAGGGGGAAAGGTCGAATACCATCACAGATGTAGACTTCTCAGTTTCTGCAATGGCTAAATTCGAAATGTTACTGAAAACCCAGCTTGCGCTGGCACTAAAAGAGATGAGAGAAGAGATTCGCTCAATAGGGCAGAGAACACACGAGCTAGAAAAAAGATCAGATATGATTGTCTCTGCACAAGAGGAAGATAGAATAGGAATCAGTGCCAACGCATCCCGCATAGAGGTCCTTGAAAACAAAATAGAAAACTTGGAAAACAGATCCAGAAGACACAATGTACGCCTGAGAGGTGTTCCTAAAAATGTTGAGGATATTATGTCCTACCTCAGAGCAGTGTTTTCTTCCATCTTACCAAATCAATCAGAGGAGATGCTGCTCATTGAGAGAGCTCACAGGGCATTTGGAGGCCCAATCAACCCTGAGAAACCTAAGGATATAGTAGTACGGTTTGTGAGACAAAGCTCCAGGGACCTATTAATGACTACAGCCAGAAAATTGCCCAAAATAGTAGACCCGGACGGAACGCAGCTGCAATTGTTTGTGGACTTAGCCCCATCCACGCTAGCAAAGAGGAGAGAAATGAGACCGGCATTGATAAAGAACAAAATCCAATATCGCTGGGGTTTTCCCTTCAGCTTACAATTTAGATGGAAAGAGCAAACATATGTGGCTCAATCGCTGGAAACCCTTCAGAAAAGACTTATTAATTTGCAACTGCTCCCAGAGGATACGGTTCTACTGGGCCAGCCGCCTAAACCAAGGGAGAGACGAGCCAGAGAATGGATAGACGTCGCTGCCAAAAAAAAGCAAAAGAATAACAGCAACAAGGGACAAAGAGACCAAATAGTTGGAGCTGAAGAAGCCGAACTGGCGAGTACATCAGCAGGGGAATGATAATCCCTGCTATTGGTACCCAAGGATTCAAAGACAATTACACAGTTTGTAAAGCTTGACTACAATGCATTTCACAGGGACAATTAAAATAATGCTTAAGTTGGAGTTGGGGCAATGTTCCCAAAAATATTTTGAAGGTAGCTTGGTATGAATATAGGAGAATCTTAGCCGCAGTTTGCAACGCATGTTGACCCTCCCAATATTGAGGGGGAGAGTTGTTTCAGGTCTATACTTTTATGTTTTCGTAAAGTACGGTACGGTATTGACCTATAATAAGAATTTCCTCATTCTAGGGAAGTATAGTGGGATTAGTAGACGCCACTCCCTAGGCACGATAGGTGCAAGATGAAAGGATGCATGAGGAAAAGGAGGGGGTGGGGGGATGGACCAAGGGTCCAAAAAGTTACATGTTTTACTGTTTGGGCAGCACTTTTCTCTTTCAGTTCTTTACACATCCAGAATGGTGGAATAGAGATGGCGGGGCCCTACCGCTGGCCCTTCCGGACCTCGGCCGCTGACTCCAAAACCTCCATCTCTAGGGGCGGTAAGTCTCTACAGACAACAGATACACACGTCATCACTGACAATGGGTGAAGCTGAATACGTTTGCATTACACATAACGTTAGAGGTTTCAACACCCCCCCCCCCCCCCCCCCAAAAGAAGCAAGGCATTCCAATCGTATAGAACACATAATCCAGCGGTGATCTTCCTCCAGGAAACCCACTTTAAACACAAACAAATCCCATCGTTTATGAACGAGAAATTTCCCACGTTCCACACGACTAGTAGCAGTGCCAAAAGGGAAGGGGTGGCAATCCTGCTCCATAAAAACTTTCCATTCACATTGGACAAAAAGATTGCAGATAAACAGGGAAGCTATTTATTTTTAATGGGAAGGGTACTAGACATCCCGGTCACCTTGGCAGTGGTTTATGCTCCCACCAACTCCCCTCATAAGCACCTCATCAGGGCTTTGAAACATTTGACAATAGTAAAGCAAGGCAGGATCATCCTGGGGGGGGACCTTAATCTGGCACTAGATGTAAAAAATGACAGAACAGGGAAAGACCTGGGAGACAAATTCTCAAAAAAATTGAAACAAATTAACCAACTGCTAAGGGAACTTGAACTAGTGGATCTTTGGAGGGAAAGACATTTAGGACACAGAGAATACACTTTCTATTCCCATCCCCATAATTCATACTCCAGAATTGACTATCTGTTAACGGACTCTACTTTCCTCCATGACTCCAAGAGAGTAGACATAGTACCTTGCGCCTGGTCGGATCACAGCCTTGTCAAGGCGACCATAAATCTAGGACCTATGACTAAACCCCCTTATAGATGGAGACTTAATGAAAGATTACTGACGATCCCGACAGTCAAAGAACGTATTGCCCAGGAATTAGAATTCTTTTTCGAGAAAAATGAAACACCGGAGGTGGGGACTGGCTGGGTCTGGGCAGCACACAAGGCCTACATTCGCGGAATATGCATGAAGGAGTCATCCAAGTTTAGACGAGAACAGAGAGCCCACGAAAAAAAACTCACGGAGGAGTTAGGAAGATTAGAGAAAATAAACCAACAAAACCCTAAAACGTAGACTAGGCGGGAACTAGAGAGAGTGAGATTAGCGTTAGACAAGTTATACTCGGAAAAGGCGGATAATATCCTTAGGAGATCTCAACACAAATTCTTTCTCCAAGCGAACAGACCTCTTAGGATGCTAGCGAGAAAACTAAGATCTAAACAAACACTCTCTAAAATTTATTGTATAAAGGTTAGGGAAAATGTCAAAACGGCTGACCCCATTAAAATACAGGAACTATTTTATAATTTTTACCAAAAACTATATTCACCATCGAGCAAGGAAACAGAACATAGCATTAGATCCTGGTTAGATAGGTATGACCTACCTCGCTTGGAGGAAATAGAGGTAGAAACACTGAACGCTAAGATCACACTAGAAGAGGTTGGAAAGGGTATTCAAGCAATGAAAAATGGAAAAGCCCCCGGCATAGATGGGTTCATGAACATGTATTATAAAACCTTCAAAGAACAATTAATTACCAGACTAACCAAATTATACAACCATATTTTGCAAGGACACACGATCCCCCCAGAAATGAATTTAGCAGAAATAACCCTATTTCCTAAAGAAGGGAAAGACAGCTCAGAAATCAAAAATTATAGACCCATTTCCCTACTAAACGGGGATATTAAACTTTTGGCAAAAATAATGGCAGATAGAATCTAAAATTTTCTTCCAAGGATCATCCATAAGGATCAAGTTGGGTTCATTCCTCACAGACAGGCCAGAGACAATATTAGGAAGGTCGTGAACTTAATACACCATGCTAATTCTACCAAGACCCCGGCCTGCCTACTGGCGTTAGACATTGAAAAGGCCTTTGATTCTCTGGAGTGGCCATACCTTAGGGAGGTCCTTAAGAAATTTGGCTTTAAGGGGGGGGTCTTAAATTTAATAAATACATACTACAAAAACCCAGAAGCCCTTCTGAAACTTCCGGGCAAACGCATTCAGACCATTAAAATAGGGAGGGGAACCAGACAGGGGTGTCCTCTTTCCCCCTTATTGTTCGCTATCGCAATAGAGCCTCTTGCCCAGGCTATTAGGACGGACTCAGGAATTAAAGGGCTTATAATGGGTCAACAACACTTTAAAATTAATTTATTTGCGGACGATATGCTATGTACAATATCAGAACCTAACAAATCTATTCCATTATTAATGGACACTTTAACAGAATTTGACCAAAGATCGGGCCTTATTATAAATGTCGGGAAGACAGAGGCTTTAGCAATAAACATGGAAGCTATATCTAGGGAAGCAATTACTAAGAAATTTAAATTACTGTGGGCCAAGGACTACATCCACTATCTCGGGATAAGACTCACGCTGCACACTGAAACATTATACAGGGTTAACTATCCCCCAATCTATAAAAGACTCAGTGAAGACTTGCTGAAATGGGCTAGATACCCTATTTATTGGCTGGGAAGAATTAACGCCTTCAAAATGTCTGTCCTTCCGAAGCTTTTGTACCTGTTCAGGACCTTGCCAGTCCCTGTCATTCAGGTAGAATTGAAAGGATTTCAGAGGAGGGTGTCCCAATTCATCTGGAAGGGCAAACCCCCCAGAATTAAAAAGGAAATAATGTTTAAACACAAAAATATGGGTGGTTTGTCATGCCCAGATTTAAAGAAATATTATAGAGCAGAGCAGTTATCTTTCATTCCTATAATACACTCAGGGACCCATCACCCACTATGGAAAACAATGGAGGATCACTTGCTATTCCCCTACACATGGGATACTCTGGTCTGGCTAGACAAAGTACCAGATAAAGTGGGAAAGATTAGACACCCGGTTATCACCAACACATTACAAAGTTGGAAATGGGCCTTAGAACATACAAACCTCTTTAAACATCCCGCCCCAATGATGTCAATACTATATCACCCACAGTCACCGTTGGGACAGGGCTTAGAAGCTAACTGGTGGTGGAAATCCAGGGATCTAGATAGACTAGGGGCATGGATAGGAACAGAGACCTCCATAACATTTGAATATTTAAGGGATCATTTCGATATTCCCATCAGCCAACACTTCAACTATTGTAGAATCAAACACCTGGTGAATAGGATTACTAGAACACTGGGGAACGCTAAGAAAACTTGGCTTTCAACAATCTGCCAGAAAACCCCCTTAGCAAAGGGAATTATTGGGGGAATATATGAAACATACAATACACCCCCAGAGGGAGCGAAAGACAAATATATAGTTGAATGGGAGAAGGATTTAGGAGAACAATGGGAAGGAGAAAAATGGGAGAAAGCGTGGAGTAGTATAAACAAAGGCTCGCTAAACCAAACACTAC
This sequence comes from Discoglossus pictus, assembly GCA_027410445.1. Classification (NCBI taxonomy): domain Eukaryota; kingdom Metazoa; phylum Chordata; class Amphibia; order Anura; family Alytidae; genus Discoglossus; species Discoglossus pictus. The sequence goes on from CM050167.1 coordinate 309,165,376, forward strand.
TAGAAACAGCCATAAAAGTACTCCACAGGACCTACCTGACCCCAGAGAGGCTAGCAAAATGGAGTAAAACAGAGGGGAGAAACTGCTCTAGAGGATGCCGAACCCCAGGAACCTTTATACACATGTGGTGGGATTGTCCCAAAGTAGCACAGATTTGGAGAACAGTGTCAGACCTAGCCTCTAAGATTTTGGGAACCCAAATAGGAAGCACAATGGAATCCTGCTTACTGGGAATCCCGGTCTCGGGGCTTTCCCTTTCTCAAAACAAGCTACTTCAGTATATGTACTTAGCCACCAAATCACACATTGCAAAGCAATGGAAATCAGACATTCTGGAATTCCATGCAATAAGGAGCAAAATAAATTTTATAGCGGTGAACGAACACATGACACATATATTAATAGATGCAGTCCAGAAATACAGGGACATCTGGGATCCCTGGCTAGCTAATAGGGGATGAACAGGGGGAACAACGAAAGGAAGAGAGAAGGGGGATGAATCATATAAGAGAGGAGGGAAAAAAAAAGGGAAGGAGAAAGGGAAAAGACAACAGAGAGAGGGGGGAAGAGGAGGAGGCGGTGGAGGAGTCGGGAGGACCGGCGGGGAGCCAAAGCGCAAAGAGGAGACAAGATAAAAAGCCAATAAAAAGAGAGAGATCTTTTTCTTGTATTTTTTTTTTTTTTTCATCTCCTTCCACCAGGATGGATACTTCAAAGGACCAAACTGTATAAAGGTTTATGTGTTATCAGAGAGCTTAAAAGACAAATATAGCCTTAGTAGAGAGTATTAGGCTCAAAAGGGAAAAAGAGGACTATATACTCCAGAATATAGGCAAAGTTACTTATTGTTATCTGTTTAGTTAAATAAAGCTAGGCGCTTTAGCTCAAAGGGTTAGTGTGAGTATGAAACAAGGAAGTGAGGAAGAGGAGAGGTTTTATGTGAAAATGCCTGCACTGATTGGGGGATGACACACTGAATAAAATGTAGGCCTTGCAAACCTAGCCTGCGAGCTAAGGACTACTGAGACGATTATTACATAAGTTTTAAGGAGAAATCCATTAATGTTTAATATTTAGAAAACGGAAAAGAATGCGGGAGAGGTCGCTTAATTCACTAAGTTAAAGTATGCATTTATACAAGTTGTCAAATAGAAAGAAAGATTTTGCCTGACCTGCGTGTCATGGCTTACTGATAAGCTGAGGAACTATTTTCAAAAGTGACCAATAAAAAAAATATATTTGAAGAACAGGTGTTTTACCCCCTTGAGAGTCCTATCTGGTACACGTAGAGTTTTTTGCTAGGTAATTGCAGGCTTGGGGAATTGTAGCAATTTAATAGCAATTTGCGATTTTAGCACTGGTAACATTTGCGGGCTTGAAAGATCAAAGGCTTAGATGGGTCTGAGTTACGATAACCGCAGGAATTTTCAGTCTTTAACCTGCAAATCGGTTGCGGGTAGCTAGAAGTGGCCAATTTAATAGCAGTAACGTTTGCAGGCTACATTACAGGACAGTAATTGTGATTTTGACAATTTAATGAGGCCAATTGTATGTTAATCTGGTCAGTTTTGAATGAATTTAATATTTCATAGAATATACATTAAGAACCTGTTTTAACAAATTATTTCCTATCACCAAACTACTTCCCATTTTAATTTTTGATTTGTACTTGTTCTTTTTATGTTTGGGTCATAGTACTAAGATCTCAGTATACGGTAGTTAAATCTGTATTAGCCTCTTGAGTTTTTAAATCAGCAGTCTTGTCTTTAATAACTTAATTTCTCTCTGCCAGACCTCTAGTCACCTTTTTCTGCTTCACTTTGCATCTCATTCACAACCTGTGCAGCAATTTAGCATTGGCCATGTGAGTATATACAATTACAGTGGACAGTCTGGTCCTCTCTGACTTAGAATTTAAGAAAGAGAGAAGCAGTGTTTTTTTAAAAATGGTTACCATGAACCATAGTGAAAACATTGCTGATCTCTCTGCATTGATTAACTGATTAGGTCATTTTGAAAATTGCACTAAATAGATATGTGGTCGAAATTAAAACCTTACCTATAGATAATGATATTTACAACTGATTGTTAATGAAAAATCTATATTGGTATTAGCTTTGAATGTTGCTATGTCTTGATATTACTTTTCTGGATCTACCCTACTGATTATCAGCCACATTTAATTCGCCTAACGTGTAAAACCATAGCCTGTAAGGAAGCCCCCAAGACTTACGGCTATTAAATTGGCCCCGTAAAGCAAGCCGCTAAGCATCTGCGGGTTAAGGGTGAAAAAAGCCTATGGGACGTGGAAATCTGAACTCCGCAGCTGCAAAGCCTTTGATCTGTCAAGCCTGTAACTGCTATGTTAGAAAATCTCAATTAAATTGCTACAAATCCCCAAAGACGCTCTGGCAATCAAGCCGTAACCCGCAAATGGAGGCAAAAAAATTACAGTCTCCAAATAGGACCTGCAAAAGGTTTACAGACAAGTTCTCACACACTACCTGATTAAATATCAACACAAAAACATGAAACTCATGCCATATTAAGCCTTTCTCACTCACAGAGGCTCTATTGTGGACCCTAAAATATAAATATAATTGCATATACATCACGCTCATCACATCTACATTGAAAAAATAGTGGCCATATTTCACCTCCGCATCACATATATCAAGTACCAGGGGAACATTTTATTATGTGTTGTTTAGTCCTTCAGTCGTGTCCGACTCTCTGTGACCCTATGGACTGTAGCATATTTAGCTAGGTACTGGATACTGGAGTGGGTTGCCCGTTCCTTCTCTAGTGGACTGTGATTTGTCTGACCTCTTTGCTATCACGTGTCCACCTATACTGGCCCTTCATGGTATAGCTCACAGCTTGGTATAGCTCACAGGTACACAAGCCCCTTCACCACCACCACTTAGCAATCTATACTAATGTAAATTGATGAATAGCAGAACATAATGGGAGGTCATAATGGGAATGGCTATACATCTTTGCACATGGCCACCAGCAATGACGGGGGATTTTCCAGGATGGGAGTAGCGGAGATTACCCCTGATGGAGATGATTTGTCATTTGATCCACGTGCCTCTGCACAGCCTCCATGTGTTTTTGCGGCCCCTCCTGATGGGATAGAGTAGATTACTGTGGTGTATGTTCACCTGGTCCCCTTCAGCATTGCTAAGTAGTGGTGGTGAACGGGCTGGTGTATTGCAATGAAGCAGTGAGCTATACTATGTAGGGTCACTCTAGGTGGGCAGGTCATAACAGAGAAGTCAGAAAAACCACAGTCCACTAAAGAAGGAACTGGCAACCCACTCTAGTATCACCTGTCATATTCCTACCAAGCCCTCAGGGGAATTTTGATACTACAAAGTATCACTAATTAGACTTGATATGTGTATTAACCCTTTATTATGATTATATTTGATATATATTATTATAGGATATCTAATGCTATTAGGACTATTATTACATTTATATGTATTGATCTATTGCATAGTAACTACTGCTCATTAGTTTACAGATATAGGAATGTGGCACTAATGTGATGTATGTGGATGTCCCATAACCCCAACCATTGAAAACACACTGACACAGTGAGAACGGTGTAACAAAACTTTATTTCATACACAGAGCACAATCAGAAATGGACAAGACTGTGCATTAATATCATGGGTGTGGGCGGATCCCGGGAGAGCAAGAGGCTTGTGAGAAAAAGGGGATACCTAAAGGGGGTAATCTCATAGTCTAGAATAAACATGATGCATAGCACCTACCAGGGTCACATGTGGTTATTTGTAATCCAATCCAGTTACAAACATACAGTGTGGTCACAAAACCAAAATCTGAAAAAAGTGGTCAACTAAAAAAAAAGGTGGAGGAGAATAAGAACAAAAACAAATCAACATGCATGTACAGTACAGTGCTAAATACTGTAACAATATACCAATTCACTTGATTTCCATTTGCAAGCATTACTAACTATTAGCTAGGTCTCTGGGTAATCAGAAATATGGGAAAATACCCATTAATATGGAGAGGACACAAAGGTCAGCAGTCAGATTTATGTTACTTACATCAGACCCAAGGATCTGTTCTCAGGCAGCAGCACCACAAGCGGCTGTGGTGGAGGCATGGAGGGAGGAGAGGAGGGGCCAGCTGCGGACGTCCTGAGGATGCCTCAGGGGTAGAGGAGGCGGGGCTCAGGACAAGTCGAATCATTAGCAGCCCGGCCAGATAGGACTCTGTCATTAGATGACACCTCCTCTCCTCCCTATTGTGCCTTGCCAGGCTGCGCATGAGCTCCACATGATTGGTGGAGATGCTGGCCTGGATCCCCCAAAGTAAGTCCACCTGCTGCCGCATGAGGGCCAGCACCTCCGCCTGCGCAGCCTGGCCTGATGTGGGGGATGGAGGCCTGTGGAGCGTGGCCAGGTGAGGAGGTGATGGAGTGGGGAGGGTCTCGGGGCTGGCTGGAGCCTGGGTCCAAACTGGAGGTGGTGTGGTTGGGCCCGGTGGTGGTGGTGGTGGCGGCAAGGCTAGCGCACTGTAGTGACAGAAAGGAGGTGGTGGCTGGCTGCTGTCCTGTGAGTAGGTCCAGTTGGAGGGCCCTGGAGAGATGCTCAGTCTTTGGAGGAGGTGGATAGTGGGGTTAAACCCCGGCTGTGTTGCTGGTGGTCCAGCTGGTGACCCCACTAGCCATATGACATCCCCCTCAGATCCTCTTCCTTTCTCCTCCTCCTGTGCAGGTTCCTGCTGGGCGGGGGCTTGCTCCTTCACTTCCTGCTCCAATGAAGCCGACGGCACCGCCTCTGGCTCACCACTGGACCAAGACCTTCTCCTGGATGCTGAAAAATAGAAAAGAAAGGTATATGTCATTAGTATGATGAATAATACACTGTTATTTGTTCATTCCTAACTATCTGACATTTAGGCTTGCACCTAGATGACTCTCCCAATTGCAACTCAGTTTAGCTATCCTGTGCTAGGTATGATCTATTCTTTGGCTTGTGGTCTTGATCGTAATTGGCTCCTAACGCTGATTCCAGCTGCATTCTGTAACTGTATAGGCTGCAGCGGGCACACCAATAAATGGACTCTCTATTGCTCGATTACTGTTGTTGTGGCCCGGAATGACAGTGATTTGTCAGCTTCATGGATTTAATGACGCGTCCATCTATCCCTTGTTAATTCCATATGGCTGACATGTCAGGGTCGTTGTTGGCATCATGTACATGTGTAGTATGTGATGCACATGTGGTTTCATGTTGGTGCATGTGATATTCACCTGACCTGGAGGCTGGGTCCTGCTGGGCCAGCGGGCCCGAAGCTCCAGCTGCCCTGGGTCCCTGGCCACCCTCTCCCACTCATTATAGGTCACGCTCTGGTCCTTGTCCTACATAGCCATCATCCTCCTCACCTTGGCCCTGATGTTGTTGAATCTGTGCTTGACAAACCTCACATCCCTTGGTGCTGTGCCTACCGATGTAATCTTATCCACTACCTCCTTCCCTTAACTTCCCTCCCCCTGCAAGAATCACGGGGTGACCATGGATAGCACCAAGGAGGACCACTTTCTCCCGGTGCGAGTAATTGTGGGCCCTGTTCTTGCCCTTAGTCTCTTGCCCTCTCGACTGTGGATGGGGACCCCTGCCTCCCTGACCTGTCCCTGTGGCCTGTCCCTTCCCTGAAGTTTCCCCCCTCCCCCGGGATCAGGCCCCTTCCCCTCTGTCCCTCTCCTAAGTGTGCCTGATGCTTTGGATACCTTGCCACCACCCACCTCCTCCTCTGCATTCCAATCCTCCTCCACCTTCTCTTTCTCCTCCACCTCCTCTCCCTCCTCTCCCTTCTCAACCTCCTCTCCCTCCTCCACCTCCTCTCCCTCCTTCACATCCTCCCCAACCCTCCTCACATCCTCCTCCCCACCTCTACTCCCCATGGCCACCTCACTCTCCTCTCTCTCCTCCTCACCTCTCCTCTTTCTCCCCACCTCTCCATTCCTCTCCCCTCCTCTCTCCAAAAGAATCCCAAAAGGAAAATAAGTAACTGTATATGTCTGATGGTAAAAAAAATATATGTAATTAATAACTGTTGGGGGATGGGGTGTGGGGGATGGGTGTGTGTGTGGAGTGACCTAAATCTATATGTCTCTATGTGTGTTCTTTAAATTATGTGTATTGCAAATATGTGTAATCTGTAAATATGTGTAAGCAAGTATTAAGTGTAAAATCATATGTAGTAGAATATAAATGGATAAAACTGCAAACCACATTTCTTCAAACGCTCCTACTCTCTCTCAAATTGAACCCAACCTCCAACTCTGGCACCTGCGTCACTACTTTGAAAGAAAATACAACACAGTCAATGCATGGGCATGGGAAATGCAAATTTAACTTGCAATGTTAACCATCACAAGGAATCCGAGTCCGGAGCCCGTAACCCGATCGAAGCCTGTGAAAAGACGTCAATTGAATAGCAAAAAAAGATACAGCATCCATTACGGATGCCCAGATTTCCCGATGCCTCAATTGAATGAGACTCTAAGTTTCCTAATGCAGAAACGCGTAAAAGTGAGCATTAACTCCTAGGTACGTCAGATGCTGTTTTTTCTGCTAAGTGTGAATTTAACAAATATTTACTGATCTTTCTGATTTAAACTCCATACTGTGCCACAGGTATCAGTAATTAGTATGGCCCATTCATCTACACTAACTGTTTTCCCCTTTCCATGTAGTAAAAACAACTCTTTAACCCTTTTCTTGCTAAAACATGACTCTTCAATCTTCATCTGTTAGTTCCACCATGTTGTGAAGCCCAGCCAGAGTTATCAGAGACAAAGGTAAGGTTTCCTTATTTAATCATTAAAACATTGAGGCATGTGGCTACTAAGACATTTATAGGAAACTATATAATTAATATATGATCCAGTAGATTATTTAGGAAGTTGTAAAGGCAGTATATAGGTTTAACAAATAGTGTAACGCACATATTTACTTTTCAGAGATATTTTTTATGCTCTATGCTTTAATTGTACATTCCTCCTCCTAGATGATTTATAGACTGTGTTAAAGATATTTGGAAGCTTTCCGTATTTTACTAGGTATATAATATGCATATGTATTTTTTGCTTTTATGTAGTGCACCATCACTGAAATTCCTATCTCAATAAACAAAAATAGTCTAAGAGTGTTATTGTTTCCAATATGGTGTTCTCTAGGTCTTGGATACAAATTGCATTTGACCTTGAGTCAAGTGTTGGTATTTTTACTTGTCTGAGCTTCCTGATCTTCAGCTGTGAGCCTCAATGGTGCCTGACGCCAGTTGCAATCTCTGGCTCTGAATATGATACCCCTAGATGTGCTAAAATAATGTTCTATGGTTCAGTGAACCTTTGCAAACTGCTTGGTTTTGGAGCTGAGCTTTTTATGTATATATAATTTGTCTGGATATATAATAAACATTTATACGTTTCACACCTTACCTATCTTACATATTTATTGCCTTCTCTCATGGACCATTGGGCATAAATTATCCCACAAATAGAAATCAAATGTTGGTGCGGAGATGGATAATTTACCTACAAATCAAGATTCATATATTTTGCAAAAGGGTTAATCATTGACATTAATTACTGATAATCTCCTAAAATGTGGAGCCCATTGTCTTCGGTGCAGTCATTTTCACATTAAGCATGCCTAGTTTATTTTTAAACAAGGCAGTGCCTCCTTGGCTTCTCATTAGTAAATGCTAATGATATCTCATTAACAATAGACTATAATCAATGTTTGAGGGTGGATCACAAAGGCTGATTGGCAGCTTAGAATATCAGACTTCAATGTTACCTTACTGTGGGAAGATGCATATTTATAACAACATTCAACTGATAACGTACTTGTGTCACTTTAACCAAAGCTCAAACCATAATCCTACTTATAAACCCAATACCTAAACTATGACCTAACCTAAACATACAAGATTCTGCATAATTCACAAAATCACAGACTCCTCAGTTCTTTGTTCCCTGAGACCTTGTATTGTATATTAGATCAAAGAAAGGTTCGGTGCCACTTGTTTGTGAAAAAACCTTAATGTTTTCCTTTGATGTGCTGAGATAGATACTCCATTACTGCTTTGCAATGTTTATCAAATATTGATTGTAAATTACTATGTGAAAATACTTTCCAAATATACAGAGCCAAATCCTCATGTTTAAATCTTGAGTGTCCAAAGTATGGATTTTGCAACAGAATGGTTGTCATAATGGTTGTCATAGGACTTGGAGAGCAGTATGACCTATCCTAGGAGGCTCAATTCCATCACAATACTACAGTAGACTCTCAGGTAACCAGAACTCATTTATTGCATTGTATTATATTTGATCACTAGGTGAAGCCTTCTTCACATATGAATAAAACATTGGTCAGCTGGTCCCATGAGTTAAAGAAGAGATACTTCATTGCAAAGTTGAGTCTTGAGGAACTATAAAATAGTAGATTCACCTCTCTGTGCACACCCCTGAATTCCATGCTATGTTGAAATTCCATGTTATGTATAAAACTGTCTTGGTCAGAGATTTAACGGACCACTGTAGTTCAAGAATAAAGCACTTGTTTGGGATTGATGTAACAAGCTAACAACAGTAATTATTGTGTAATCTATGAACTTAATTCATTTTAAGGAAAATCTAATTTTTTTAAGATAGTTTATGGGTAGAGAAATCCAATATGTGTTTTTTACATCACTTCCTGTGAGCTGGATTAGGAGGGCATTTTTTATCTATCAGCTGTGGCAGAGTTGGAGAGGGTGAACTAGGAGAGTCCAGAAAGCATTGCTAGATAATTAGATCTGACTGGAATTGACACCACTCTCCCCCCCACTCCTCCCAGCAGAGTGCTTGTCTCATACACACAACTTCCACCAATGTTTCATGAATGTCTTCAGGGTATAGCAGAGACATCAAAACATATTTTGTTTCAAATTAAAAACTAGCTTAAAGGCATATATAAATTTCCTGGATTATGAGTGCATCTGAGAATCAGTATTGTATAAAAACATTGTTGCATGAAAAAAATACCAGAATAAACATTTAAACACTTACTTTGAAGTTAGAAAAATATCTTGTAATTTCTGACAGTTGAAAATCAGAGTTAATAACCCCTTAAAACCCAGGCTAAGTTAGCATAACATTCATAATTCATTTTGGCCAATCAGGAGGAGGCTCAGGTGATTGATACATTTGTATCAAGCTCTGGGGCTCCTGTGTGTGCTGTGAATACAGGATATGTAGTGTGGCGCCATGTTAGAAGGTGCTATGTATTTTCATATAAGAGTCTCTCTGTGCAGCACATTCACACTTGACTACCACCCCTTCAGTTTGTCCGTTCCCTGCCTCAACTACTACTGCTGTTGGTGGTTTTTTTTTTCCCTTTCTCTCTCTGTTTGGCAGAGCTGGACCTGCTTGTGGCTGAACCTGCTTGTGGTATTTACCAACCCTTCAGTTTGTCCATTCCATGACTCAACTGCTGCTAGTGCTCTCTCTCCCTTCCGATTCATCTGTGAGCTACGACCCACCCTATCATGTCATTTGATCCTGCAGCAGTACTTCCTTTGGTCTCTACCAGAAAGGTCAAACATCCTATCTGGCTGCTTCTCCCCTGCATACTTGCAGCCCTATTAAATTCCCTCAACGTGTAAAATGTAGCCCGTAATGTAGCCCGCAAGACTTACGGCTATTAAATTTGCCTCATAAAGCTACCCGCAAATGATCTGCGGGCTACATGCGGAAAAACCCTACAGGCTGTCAAAATTGGAACCCTGTTGCCGCAAATTCTTTGATCTGTCAGGCCTGTAACTGTTACGTTTGAAATTTGCTATTAAATTATTACGAATCCACTGGCGTTCAAACCTGTAACCTGCAAATGGAGCCAAAAAGCCAACAGGTACTAGAGAGGTTAAAGTCCTATCCATAGCACTGTAAATGCAAATATACACACACTACTGTACTTATAATTAAAGGGGAAGTGATGTTAGGTATTAAAATGAATACCACAACATTCTCAAGCTCGCAAATCTGCAATATAAAATACTTTTTTTAATGTTTAATTTTCGTGTTATAGCGATCCTGGCAATCAATGTGTTAATACATATAATGGAACTCGCATGGACTTGAATATCATATTTATTAATATTGCATTATTTCTGGAATGCTGGTCCGATTGTAACTCGTACTTCAGACCCGTAAAGAATTGAAATATAACCTCCATTTCTCAGTGATGTAATGATGAAGATCTATTTTACCATTGGCTATGTCCCCGTAACCCCGTAACTACAGGTTTGGCTAATTGATCATGTTCACGGCTGCATATGCAACGTGCACAAGAATGGTTTACGGGTTTGCATTGCCGGCCTGTAACTCGCGGCATGGTTGAATGTAATAGAGCTGTAGAATTTCAAGCCCGCATGCTTTGCGGATGTTCCGTAGCTGTTACGGGTTTGGAATTTAATGTGGCTGTTTGTTATGTAAGCTCCCTGTGGGAAACTTATCTATACCTTTAATTATAGTCTTTAAATATTAATTTATACATTTATTAAATTGGAAAAAAAAATAATCAGACCATTTAACACGTCATCATATATACTAAACAGAAATACAAATAAGAAATTATGACTCATGCAAAAATATAAGGAAAAATAAAAATTTACTTTTACAAATAAATCTCCATAGAGTGTACTCTTGTTGAGAACAGTACAGTCAGTGGTCAGGGAAGTAGCAGGAGCAATAGCGCTGTTACTCAAAAAAAAAAAAGTGTTTTAAATGTTTTTCTCACTGTTGTGTAAATATATTACTACTAGAAAAAGTAAAATTTGTTCCCCTTTTGTATAACAAATATTTTTCCCCCTCTTTCCTTCCCCTGCTGCCGGTTCTCCTGGCCTCTCTCTTCCCCCTGCTGCCGGTTCTCCTGGCCTCTCTCTCTTCCACTGCCGGTTCTCCTGGCCTCTCTCTTCCCCCTGCTGCCAGTTCTCCTGGCCTCTCTCTTCCCCCTGCTACCGGTTCTCCTGGCCTCTCTCTTCCCCCTGCTGCCGGTTCTCCTGGCCTCTCTCTTTTTCCCCCATCTGCTGGTTCTCCTGGCCTTTCTCTCTCTTCGCATCTACTCATCACATCTTCCTATTGCATCTACTTATCGCATCTACCTATTGCATCTACTCCTCTCATTTACCATTGCAACTACTCGTCGCATTTAACCATCGCAGGTATCCATAACATCTACCTATCCAGTCCTACTTATTATGTCTCCCTATGGCATCTATCTATTGCTTCTACTCATCACATCTACCTATCACACCTACTCATCGCATTTACCCATCACACTTATCCACTGCACCTACCTAATCGATCCTTCTTATTGTGTCTCCCTATGCCATCTGTCTATTGCTTCCACCTAGTGCATCTACTCATCATATCCACCTATCGCATCTACACATCATCCTATTGCATCTACCCATTGCTTCCACCTATTGCATCTACCCATCCTCTAATTTAGTTTTATGTCGTTCCTCTTAGCAGGCCTGCCAGGGCGTAGCTTCCGGCCACACCACAGCTACCTATGGGACAGGGATCTGACCACAAAAGACCCCCCTCAGCATATACTCGAGTCACCCTGTGTCTCTTTCCCTCCCGTGTCTCTCCACTCCTGTGTCATAACCCCTAGAGTGGCAGGAGACAATGGACCAAGGGGGTGACATCACTTCATGGACAGGAATCCCACGTGGTCAGGGTGGGGCTCGTAGAGATTGGTTGGACTGTGTTGTGCATAAATATTCTGTACCACCATCAATAAAGGATTTGTAAGTCTGAAATTCATACATAATATGTATATTTCATTCTGGGATTATTGCTGCTGAACCTGCATTGGACTCTGTTACAGTCGGTAGCATTTTTGTTTTTATATAACATATAAAACATACACATTAATCATACAAAGACATATCATCATAAACTCATCCTTACAACAACAGAGGTAACAAACATTTCTTAGTTTTCAATCAAATGAGAATTCAGGAAATAAGGTGATCATAACCAAAGATATAGTTATATGTTATTCTGGTCCCAAAGAGACCATTTGGTGGCAGTGAGTTTTATATTAGGCAGAGCTCTGTCTATTATTCTTTTTACTTCAGCCCAAGCGGGTATGCATTTGGACTTCCATGATTTAACTATAAGCCATTTTGAAGTTAATAAAGTATGGGAGATCAAAAGTTTGCATTGTGGTGGAATTTGATCAGGAAAAATATGAAAGAGAAAGATCTCTAGTGTTTTCGGCAATAGTACCTTTGTTATCTTCAAGATTTGAGACACACTGGGGACATTGCCACCAAATGTGTATATGAGAACCCTCTTCCCCACATCCTCTCCAACATATTTCCGAGCTTGTTGAATTACGTTTTTTTAGGGTAGTTCAGACCAGGTTCCATCTTTGAATTAGTTTAATATAAAGCTCTCTATATGATGAACATATAGAGGTTTTCTTAACTAAAAGACAGGATTTAAACCACTCTTCTATAGACCATGACATTTCCACATCTATTTCCCATTTCCACATGCTCTTAGTCTTGTTCCATTCGTCTCTTATTTATTTTTTTATTCACATTTAGATATATTATGGAATAAGAATCTGTTCTATAGGTGAGTATTCTCTAAAGTTGACTAGTTGGAAACCAAAGGAGACTAATTCTGTTTTGATAGTCAAATAGTCTAGCCATGTTACTCCAGACGATTGAAAGTTGGTTTTAAACCAGAGCATTTTCCTCATAAAAATACCCTATTGTCTTCAACCCACAGGCCATTTGTTCAGAACCAAAACATTTATTTTTATATTGTAATATACTGTACATATTGGAGATAAAAGAGAAGGGTATTTAGCTAACTCCATCTTGTCTCTGTTTCCATACCAATAATGGTAACATCATTATTCATTTTATTTCTATTCTTGGGAGCCAGAGTAGCAGATCCACTGAGAATCCCCCAAGGAGATCTTGTTCCAGTTTAAACCATTTAGATTGTTTTGAGGATAAGTTCCATCTTAATAAATGATTAATCTGTATGAAGGTATGAATATCTAATAACGATGGAGCAGTTAATCCACCTCTTTCCATACTCCTTTTAATGATATTTAAGCCCAACCGTGCTTTAAACTTATTCAGTAGTTTTTGAAACAGCCTCAGCAAAAACCCGGGCACAACTTGTGGAATTCATCTCATAATATAGGTAATTTGGGGGATGATCATAATTTTGATCAAAACTATTCTTCCTGACCAGGAAAGATGGGTCATTTCGACATAATTTGTTTAATCTGTTTGTATACCATTATAAGATTCTTTTTTTAAATATTAGTTTTTGAAGATGGAAAAGTTATGCCCAGGTGCTTTATACTGTTACTGTTCCAATTGAATTTATAAAATATTTTCAAGGATGTAATCTGAGAATCCTTTAGGCCCACCATAAGAGTTTACAATTTAGAATGATTAATTTTCAAATAAGAAAATGTAGTGTAATTTTCCATAATTGTAAACAGATATACCAAAGTTTGTTCAGGATTAGTTAGATCCTACAAACATTGAGATTTTATATTGGTTTTTACCACAGTCCACTCTTTTGATGTATTAATTCAGCCAAGGGTTCAAGCATTAATATAAATATTTGAGGTGATAGCGGACACCATTGTCTTGTTCCATTGGTAACTAAACCTATTAGATTCAAAATCAATGCATGATACAGTGGTACCTGAATTTCTATAAAGGGCCTTTATGGCTTTTAAACCAAATTCTTCAAGTCCATACCTGTGGAGCACTGCCTCTATAAAATTCCAGTTGGCCCTGTCAAAGGCCTTCTGTGTGACTGGGCCAACAGTGGAACATTATTATTTTTAGCATATGAAATCAGGTCTACAAGCATCCTGGTCTTATCAGGGCCCTGTCTATTATGCAAAAAAACTAAAATTATTTAATTGGGATATACATTTTTTTAACCTATTTGCCAGAATTTTCGCATAGATTTCGGTGTCAGTATTTAACAAAGAAATGGGCCTGTAGTTTTTTCATAATTCGGGCTCTTTATCTTGTTTTAGTTTCCAACTAGTCAACTGTAATTTCAGGAGGCATATAGCCAGATCCTTTTACTTCATTAAACATACTGCACAGGTATGAATTTTCGCATAGATTTCGGTGTCAGTATTTAACAAAGAAATGGGCCTGTAGTTTTTTCATAATTCGGGCTCTTTATCTTGTTTTAGTTTCCAACTAGTCAACTGTAATTTTAGGAGGCATATAGCCAGATCCTTTTACTTCATTAAACATACTGCACAGGTATGGATTTATATACGCCGTCTGTTCCAGGAGATTTGTTCACTTTCAAATCTAGAATAGTTAACTCAATTTATTTTTTAGTTATCTCCTGATTAAGAACTAACAATTCATCTGGAGTTATTTTAGGGAGATTAATCTCTGCTAAAAAATAATCTATTTCGCCTTTAGAGGGTTTAATAAAACCAACTTCTGTTTCAGGATTATATAGCGTCTTATAATATGGTTCAAACGTTTCCACTATTTCCTTAGGATGGGAGAATTTAACATTATTGTTATGTTTTAAACACCGGATTCTTTGATTTAATCTTTGCTTTTTTATTTTGTTGTCCAAGAACTAACACGCTTTATTTCCCAAGGCATAATAGTCTTGTTGATACCTAAGAATCATATTATCAGTTTGAACTTGTATGATCTTTTGAACCTGTAGTTTTATTTCTTTAATCTGACTGCTTAGGTTTTTATCCGGTGAAATTTTATTTTCATTCTGAAGTTTATTTCATTTGATATATAGCTCTCTTATGAGTTTAAATCTAGTTATTTTCAGATATGCGGTTCTAGCTCGGAATAAGTCCCTAATATACACCTTATGAGTGCACCATGAGGTGGAATATGACAAAACCGAATCTTTATTAATATCAAAGAAGATATTAATATCCCTTTTCAATTTAACCCTGAATTCCTGATATTTTAACTGAGCTGCATCCATCTCCCAGTATCTAATATTTTTGGAATCTTGGGAATCCTTCATAATCATGCAAATCATTGCATGGTCCGACCAGGGAATATCACCCATCTTAACAGATTCAACGGATTTTAAAGTGTATGAATCCATAAAAAATTATCTAATCTGGTATATGTATTATGTCTGCATATCATTTTTTATTTCAGGGTTAAATGTTCTCCAGCAATCATAAAGTTCGCTTCTATGAATTACCATGGTAAACTGTTTAGCAAAGCTTTTGCAAGTTTCATATGATCCTTGTTTAAGGGTGGAGGTACTGTCCAGAGCAAAATCTAAGATCATATTAAAACCTCCACAAAGAATTAGTCTACCTACATTGATCTTATTAGTTTGAGGACTTTCTTCAGAAACTTAATTTGATTGTCTCACCGCATTTGTCTGTTATAACTCTTCATATAGGAACATCAACAGCAAAGGAAAAGAATAAGAATACAAAACAAAAAGCCAGACATAATCCAATCAAACCTATAATTCAAAAGTGAAGTGTAAATACCAAATTAATATCTTCTCCTTTAATAAGGAGGGCTCAGAGTGTACACAATTTCACTACTAACATTTACATAGTAAATCAAATGTAACTTGTCCAATAGACCCTTTATATTCACGATTATCACCATCATCATTTATAATATATAGCAATGTATTCCAAAATAGTGAAGGAGAGAAAAAAAAATCCTCCATGTGTACATTATACCGATCTCTTATTCAGTTCTCTAGAATAAGTGCAAGTACAAACGAATACCTTCTCATTAAATAATAAGAACTTTAAAGTGCCCAGAACTATATATCCCAAGTATACACTAATTGTGAAGTCAAAATGTATGCCTTCTCCTAGCCTAAGAAGGCTTTATAATATTCTTAATTAATTTCATATCATATCTACAACAGCCCCATACTGAACTATTTTATCCTACATCCTGTCTTTCCAAGAGGGGGTGCATAATACGAAGGAAAAAAGGGTATAGACATAACAATAACTAAAAAAAGAAAAAAGGTAAAGAAGGGGCATCCTCCTATTTGCTCCCAAAAAGAGAGGACTTATAGGACTTATAGGATAGGACTTAGAGCATTATTTGGTTAATAATTGCCAGTCCTGATTCCTCAAAGAGAGGAGTGGTTTCTCCAATTTTTGTACAGAATTTACATAGTGAATGTTCCATTTTTTCAAGAGCTTTTCTTCTTCTTTAATTGAGACTATTGAAATCCATCGAAAGTCTCTGAAGATGAGTAGACAAAAAGAAACCACCCACTTATATTGGATATTTTCATGTCTTAAGGAAGCAGTTATGTCCAAGTGTTCTCTCCGTCTCATTGAGGTATTTTGTGAAATGTCAGAAAAAGTATTGATATCATTATAAGGTGCCTCTAGACATCTTTTTTTAAAATAATTATCTCATAATGGTATCTTTATATGTGAGGAAGTGTAACTTCACGATAACATATATATGTTTTGTGACAGAGAGATTTTTAGACAGAGGTATCCTATGTATTGTATCTATCTTGTTATCCCCTTGGGTCATTGGTTCCTTTATAGTGTAAAGCAAGTTTGTTACAAACTTTTCCAAGTCACTATTGGAAACAGTTTCAGGGATACCCCTTAGTCTCAGATTGCTCCTTCTAGAGCGGCCTTCGGCATTATCAACCCTCGGTCTAAGGTTGTTTACAGTTTCTTCTAAGCCAGAAGAATATGATAACAGAGCTTGTGATAGCTTTTCAAGTTTACTTTCAGTCTCCTCCAATCTGATATTTGTTTCTTTTATTGCTTTAGAATGATCTAGAATCTGTTGTTTGAATTCTCAAATTGATGGGTTCTGTAACTTGTCCAATAGACCCTTTATCTTAGACATGGTGAGAGATTCTTCAGTACTCTGGATTTCAAGTACTCTGGTTAGGTAAAGTCTCCCATAGAGACACATCCAATTGTGAAATCTCACTTTGGTTCTCTTTAATTTTAGGGGAAAATAAATTAGAGGAAGATTTCTGATTTATAGATTTATTTTCTTTAGATCTCATTTTCGTTGCAGAATTATCTTTTTTCATAAAAAATAAAAAGTTTTGTTTATTAAATAAGATTTAACTGCTTGTTAGATATCTTTGCCCTCTTAATTCCGTCAATATCTGATATCTCTGTCCTTTATCACGCCCCTGAGGTAAGGGAAAGGACCCCCTTCTTAACTTCCTGATCCGGCCGCCTCCCTCCACCACAAAGTGAACAATGGATAACTCATGAGGCCGCAATCCTCCCTGCGCTGAAAAGGCCTGCTGACTTCCCCCCTAAATTCCAGCATCATTAATTCTAACCCCACATCAATCAGCTGCACCCATCTGTTAGGAAAAACAATTTTGCCTACTCATCGTCAAATTCCTTGTGGCCACAAACCCCCGTTTCCTCACAAAACTCAACATCAGTTTATTGATTTTCTGTCTCGCCATATCCAAACACGCGGGGTTCCTGGCACTCCTCCACATCCTCCTTTTTATCATCTCAGACCAGATGATAAATACACCCTTGAACATATGCAACCAATCTAACATATCCGGTATCATGTCCCTAACCATCTTTTTCATAGGGACTGTACCCAAGTATTAACAAAATGCTGTTGTGCCCCCAGCGTCGGGCATGGGACTCCAGCAGCCCGCTCATTTGTTCCCACAGCAGCCCTCAAACTCCAATCCCCTTCACCTGCATGGTCTCCACCGGCACGCTCAGCTGCTCGTCCTTTCTCGTATCTGTGACAAACCAGTGAGCCCAATGCACGTAGGAGTGCCCAACTATCCAAAGCTGTCTTCGTCCTGCAATGATAATGACAAAGTTACCCGCTACTAGCTTCAGCTAATAGACCTCGGCTGTCAATCGCACGTACGTCAGAAATCGTCTGGATTCCCATCTCCCAATTTGTTTTATCATGGCCTCCGGTAGTCCCAGACGCGCCATCTCTGTGGCGGCCACTATCTGAAACTAGTGGATCCCAAACTCCGACTGGTTAAGACCAAAACGCTGCAAACCTAACTTCAGTACTCTGGTAAACTGAAATCGGGAGAGTGCCGTACCATCATCATGCACCAAGAGCGGACCTGTCACACCAGGACGCCGCTGTCGAAACGCTCTCAAGCATTTGCAAGGACAGCAGTCTGTACCCAGTTTCTTAAGACTGATTTCCTTCCCCTTTCCAGCTTGATCCATCTTGGATCTCCTTAGCCAAACTGTTACTCTGTCCTCCTGCAGACAGACATCCGCCAATGGTATGCCACCTGAATCATGTTTACTTGTTGCGACTAGTTCCCCAATCCGGAATGCTTCAAAAAATGCGAGTGACAATGCGGTTTTAAACAGTTATGATTCGTAGGCCGTATAACAGATCTCCACTAGCACTGCTGACAACCTTAGCAACAACGAGAAGGTGATCGGGCACCTCCCGTCGTGACTGTGTTCACCTTTCAACATACCTTGCACGACACTCCACAAACTCTTTTGTCAGGTCCCTCAGCCCAGCTAGTTTAAACATGAAAGCTAGGGCCGCTACCTGCCTCCTAACTCATGCCGTCGACTCCCTAGCGTCCTTGCATCTAATTTAGGTACCACAACAGGATACCAACCGTCCTTTCCTCTTTATAGACACCACCAGCCAAATCCACCAGGCCTTGCCACTTATCCCAGACTCTCTTGTAGCTGTTCCACGTCGCCGGTGCCAGCAATCTCCGGACCAAGGCAGTTATCTCACCGCTCAAAACTCCTGTAGGCACTGCGGAATACCTTCTCCCTTCTTCAGTGCCGCCGGCGATAAAAGCCTGGAATCCCACTGCGAACGAGAGAGTGCGTCAGCGATCCCATTTTCGTATCCTTGGACATGCTTGCCTATAAACCAGATATTAAGAGGCAGGCACCCTAGGATTTAATGTTGTATCAGGCATAACACTGGGATCGATGACACTGTTGTGTTGTTGACTGCTTGGACTAGCCATGTTGTCCGTAAAGAAGATGACCTGACTATCTGCTAATTCCGTGCCCCAGATGTACAGGGCCACCAGTATGGGGAATAGCTCCAGAAACGCGAGGTTCTTCATTAGGCTTGCAGTTGCCCCCTGTTCCAGCCACGGGCTAGCACTAGCCCCTCCGCGAAAGGGCAATGCCGCCCTCATAGGTGTTGAGTCAGTAGGCAACCGCCTTCTCACTCCACAACATTATGCACCTAGATGCCATGCACTGGCGGAAATCTTCGTTATATATCCACCACACTACCCAAATGTCATACAGGTAGACAAACAGCGAAGAACATTGCTCCAGAAACATTTCCCCGATAATGCATGCCATTATGGCAAACGCCTGAAGCCAACTGTCAAACGTTGTGGCAATACGTTTTGAGTTTCCTTGCCTGTCTTCACCCCTACTACATAACTCTCCTGAAGGTCTGTGACGTGTGAGAGGGGAAACTCTCTGCGCCATATATGCTCATTGACCTCTTGGGCAAGATGGACCCCCAAGATATCAAGGGGGCATACCACCGTTGGCCATAGAGATCCTCCGGCCACCGTTCCAGGGACAGGGATACTCAATGCACCCACCGTATGCCCTGGTGTTGGCACCACCTGTAAACTCACTGGCCGCACCGCCGCCGTCGTAGATTGCTCATTTGTGTGAGCAGCGTCCCCATCTGGTATCCATGCCATACCCACTAAACCAGAGACCCACGGACCTAGCTCAGCATAAGCAACGTTTACGTTATGACGCTCCAGTAATGCCTTCAACCCTATCACCAGTTGAGAGTTTCCCTGTTTCCCGTCAACCTCGATCTGCAGGCCACATTTCCTGACTGGACCCCTCATCTCCTCTGGACCTTGAGTGGCAGGAACTGCCCTGGACACTTGTTGTCCTTCACGCTGTGGGGTCCTCTCCTGTCTCCTCCTGGAACTGGCTTCCCGCCCAGACCCAGAGCACGTGCAACAGACATAAACGCCTGCTTCGGGAGCGAAACTGGTATACCCCCCAACAAGAGTCACTGTCAGCATAACCTAGCTGGTCGGAGAGAGCTAATCGTGGAATCCTGTAGCTACTTTGATCTAAACTTATCACAGAAGTTGTCCTTGGGGTACGCCTAGGGTCAGAAACTCGGGAACTACCCTGCCTTGGGCTAATACCTTGTCCCGCACTGAATAGAAGCCAGGAAAGCAAATATGATTCTGTCACTATACAAATCCCTAGTACGCCCTCATTTGGAATATGGAGTACAATTTTGGGCACCACTTCATAAAAAGGACATTTTAGAGCTGGAAAGGTATAGATAATTAGAGAGGGAGTATTGATCCAGGGAGGAATCCGATCGCCAGTATCTGTGATCAAGGAGGAACTCATTTGTTTTTTCCTTTGAGACGATTAGCTAAGTTTCACTTGTTTTTTTTTTCTGTTTGCCTTCCTTTGGATCAATTAATTAACAACTAATTAACAACTAATCCGCATACTGCAGATCAGAGGAGATCTTAAAAGGTTTAACTTGATGGACTGAAAGTCTTTTTTCAACGTCAATTACTATGTAACTATGTAATGTAACAATACCTCTCACCTGAAGGTACACTTAAAAACACATATTCCTCTCTCTGCATTCACAATACCCCTCACCTGAAGTTAATTTGATAAAGAACCTCATCTCATCAACCTTTTCAACCTTTTAATATTATTAATATTTGTTTATGATAATTAATAAGATCATGAGTCATTTTTTCCTTCTCTTTTTATCCAGGTGTTATGTTATTATACTGCTAATTGTAATGTCATTATTAATGGTTGTTATCGGTTAGCCAGAACAGCCCTCTGTTTGTTTTTCTTTTCTATTGCCCCCTACTTCCCCCACTAAATAACTCTCTCTGTATTTGTCTGTTTTTAGGAACATTTAAAGACACATATTCCTCTCTCTGCATTCATAATACCCCTCACCTGAAGCAATCCCCTCCCTCCCATGTTCCCACTTTATTTATTGAGGCACATTAATTACCTGCATGTGTCCAGTCAGTGACATCTGCTTATTACCCCTAACCCCTCCTTTAAGAACACACAGTGTAACAATTTTTCCTCTTACTTCCCTCTTCCTTATCATCACCTGCTTGTTTCTCAGGCTCTCCTCAAGTTTCCCTATTCATGTTTCAAACTGTATCACCATCTCACCCTCCCTGCTCTCTTCCCCTCTTCTTTGCTCCCACAAGCTCCTCTCCTTCATCCAGTCTCTATCTCCTCCCTCTTTCAAAGTCAATAAGCAGAAACGCTTCTGTAAGTCCTACTCTCATCTCCTCTCTCTTTCATTGCATATTTTACTGGCTGATGGAGATATATCTCCTAACCCAGGCCCCGCATCCATTCCTACCTTTCATCAGTCACGCTCAGCCCACAGGGCAACAAACACTCGAAACCTCATAACTTGACACCCATTATCTGTCACAAATCCTCCACTTTGACACTTCTCTTGTGCCCTCTGGAATGCTAGGTGTGTTTGTAACAAACTCACTTACACTAATGACCTATTTATTTCCAACTCCCTCAACCTTTTAGCTATCACTGAAACCTGGCTATCTCCATCAGACACTACCTCCCCTGCTGTACTATCATATAGTGGCTTACATTTCAGTCACACAACTAGACCTGGGAATAAGCAAGGGCGAGGCGTGGGCATATTACTTTCCACCCATTGCTCATTCATTTGCATTCTCCCAGTTCCATCTCTCTGGTTCTCTTCTTTCAAATTTCACACTATCCGTCTCTTTTCACCCATCTCTCTGCGAGTGGCTGTCATCTACACCCGCCTGTACAAGCCTTTCAATTTCTGGATCATTTGTGGCCTGGCTCTCTCACTTTCTCTCCTATAACATACCTTCACTCCTTCTTGGTGATTTCAACATTGCCACTGACACTCCTACCTCCCCTACAGCCACAGAATTATTTGCACTTATCTCTTCCCTTGGCCTCTCACAATGGATAGAATACCCTACCCACCAGGATGGACACTCTGTTGACCTCATTTTCTCCAATCACTGCTCTATCTCCAATCTTATCATCTCCCCACTCCCTCTTTCTGACCACCATCTCCTAACCTACAGCCCTTCCAATTTCTGCCCTTTATCACGCCCGACTACCAGAACCCACAGAAACCTGCAGGCACTTAACTCACAACACCTTTCCAATTTACTACAACCCCTTATCAGTCCTCTCACTACCCTCACTTGCCCTGATATTGCTACCACACAATACAATTTGACTCTAACTTCCACCCTGGACTCAATACACGAACACGCTACATCCAGAGGTGCTACTGCAGCGGTGAACGATTATGAAGAAAATCTTGCTCCTCAGCGGACTGCCTCCATTACATATTTATCCTACGCTCCTATCGCTATGCCCTCAATCCTGACAAACAGAGCTACTTCTCATCATTAATATAAAATTTGGCCTCCAATCCCAAACGTTTGTTCTCCACGTTTAACACTCTCCTCTGCCCTCCCCCACCTCCCCACCCCTTCCTCTCTTACAGCTGAAGATTTTGCTAGATACGTGAATAGTAAAATTTAAAATATTCAACGTGGCCATATCACACCTTCTCCTGAACAAACAAACAGCACCCTGCCTTCAACCTTTCCAAACCATTATCCATTATGAACTCCCTTAACCATGTAACGGAGGATGAAGTTGTTAGTCTTCTATCAACCTCTTGTCTCACAACTTGTGCACATGATCCTATTCCATCCCAGCTGATCCCTCCTCTCTCTTCCACACTTATCCCAACTCTCACACATCTATCCAACCTTTCCCTGGACACTGGCAAGATTCCATCAACTTTGAAACAAGCCATAAGTATACCCATTCTTAAGAAACCTTTATCTGATCCAGCTTCTCCATCTAATTACCGGCCTACTTCCCTTGGCTTCTAAACTACTTGCGCGTGTCGTCTACACAATTTATTTCCTCCAACTCCCTCCTTGATCCCTTCCAATCTGGCTTCCGGCTCCAACACTCCACAGAGACAGTTTTCACAAAAGTTACTAATGACCTGCTCAACGCCAAATCAAAGGGTCATTTCTCGATCATAATTCTCCTGGATCTCTCTGCTGGCTTTGACACAGTTGATTATCGTCTTCTTATCCAAATTCTCCTCTATCCTGGCATCAGTGACACTGCTCTCTCTTGGTTCACATCTTATCTAGAACATCAAACATTTAGTGTCTCCTTCTCTGGTGCCTCTTCATCTCCTCACCCTCTAACTGTCGGTGTAGCCCAAGGCTCAGTCCTAGGCCCCCTCCTTTTCTCCATCTACACATCCTCCCTCGGTGCCCTAATACAATTGTAACGGAGCTGGAACACACAGTCCAATATCTCCGCTGGTATACGGTCAAATACCCAAGAGGCACTACAGTTTCACCAT
The DNA here is from genome assembly GCA_027410445.1 of Discoglossus pictus. Classification (NCBI taxonomy): domain Eukaryota; kingdom Metazoa; phylum Chordata; class Amphibia; order Anura; family Alytidae; genus Discoglossus; species Discoglossus pictus. Next base: position 309,188,890 of record CM050167.1, read on the forward strand.
TCCCGACCTCCCATATTGGACGACACACAATTTGGGAGTCAAATGAATACTGACTTTATTTTGTTATTGCAGAAATATTTATACCCATCTCTTCCCACAGGCAATACACATGCCCATATTTGGCCGCACAATACCCATAAAGAGAACAATAGGTGGGTCACACCTCTCCGGGGCTCCCTGACAACTTTGATACAATCAGACATTGATTCAATTACCCTTCTTTGTTCTTATCTGAGAATGAAAACACTGTATACAATAGACTTCCTTTATCTTATGCAGAGTCGCTGTAACAGGATTATCTCCCATGCCAAGTAGCTGCAAATGTCTGGGACAATATTCTGCAGAGCATCAACCAACATACATATAGTAGGATCATATTTTAACCATAATAATCATAAAACAGGGTAAAACAGTGATGGGTTCTGCTACACACCTCCCCCGTGACCATAAGCCGGCATACACGGTCTGATCCCAACGGATCGGCCTGGGGATGTCCGGACAAAAGTATTTGTTTGTCAATTCTCTAGTTTGACAACCCATCAGCATTACTGCAATTCACATTTACTAACATTTCCCATATCCCCAGATAGCTGGGATCTGAGCGCACAAAACTACCGAATAGCGCTCAGATCCTATTCACACAGTTCAATTGCCAAGTAGCTAAAGTCTTTCCCATAGTCTTTCATTATATGAATGGGCTCCATGGCATAGCTATCTGTGGTATCACCGCTCCCACAGGGCAAGTACAGAATGACCCCCTGTATGTAAAGGGCCAGAATGAGTGACAAACACTCTGGTATGGCCGAACACTGGTTCCAAAGGGCAATATGTCCCAGGGCCATAGTCGCAGGGCAGGAGGCTGGCAAACAGTCCTCTCCAAGCCAAAGTGGCGAAGGGCACTTCGTCACACATCTCCCCTTTGCTGTGGTGATGGGGCAACACGCTGAGGGGACTTGAGGGGCAGAGGCCAGCGGCACTCTGCCCTGATGCCAGCTCTTCTGCTGGTATAACCTGCAGGACATCCTGCTCTGTACAAGGGACAAAGGGAGGGCAGAGGCCAACTGCACTCTGCCCTGCTGTCAGCTCTTCTGCTGGGGTACTTGGGACATATTCCGGGTCAGTAGCCAGGGAAACGTGGGGGACAGTGGGGGTTAACATTTCCTCTGTTAACCCTGGGGCCACATTAGAAGTTAGCTTGGGAGGGGAATTTGTACTTACCCCCTCCTCCGGTTGTCCCAATGAGGGTAGTTGGAGATCTGGACAGGCTGTGGGCGCAGAGACCACGGTCCCATCTGCGCCGTCTGGGAGATTGGTGTCTCCCCTTGTTAGGGTAAACTGTCGTTGGGGGGAGAGGGTGACACCTTCTGCCCCCTGGGGTTCACACTGCCGCTGGGGGGGAAGGACGACACCTTCTGCCCCCTGGGGTTCACACTGCCGCTGCGGGGGAAGGACGACACCTTCTGCCCCCTGGGGTTCACCCTGCCGCTGGGGGGGAAGGACGACACCTTCTGCCCCCTGTGGTTCACACTGCCGCTGGGGGGGAAGGATGACACCTTCTGCCCCCTGGGGTTCACACTGCCGCTGGGGGGGAAGGACGACACCTTCTGCCCCCTGGGGTTCACACTGCCGCTGGGGGGAAAGGACGACACCTTCTGCCCCCTGGGGTTCACACTGCCGCTGGGGGGGAAGGACGACACCTTCTGCCCCCTGGGGTTCACACTGCCGCTGGGGGGGAAGGACGACACCTTCTGCCCCCTGGGGTTCACACTGCCGCTGGGGGGGAAGGACGACACCTTCTGCCCCCTGGGGTTCACCCTGCCGCTGGGGGGGAAGGACGACACCTTCTGCCCCCTGGGGTTCACACTGCCGCTGGGGGGGAAGGACGACACCTTCTGCCCCCTGGGGTTCACACTGCCGCTGGGGGGGAAGGAGGACACCTTCTGCCCCCTGGCGTTCACACTGCCGCTGGGGGGGATGGACGACACCTTCTGCCCCCTGGGGTTCACACTGCCACTGGGGGGGAAGGACGACACCTTCTGCCCCCTGTAGGGCCGGTAGAGAGACCTCGGTCCCATCTCTACCTGCCATCTGGAGGTCATCCCAGGACCAGTCAATGAAGTCTGGTTCTGCTTGTCGAGTAGGTTGGGGCTGCACGAAGCTGAGCAGGTGTTGGTAGTCCTGCTCCAGCTCCCACTCTCTCGTTACCAGGTGGGTCATGTCTTTGCTCACCTCGCCTTCGTCATCCCAGACATACATGCCCATCCGGTAGTCGTAGATGTCCCAAAACCTAGACTCCTCCGTGCTGCCAAGATCAATGTCGTCCTCCAAGGCATCCCATAATAATCCCGGGCCATCATAATCATCCCCCTCCGGTAAGTCGTGTTCAGCCGTCCAGGGGGTAAGTCGAACGGTATGCCACCAGAGGGCCTGGTATGCGTTGTCTAGCCAGATCTCTCGCCGTACCAGGGTCTCTAGTCTTGTCACCCACTCATCCAGGGGCTGCTCTCCCAATAGATACATCCGCATCGCCACACGCTTCTGTAGCCGCTGCTCATCACTGGGGAGACTCTCACCTCGCCGCCATTGGGCATCTTCCAGGGCATCATACCAGAGTTCCTTTCTGTCTGCATCCCTGTAGTCCGCGGCCTCCTCCTCATCCTCATCATGGAACGCTGTCCGAAAACTAGGCGGTTCCATCCTGCTGTAGCCAGGGGCGCTATACGGATACTAGCGTTGCCCTCAATTTGTAACTCCAAACGTTACCGGTGTCTCCGTGCTGCTTTCCCCTCTTACTAGGACGCCATCCCACCACTGCCAGCCAAATGTAACGGAGCTGGAACACGCAGTCCAATATCTCCGCTGGTATACGGTCAAATACCCAAGAGGCACTACAGTTTCACCATTCCCGACCTCCCATATTGGACGACACACAATTTGGGAGTCAAATGAATACTGACTTTATTTTGTTATTGCAGAAATATTTATACCCATCTCTTCCCACAGGCAATACACATGCCCATATTTGGCCGCACAATACCCATAAAGAGAACAATAGGTGGGTCACACCTCTCCGGGGCTCCCTGACAACTTTGATACAATCAGACATTGATTCAATTACCCTTCTTTGTTCTTATCTGAGAATGAAAACACTGTATACAATAGACTTCCTTTATCTTATGCGGAGTCGCTGTAACAGGATTATCTCCCATGCCAAGTAGCTGCAAATGTCTGGGACAATATTCTGCAGAGCATCAACCAACATACATATAGTAGGATCATATTTTAACCATAATAATCATAAAACAGGGTAAAACAGTAATGGGTTCCGCTACAACAATCTTTTGGATTTCAGTATCAGCTATATGCAGATGACACCCAAATCTACATCTCTGCACCAGAACTATCCCCCTCTCTGCTAGCTCATATTGCCAATTGCCTCTCGAGCATATCTTCATGGATGTCTGCCCATCAACTAAACCTCAACACGTCTAAGACAGAGCTCCTTATCTTTCCACCCTCTTCCTCAGCTCTCACTCCTCACTTATCTCTTACTGTTGACAATGCCATCATCACTCCCACCACCCAGGCCCGCTGTCTTGGGGTCCTACTGGACTTTTCACTCTCTTTCATTCCTCACATTTAATCACTCACAAAATCTTGTCACTTTCACCTAAAAAACATATCCAAAATACATCACTACCTTACACAAGACACAACTAAAATTCTTATTCACTCTCTCATCATATCTCGCATCGATTACTGCAACACTCTTCTTGCTGGCCTTCCTATCACCCGTCTGTCTCCACTCCAATCCATTTTGAATGCATCCGCTAAACTCATCTACCATACTAAACGACCAGTGTCCGGAGCACCACTCTGTCAGGCATTCCACTGGCTTCCCATAGCCTCTAGAATACAATTCAAAACCATGACCCTAACATATAAAGCACTCCACAATAGTGCACCCTCCTACATCTTGCTCTCATCCCAAAATACACTCCCTCCCGCTCTCTTCGCTCTGCTAATGACCTTCTTCTCTCCTCCTCTCTCATCACCTCCTCTCACTACGCCTTCAAGACTTTTCTCATGCTGCCCCTATTCTTTAAAAACTCCTAACTACTATCTTTCTGCCTCAAAACCTTACATCTCTCTTTAAAAACACATGTATTAAAAAAAAACATTCACCTTTAGCCTCTTCATTCACTATGCATCTATAACTCTCCTGTACCTCACCCACACCCTTTAGAATGTAAGTTTGCGAGTTTTCAGTCTTGTGAGGTGCTTTAGGGAAAGCACAGTGTATATCTGATTAAAAGCTCAATAAGCTCATTATTTTCATTGTGTGGTATTGTTTATACATGTACCTAACCCCTGTATTGTGCTGCGGAATATGTTGGCAAGTTACAAATAAAGGATAATAATAATAATAATCTTCTCTCCTGTTCCTCTCAGTCCCCTCCTCCCTCTGCCCTGGCCCATCTTCTCTCCTCTTTTCTCTGTATATTACACTCAGTCCCTCCCAATTCCCTCCACCCTCTCCGCTGGCGATTCTTCTCTTCTCTTTTCTCTGTATATTACACTCTGTCCCTCTCAGTCCCTTCCTCTCTCTCCCCCGGCCCATCTTCTCTCCTCTTTTCTCTGTATATTACACTCAGTCCCTCCCAGTCCCCCTCTCCCTCTCCTCTGGCACATCTTCTCTCCTCTTCTCTCTGTATATTACACTCAATCCCTCCCAGTCCCCTCCTCTGTCTGCCCTGGCCCATCTTCTCTCCTATTTTCTCTGTATATTACACTCAGTCCTTCCCAGTCCCTCTGCCCTGGCCCATCTTCTCTCCTCTTTTCTCTGTATATTACACTCTTTCCCTCCCAGTCCCCTCCTCTCTCTGCCCAGGCCCATCTTCTCTCCTCTTTTCTCTGTATATTACACTCAGTCTCTCTCAGTCCCCTCCTCTCTCTGCTCTGGCCCATCTTCTCTCCTCTTTTCTCTGTATATTACTCTCAGTCCCTCCGAGTCCCCTTCTCCCTCTCCCCTGGCCCATCTTCTTTCCTCTTTTCTCTGTATATTACACTCAATCTCTCCCAGACCCCTTCTCTCTCTGCTGGCCCATCTTCTCTCCTCTTTTCTTTGTATATTACACTCAGTCCCTCCCACTCCCCTCCTCTCTCTGCCCAGGCCCATCTTCTCTCCTCTTTTCTCTGTATATTACACTCAGTCCCTCCCAGTCCCCTCCTCTCTTTGCCCAGGCCCATCTTCTCTCCTCTATTCTCTGGATATTACACTCAGTCCCTCCCACTCCCCTCCTCTCTCTGCCCAGGCCCATGTTCTCTCCTCTTCTCTCTGTAAATTACACTCTATCCCTGCCAGTCCCCTCCTCTCTCTGCCCTGGCCCATCTTCTCTCCTCTTTTCTCTGTATATTACACTCTGTCCATCCCAGTCCCCTCCTCTCTCTGCCCAGGCCAATCTTCTCTCCTCTTTTCTCTGTATATTACACTCAGTCCCTCCCAATCCCCTCCTCCCTCTCCACTGGCGCTTCTTCTTTCCTCTTTTCTCTGTATATTACACTCTGTCCCTCCCAGTCCCTTCTTCTCTCTCCCCCGTCCCATCTTCTCTCCTCTTTTCTCTGTATATTACACTCAGTCCCTCCCAGTCCCCTCCTCTCTCTCTCCTGGCCCATCCTCTCTCCTCTTTTCTCTGTATATTACACTCAGGCCTTCCCAGTCCCCTCCTCTCTCTCTCTCCTGGCCCATCTTCTCTCCTCTTTTCTCTGCATATTACACTCTTTCCCTCCCAGTCCCCTCCTCTCTCTGCCCAGGCTCATCTTCTCTCCTCTTTTCTCTGTATATTACACTCAGTCCCTCCCAGTCCCTTCCTCCCTCTCCTCTGGCCCATCTTCTCTACTCTTCTCTCTGTATATTACACTCTATCCCTCCCAGTCCCCTCCTCTGTCTGCCCTGGCCCATCTTCTCTCCTCTTTTCTCTGTATATTACACTCAGTCCTTCCCAGTCCCTCTGCCCTGGCCCATCTTCTCTTCTATTTTCTCTGTATATTACACTAAGTCCCTCCCAGTCCCCTCCTCTCTCCGCCCTGGCCTATCTTCTCTCCTCTTTTCTCTGTATATTACACTCTATCCCTCCCAGTCCCCTCCTCTGTCTGCCCTGGCCCATCTTCTCTCCTCTTTTCTCTGTATATTACACTCAGTCCTTCCCAGTCCCTCTGCCCTGGCCCATCTTCTCTCCTATTTTCTCTGTATATTACACTCTATCCCTCCCAGTCCCCTCCTCTGTCTGCCCAGGCCCATCTTATCTCCTCTTTTCTCTGTATATTACACTCAGTCCCTCCCAGTCCCCTCCTCTCTCTGTCCAGGCCCATCTTCTCTCCTCTTCTCTCTGTATATTACACTCAGTCCCTCCCAGTCCCCTCCTCTCTGCCCTGACCTATCTTCTTTCCTCATTTCTCTGTATATTACACTCTGTCCCTCCCAGTCTCCTCCTCTCTCCTGGCCAATCTTCTCTCCTCTTTTCTCTGTATATTACACTATGTACCTCCCTGTCCCCTCATCCCTCTGCCCTGGCCCATCTTCTCTCCTCTTTTCTCTGTATATTACACTCAGTCCCGTCCTCTCTCTGCTCTGGCCCATCTTCTCTCCTCTTTTCTCTGTATATTACTCTCAGTCCCTCCCAGTCCCCTCCTCTCTCTATCCTGGCCCATCTTCTCTCCTCTTTTCTCTGTATATTACATTAAATCCCTAACAGTCCCCTCCTCCCTCTCCCCTGGCCCATCTTCTCTCCTCTTTTCTCTGTATATTACACTCAATCTCTCCCAGACCCCTCCCTCTCCCCTGGCCCATCTGCTCTCCTCTTTTCTCTGTATATTACACTCAATCTCTCCCAGACCCCTTCTCTCTCTGCTGGCCCATCTTCTCTCCTCATTTCTCTGTATATTACACTCAGTTTCTCCCACTCCCCTCCTCTCTCTGCCCAGGCCCATCTTCTCTCCTCTTTTCTCTGTATATTACACTCAGTCCCTCCCAGCCCCCTCCTCTCTCTGCCCTGGCCCATCTTCTCTCTGTATATTACACTCTATCCCTCCCAATCCCCTCCTCTCTCTGCCCTGGCCCATCTTCTCTCCTCTTTTCTCTGTATATTACACTCTATCCCTCCCAGTCCCCTCCTCTCTCTGCCCTGGCCCATCTTCTCTCCTCTTTTCTCTGTATATTACTTTCAGTCTCTCCCACTCCCCTCCTCTCTCTGCCCAGGCCCATCTTCTCTCCTCTTCTCTCTGTATATTACACTCTATCCCTCCCAGTCCCCTCCTCTCTCTGCCCTGGTCCATCTTCTCTCCTCTTCTCTCTGTATATTACACTCTATCCCTCCCAGTCCCCTCCTCTCTCTGCCCAGGCCCATCTTCTCTCCTCTTTTCTCTGTATATTACACTCTATCCCTCCCAGTCCCCTCCTCTCTCTGCCCTGGCCCATCTTCTCTCCTATTTTCTCTGTATATTACTTTCAGTCCCTCCCACTCCCCTCCTCTCTCTGCCCAGGCCCATCTTCTCTCCTCTTCTCTCTGTATATTACACTCTATCCCTCCCAGTCCCCTCCTCTCTCTGCCCAGGCCCATCTTCTCTCCTCTTTTCTCTGTATATTACACACTGTCCCTCCCACTCCCCTCCTCTCTCTGTCCAGGCCCATCTTATCTCCTCTTTTCTCTGTATATTACACTCAGTCCCTCCCACTCCCCTCCTCATCACTCTGCCCAGGCCCATCTTCTCTCCTCTTCTCTCTGTATATTACACTCAGTCCCTCCCTGTCCCCTCCTCCCTGGCCCATCTTCTCGGCTCTTTTCTCTGTATATTACACTCTATCCCCTCTTCTCTCTCTCCTGGCCCATCTTCTCTCCTCTTTTCTCTGTATATTACAATCAGTCCCTCCCACTCCTTCTCCTCTCTCTGCCCAGGCCCATCTTCTCTCCTCTTTTCTCTGTATATTACACTCAGTCCCCTCCTTTCTCCTGGCCCATCTTCTCTCCTCTTTTCTCTGTATATTACACTCAGTCCCTCCCAGTCCCTTCCTCTCTCTGCCCTGGCCCATCTTCTCTCCTCTTCTCTCTGTATATTACACTCTAACCCCCCCCAGTCCCCTCCTCTCTCTGCCCTGGCCCATCTTCTCTCCTCTTTTCTCTGTATATTACACTCAGTCCCTCCCAGTCTCCTCCTCTCTCTGCCCTGGCCCATCTTCTCTCCTCTTTTCTCTGTATATTACAGTCAGTCCCTCCCACTCCCCTCCTCTCTCTGCCCAGGCCCATCTTCTCTCCTCTTTTCTCTGTATTTTACACTCAGTCCCTCCCACTCCCCTCCTCTCTCTGCCCAGGCCCATCTTCTCTCCTCTTTTCTCTGTATATTAAACTCAGTCCCTCCCACTCCCCTCCTCTCTCTGCCCAGGCCCATCTTCTCTCCTCTTCTCTCTGTATATTAAACTCTATCCCTCCCAGTCCCCTCCTCTCTCTGCCCAGACCCATCTTCTTTCCTCTTTTCTCTGTATATTAAACTCAGTCCCTCCCACTCCCCTCCTCTCTCTGCCCAGGCCCATCTTCTCTCCTCTTTTCTCTGTATATTACACTCTATCCCTCCCAGTCCCCTCCTCTCTCTGCCCAGGCCCATCTTCTCTCTGTATATTACACTCTGTCCCTCCCAGTCCCCTCCTCTCTCTGCCCAGGCCCATCTTCTCTCCTCTTTTCTCTGTATATTAAACTCAGTCCCTCCCACTCCCCTCCTCTCTCTCCCCCGGCCCAACTTCTCTCCTCTTCTCTCTGTATATTACACTCTATCCCTCCCAGTCCCCTCCTCTCTCTGCCCAGGCCCATCTTCTCTCCTCTTTTCTCTGTATATTACTCTCAGTCCCTCCCACTCCCCTCCTCTCTCTGCCCAGGCCCATCTTCTCTCATCTTCTCTCTGTATATTACACTCTATCCCTCCCAGTCCCCTCCTCTCTCTGCCCAGGCCCATCTTCTCTCTGTATATTACACTCTGTCCCTCCCAGTCCCCTCCTCTCTCTGCCCAGGCCCATCTTCTCTCCTCTTTTCTCTGTATATTAAACTCAGTCCCTCCCACTCCCCTCCTGTCTCTGCCCAGGCCCATCTTCTCTCCTCTTCTCTCTGTATATTACACTCTATCCCTCCCAGTCCCCTCCTCTCTCTGCCCAGGCCCATCTTCTCTCCTCTTCTCTCTGTATATTACACTCTATCCCTCCCAGTCCCCTCCTCTCTCTGCCCAGGCCCATCTTCTCTCGGTATATTACACTCTGTCCCTCCCAGTCCCCTCCTCTCTCTGCCCAGGTCCATCTTCTCTCCTCTTTTCTCTGTATATTAAACTCAGTCCCTCCCACTCCCCTCCTCTCTCTCCCCCGGCCCATCTTCTCTCCTCTTCTCTCTGTATATTACACTCTATCCCTCCCAGTCCCCTCCTCTCTCTGCCCAGGCCCATCTTCTCTCCTCTTTTCTCTGTATATTACTCTCAGTCCCTCCCACTCCCCTCCTCTCTCTGCCCAGGCCCATCTTCTCTCCTCTTCTCTCTGTATATTATACTCTATCCCTCCCAGTCCCCTCCTCTCTCTGCCCAGGCCCATCTTCTCTCTGTATATTACACTCTGTCCCTCCCAGTCCCCTCCTCTCTCTGCCCAGGCCCATCTTCTCTCCTCTTTTCTCTGTATATTAAACTCAGTCCCTCCCACTCCCCTCCTCTCTCTGCCCAGGCCCATCTTCTCTCCTCTTCTCTCTGTATATTACACTCTATCCCTCCCAGTCCCCTCCTCTCTCTGCCCAGGCCCATCTTCTCTCCTCTTCTCTCTGTATATTACACTCTATCCCTCCCAGTCCCCTCCTCTCTCTGCCCAGGCCCATCTTCTCTCGGTATATTACACTCTGTCCCTCCCAGTCCCCTCCTCTCTCTGCCCAGGTCCATCTTCTCTCCTCTTTTCTCTGTATATTAAACTCAGTCCCTCCCACTCCCCTCCTCTCTCTCCCCCGGCCCATCTTCTCTCCTCTTCTCTCTGTATATTACACTCTATCCCTCCCAGTCCCCTCCTCTCTTTGCCCAGGCCCATCTTCTCTCCTCTTTTCTCTGTATATTACTCTCAGTCCCTCCCACTCGCCTCCTCTCTCTGCCCAGGCCCATCTTCTCTCCTCTTCTCTCTGTATATTATACTCTATCCCTCCCAGTCCCCTCCTCTCTCTGCCCAGGCCCATCTTCTCTCTGTATATTACACTCTGTCCCTCCCAGTCCCCTCCTCTCTCTGTCCAGGCCCATCTTCTCTCCTCTTCTCTCTGTATATTACACTCAGTCCTTCCCTATCCCCTCTCTCTCTCTGCCCTGGCCCATCTTCTCTCCTCTTTTCTCTGTATATTACACTCAGTCCCTCCCTGTCCCCTCCTCTCTCTCCCCTGGCCCATCTTCTCTCCTCTTTTCTCTGTATATTACACTCAGTCCCTCCCAGTCCCCTCCTCTCTCTGCCCTGGCCCATCTTCTCTCCTCTTTTCTCTGTATATTACACTCAGTCCCTCCCAGTCCCCTCCTCTCTCTCTGCCCTGGCCCATCTTATCTCCTCTTTTCTCTGTATATTACACTCAGTCCCTCCCTGTCCCCTCCTCTCTCTCCCCTGGCCCATCTTCTCTCCTCTTTTCTCTGTATATTACACTCAGTCCCTCCCAGTCCCCTCCTCTCTCTGCCCTGGCCCATCTTCTCTCCTCTTTTCTCTGTATATTACACTCAGTCCCTCCCAGTCCCCTCCTCTCTCTGCCCTGGCCCATCTTCTCTCCTCTTTTCTCTGTATATTACACTCAGTCCCTCCCTGTCCCCTCCTCTCTCTCCCCTGGCCCATCTTCTCTCCTCTTTTCTCTGTATATTACACTCAGTCCCTCCCAGTCCCCTCCTCTCTCTGCCCAGGCCCATCTTTTCTCTGTATATTACACTCTTTCCCTCCCAGTCCCCCCCTCTCTCTGCCCAGGCCCATCTTCTCTCCTCTTCTCTCTGTATATTACACTCTATCCCTCCCAGTCCCCTCCTCTCTCTGCCCAGGCCCATCTTCTCTCCTCTTTTCTCTGTATATTAAACTCAGTCCCTCCCACTCCCCTCCTCTCTCTGCCCAGGCCCATCTTCTCTCCTCTTCTCTCTGTATATTACACTCTATCCCTCCCAGTCCTCTCCTCTCTCTGCCCAGGCCCATCTTCTCTCCTCTTTTCTCTGTATATTACACTCTATCCCTCCCAGTCCCCTCCTCTCTCTGCCCAGGCCCATCTTCTCTCTGTATATTACACTCTTTCCCTCCCAGTCCCCTCCTCTCTCTGCCCAGGCCCATCTTCTCTCCTCTTCTCTCTGTATATTACACTCAGTCCCTCCCAGTCCCCTCCTCTCTCTGTCCAGGCCCATCTTCTCTCCTCTTTTCTCTGTATATTACACTCTGTCCCTCCCAGTCCCCTCCTCTCTCTGCCCAGGCCCATCTTCTCTCCTCTTTTCTCTGTATATTAAACTCAGTCCCTCCCACTCCCCTCCTCTCTCTCCCCCGGCCCAACTTCTCTCCTCTTCTCTCTGTATATTACACTCTATCCCTCCCAGTCCCCTCCTCTCTCTGCCCAGGCCCATCTTCTCTCCTCTTTTCTCTGTATATTACTCTCAGTCCCTCCCACTCCCCTCCTTTCTCTGCCCAGGCCCATCTTCTCTCCTCTTCTCTCTGTATATTACACTCTATCCCTCCCAGTCCCCTCCTCTCTCTGCCCAGGCCCATCTTCTCTCTGTATATTACACTCTGTCCCTCCCAGTCCCCTCCTCTCTCTGCCCAGGCCCATCTTCTCTCCTCTTTTCTCTGTATATTAAACTCAGTCCCTCCCACTCCCCTCCTCTCTCTGCCCAGGCCCATCTTCTCTCCTCTTCTCTCTGTATATTACACTCTATCCCTCCCAGTCCCCTCCTCTCTCTGCCCAGGCCCATCTTCTCTCCTCTTCTCTCTGTATATTACACTCTATCCCTCCCAGTCCCCTCCTCTCTCTGCCCAGGCCCATCTTCTCTCCTCTTCTCTCTGTATATTACACTCTATCCCTCCCAGTCCCCTCCTCTCTCTGCCCAGGCCCATCTTCTCTCGATATATTACACTCTGTCCCTCCCAGTCCCCTCCTCTCTCTGCCCAGGCCCATCTTCTCTCCTCTTTTCTCTGTATATTAAACTCAGTCCCTCCCACTCCCCTCCTCTCTCTCCCCCGGCCCATCTTCTCTCCTCTTCTCTCTGTATATTACACTCTATCCCTCCCAGTCCCCTCCTCTCTCTCCCCTGGCCCATCTTCTCTCCTCTTTTCTCTGTATATTACACTCAGTCCCTCCCAGTCCCCTCCTCTCTCTGCCCAGGCCCATCTTTTCTCTGTATATTACACTCTTTCCCTCCCAGTCCCCTCCTCTCTCTGCCCAGGCCCATCTTCTCTCCTCTTCTCTCTGTATATTACACTCTATCCCTCCCAGTCCCCTCCTCTCTCTGCCCAGGCCCATCTTCTCTCCTCTTTTCTCTGTATATTAAACTCAGTCCCTCCCACTCCCCTCCTCTCTCTGCCCAGGCCCATCTTCTCTCCTCTTCTCTCTGTATATTACACTCTATCCCTCCCAGTCCTCTCCTCTCTCTGCCCAGGCCCATCTTCTCTCCTCTTTTCTCTGTATATTACACTCTATCCCTCCCAGTCCCCTCCTCTCTCTGCCCAGGCCCATCTTCTCTCTGTATATTACACTCTTTCCCTCCCAGTCCCCTCCTCTCTCTGCCCAGGCCCATCTTCTCTCCTCTTCTCTCTGTATATTACACTCTATCCCTCCCAGTCCCCTCCTCTCTCTGCCCAGGCCCATCTTCTCTCGGTATATTACACTCTGTCCCTCCCAGTCCCCTCCTCTCTCTGCCCAGGCCCATCTTCTCTCCTCTTTTCTAGGTATATTAAACTCAGTCCCTCCCACTCCCCTCCTCTCTCTCCCCCGGCCCATCTTCTCTCCTCTTCTCTCTGTATATTACACTCTATCCCTCCCAGTCCCCTCCTCTCTCTGCCCAGGCCCATCTTCTCTCCTCTTTTCTCTGTATATTACACTCAGTCCCTCCCAGTCCCCTCCTCTCTCTGCCCAGGCCCATCTTTTCTCTGTATATTACACTCTTTCCCTCCCAGTCCCCTCCTCTCTCTGCCCAGGCCCATCTTCTCTCCTCTTCTCTCTGTATATTACACTCTATCCCTCCCAGTCCCCTCCTCTCTCTGCCCAGGCCCATCTTCTCTCCTCTTTTCTCTGTATATTAAACTCAGTCCCTCCCACTCCCCTCCTCTCTCTGCCCAGGCCCATCTTCTCTCCTCTTCTCTCTGTATATTACACTCTATCCCTCCCAGTCCTCTCCTCTCTCTGCCCAGGCCCATCTTCTCTCCTCTTTTCTCTGTATATTACACTCTATCCCTCCCAGTCCCCTCCTCTCTCTGCCCAGGCCCATCTTCTCTCTGTATATTACACTCTTTCCCTCCCAGTCCCCTCCTCTCTCTGCCCAGGCCCATCTTCTCTCCTCTTCTCTCTGTATATTACACTCAGTCCCTCCCAGTCCCCTCCTCTCTCTGTCCAGGCCCATCTTCTCTCCTCTTTTCTCTGTATATTACACTCTGTCCCTCCCAGTCCCCTCCTCTCTCTGCCCAGGCCCATCTTCTCTCCTCTTTTCTCTGTATATTAAACTCAGTCCCTCCCACTCCCCTCCTCTCTCTCCCCCGGCCCAACTTCTCTCCTCTTCTCTCTGTATATTACACTCTATCCCTCCCAGTCCCCTCCTCTCTCTGCCCAGGCCCATCTTCTCTCCTCTTTTCTCTGTATATTAAACTCAGTCCCTCCCACTCCCCTCCTCTCTCTGCCCAGGCCCATCTTCTCTCCTCTTCTCTCTGTATATTACACTCTATCCCTCCCAGTCCCCTCCTCTCTCTGCCCAGGCCCATCTTCTCTCTGTATATTACACTCTGTCCCTCCCAGTCCCCTCCTCTCTCTGCCCAGGCCCATCTTCTCTCCTCTTTTCTCTGTATATTAAACTCAGTCCCTCCCACTCCCCTCCTCTCTCTGCCCAGGCCCATCTTCTCTCCTCTTCTCTCTGTATATTACACTCTATCCCTCCCACTCCCCTCCTCTCTCTGCCCAGGCCCATCTTCTCTCCTCTTCTCTCTGTATATTACACTCTATCCCTCCCAGTCCCCTCCTCTCTCTGCCCAGGCCCATCTTCTCTCCTCTTCTCTCTGTATATTACACTCTATCCCTCCCAGTCCCCTCCTCTCTCTGCCCAGGCCCATCTTCTCTCGGTATATTACACTCTGTCCCTCCCAGTCCCCTCCTCTCTCTGCCCAGGCCCATCTTCTCTCCTCTTTTCTCTGTATATTAAACTCAGTCCCTCCCACTCCCCTCCTCTCTCTCCCCCGGCCCATCTTCTCTCCTCTTCTCTCTGTATATTACACTCTATCCCTCCCAGTCCCCTCCTCTCTCTGCCCAGGCCCATCTTCTCTCCTCTTTTCTCTGTATATTACACTCTATCACTCCCAGTCCCCTCCTCTCTCTGCCCAGGCCCATCTTCTCTCTGTATATTACACTCTGTCCCTCCCAGTCCCCTCCTCTCTCTGCCCAGGCCCATCTTCTCTCCTCTTTTCTCTGTATATTAAACTCAGTCCCTCCCACTCCCCTCCTCTCTCTGCCCAGGCCCATCTTCTCTCCTCTTCTCTCTGTATATTACACTCTATCCCTCCCAGTCCCCTCCTCTCTCTGCCCAGGCCCATCTTCTCTCCTCTTCTCTCTGTATATTACACTCTATCCCTCCCAGTCCCCTCCTCTCTCTGCCCAGGCCCATCTTCTCTCGGTATATTACACTCTGTCCCTCCCAGTCCCCTCCTCTCTCTGCCCAGGCCCATCTTCTCTCCTCTTTTCTCTGTATATTAAACTCAGTCCCTCCCACTCCCCTCCTCTCTCTCCCCCGGCCCATCTTCTCTCCTCTTCTCTCTGTATATTACACTCTATCCCTCCCAGTCCCCTCCTCTCTCTGCCCAGGCCCATCTTCTCTCCTCTTTTCTCTGTATATTACTCTCAGTCCCTCCCACTCCCCTCCTCTCTCTGCCCAGGCCCATCTTCTCTCCTCTTCTCTCTGTATATTATACTCTATCCCTCCCAGTCCCCTCCTCTCTCTGCCCAGGCCCATCTTCTCTCTGTATATTACACTCTGTCCCTCCCAGTCCCCTCCTCTCTCTGTCCAGGCCCATCTTCTCTCCTCTTCTCTCTGTATATTACACTCAGTCCTTCCCTATCCCCTCTCTCTCTCTGCCCTGGCCCATCTTCTCTCCTCTTTTCTCTGTATATTACACTCAGTCCCTCCCTGTCCCCTCCTCTCTCTCCCCTGGCCCATCTTCTCTCCTCTTTTCTCTGTATATTACACTCAGTCCCTCCCAGTCCCCTCCTCTCTCTGCCCTGGCCCATCTTCTCTCCTCTTTTCTCTGTATATTACACTCAGTCCCTCCCAGTCCCCTCCTCTCTCTCTGCCCTGGCCCATCTTATCTCCTCTTTTCTCTGTATATTACACTCAGTCCCTCCCAGTCCCCTCCTCTCTCTGCCCTGGCCCATCTTCTCTCCTCTTTTCTCTGTATATTACACTCAGTCCCTCCCTGTCCCCTCCTCTCTCTCCCCTGGCCCATCTTCTCTCCTCTTTTCTCTGTATATTACAATCAGTCCCTCCCAGTCCCCTCCTCTCTCTGCCCTGGCCCATCTTCTCTCCTCTTTTCTCTGTATATTACACTCAGTCCCTCCCAGTCCCCTCCTCTCTCTGCCCTGGCCCATCTTCTCTCCTCTTTTCTCTGTATATTACACTCAGTCCCTCCCAGTCCCCTCCTCTCTCTCTGCCCTGGCCCATCTTATCTCCTCTTTTCTCTGTATATTACACTCAGTCCCTCCCAGTCCCCTCCTCTCTCTGCCCTGGCCCATCTTCTCTCCTCTTTTCTCTGTATATTACACTCAGTCCCTCCCAGTCCCCTCCTCTCTCTGTCCAGGCCCATCTTCTCTCCTCTTTTCTCTGTATATTACACTCTTTCCCTCCCAGTCCCCTCCTCTCTCTGCCCAGGCCCATCTTCTCTCCTCTTTTCTCTGTATATTACACTCAGTCCCTCCCAGTCCCCTCCTCTCTCTGCCCAGGCCCATCTTTTCTCTGTATATTACACTCTTTCCCTCCCAGTCCCCTCCTCTCTCTGCCCAGGCCCATCTTCTCTCCTCTTCTCTCTGTATATTACACTCAGTCCCTCCCAGTCCCCTCCTCTCTCTGTCCAGGCCCATCTTCTCTCCTCTTTTCTCTGTATATTACACTCTTTCCCTCCCAGTCCCCTCCTCTCTCTGCCCAGGCCCATCTTCTCTCCTCTTTTCTCTGTATATTACACTCAGTCCCTCCCAGTCTCCTCCTCTCTCTCTGCCCTGGCCCATCTTCTCTCCTCTTTTCTCTGTATATTACACTCTTTCCCTCCCAGTCCCCTCCTCTCTCTGCCCAGGCCCATCTTCTCTCCTCTTCTCTCTGTATATTACACTCAGTCCTTCCCAGTCCCCTCCTCTCTCTGTCCAGGCCCATCTTCTCTCCTCTTTTCTCTGTATATTACACTCTTTCCCTCCCAGTCCCCTCCTCTCTCTGCCCAGGCCCATCTTCTCTCCTCTTTTCTCTGTATATTACACTCAGTCCCTCCCAGTCTCCTCCTCTCTCTCTGCCCTGGCCCATCTTCTCTCCTCTTTTCTCTGTATATTACACTCTGTCCCTCCCAGTCCCCTCCTCTCTCTCTGCCCAGGCCCATCTTCTCTCCTCTTCTTTCTGTATATTACACTCAGTCCCTCCCAGTCCCCTCCTCTCTCTGTCCAGGCCCATCTTCTCTCCTCTTTTCTCTGTATATTACACTCTTTCCCTCCCAGTCCCCTCCTCTCTCTGCCCAGGCCCATCTTCTCTCCTCTTTTCTCTGTATATTACACTCAGTCCCTCCCAGTCCCCTCCTCTCTCTGCCCAGGCCCATCTTTTCTCTGTATATTACACTCTTTCCCTCCCAGTCCCCTCCTCTCTCTGCCCAGGCCCATCTTCTCTCCTCTTCTCTCTGTATATTACACTCAGTCCCTCCCAGTCCCCTCCTCTCTCTGTCCAGGCCCATCTTCTCTCCTCTTTTCTCTGTATATTACACTCTTTCCCTCCCAGTCCCCTCCTCTCTCTGCCCAGGCCCATCTTCTCTCCTCTTTTCTCTGTATATTACACTCAGTCCCTCCCAGTCTCCTCCTCTCTCTCTGCCCTGGCCCATCTTCTCTCCTCTTTTCTCTGTATATTACACTCTTTCCCTCCCAGTCCCCTCCTCTCTCTGCCCAGGCCCATCTTCTCTCCTCTTCTCTCTGTATATTACACTCAGTCCTTCCCAGTCCCCTCCTCTCTCTGTCCAGGCCCATCTTCTCTCCTCTTTTCTCTGTATATTACACTCTTTCCCTCCCAGTCCCCTCCTCTCTCTGCCCAGGCCCATCTTCTCTCCTCTTTTCTCTGTATATTACACTCAGTCCCTCCCAGTCTCCTCCTCTCTCTCTGCCCTGGCCCATCTTCTCTCCTCTTTTCTCTGTATATTACACTCTGTCCCTCCCAGTCCCCTCCTCTCTCTCTGCCCAGGCCCATCTTCTCTCCTCTTCTTTCTGTATATTACACTCAGTCCCTCCCAGTCCCCTCCTCTCTCTGCCCAGGCCCATCTCCTTCCTCCCTTCCTGTTTTCTCCAGACATGTGACTGTGTGTAACCATCAGCTGACTTGCAGTGCACAGCTTCCTCTTTGCAGGCACCCATTAGTTTTGCTGCTCTGCTAGTTATGAGATAAGTGCAGGACTCTCTATCTGTGTCTCCTGGACATGATGCTGTACTCAGACCCCCGGATCTATGTGCTGCTGTGGGGGCTCCTGGGCTCCTCACTCCTGGGGGTGGAGGGCAGGTCTCGGAAGCCTAACATTGTGCTGATCCTGACAGATGACCAGGATGTCTCCCTTGGTGGCATGGTAACTAGTTCAAGAAGTTATGATTATATGTACCTTAGGTCTGTCACAGGCACCAGATCTCATATACAATGTGTGTCTGCATTGGCTGCTTGTGTCTTTACTACATGTCCTCCTAGTTTCACTTTACTATTATTCCCTTTTGTTCTCACATTGCAGCTTCTCCTGATATTTTCACTAATGGGGTTTAACCCTTCCATACCAGTGGTGTGCACTTATTTATATTTGTCATATTAAGATCAGTTTGTTTGTCAAGTCTCAGCTCTCTAATATGGGCCACTAATTAGTGTTGGAGGCCTGTGATATGTATCTGCACATGTGACATTAGCAACTGACTTGTTTCCATCACTGTGACATACAAGATATGTAGTGAGTGATTACATGTAATGTAAAAATAATCCGCACATACATGGTCCATACAGAGATTTGTGATACCTTAGTGAGACTTTACAGATAACATGTAATCATCCGTTTCATCTCAGTGTGTTACAATAATGCCTTTAAATAATATTAAATATGTCTAACATGGTATTTAACCCTTGTACAGTGCTACAGAATATGTTGGCGCGTTACAAATAAAGGATAATAATAATAATAATAATAACTAATTTATACATTAAAGGAATTCTGCTCAGAGAAAAAAAAAAAAAATATATATATATATATATAAATTATGCACATACCAGAAATACCTTTTAAACTCATTTTTAGACATTTAAATGAGGTTACAAATGTGTTGTTCATTTGTACAGCAGATAGAGAGCTTCTATCACTCTTATGGTCACCTTAAGTTAAATGAATATATGTGTGTATATATATATATATATATATATATATATATATATATATATATATATATATATATATGAATATATGTGTATATATATATATATATATATATATATATATATATATATATGTATATATATATATAAATTGAGATTATATACATAAAGTAATTGTTTATGGTGCTTAACACCTGATAGTAATAGGAAAAAATAAAAAATCTTTATTAAACATCCAAAGAGATATATTCGGAAATTGCCCGTCAAAAAGTACGGGAATAACATTTTAAGCCTGGCAATGCTGTTTGCCACACAATCTGAGGATCTTCGGCGCTCATTGCGAACCTCTCCCCCCGTCTACTTACACAGGTCTTTGCAACCCACAACTTTTGTGCTTCGCAATGATCATCTCCGCTCATTGCGTGCCCACTGTGTTTGTTTCCACTCCCTCCCTGCCCTGTGTGTTTTGTTTTTCATTATTCCCCACCTCCGTGTCTCTCTTCATCCATCTCTCAGCCCTGTGTCTCTTCCCCCCCCACCCACCTCCTCTATGTCTTTCTCCTCTACCCACCTCCTCTATGTCTTTCTCCTCTACCCACCTCCTCTATGTCTTTCTCCTCTACCCACCTCCTCTATGTCTTTCTCCTCTACCCACCTCCTCTATGTCTTTCTCCTCTGTGCCTGTGCTGCAGTATTGCGTGGTGTTACTGGCTTTATGATCGTGTTTACTGTCTTGTGCTAAGTGTTGCTGTCTTCAGCCTAGTTTTCATCTGTTTACGTTTTTTCATCCGCCATTTTTTTAATAGTGTGACCAACATTCGTAAGATCTACAACTATATATGTGATATGACAATTTGAGGATTATAATTAAGCAGGAAAAATGTCATACAGCTAGTTTTTAATAAGAAACACATGCATGTTGATACCACTGCAGGACCCTGGTGGGATCCACTATACATTGGTTAAAGTCGTACATGAGAGGGTTGTTTACATCTCTAGAGATTTGTGATTGCGTTGAATGTTGCAAGGTGTCTGCTTCTGGGCCAATGAGGGAGAAGGGGTGTGGTGTCAAATGCTATCCAGTTAAGAAACAAATACTCTGGACTTCTGGCTGTTCTCTCCTCCCTCCACAGATAATTACAAGCACTCACCCATCATCCAGCTCTCAGGATGTGGTGTAACAAACACAAAATGGATTTTCTGTACACTTAAACAGGGTCTTCAAAAATTCAGATTTTTTTTATTTATTTAAATGTGTTGTGTCCATAGCTGCTAATGGTGTTAGTTTGGTACATACTTGACAAACAAGTGTATTTTTGTTTCATGAAAAGCAGTGAGTAGTACTTGCACACGTACCAGGTACGCACAGCAAAACATAATTTACTAGTATTACCACTGTTCTTTCTTTCCAATCTATTTTGGAACGTCAAATTCTTTACACATCTTCAGCATTATAGTGTGTTCAGGTTACTATATTCTACCATATATTTCTGAGCACTTTCATATGGAACAACTTGGAAGGACCACTGGATCCCAGTATTTAAATCTCATCAGTCTTCAGTACCCCTAGCTCTTTGTTGACAAAGCTAAACAAACAAGCAATTGGATGTCTAGATAGCAATAATTACATATATTAGTGCATTTTTCCTTCTTTGCTTTGAACTCTTTGCCTATTAAGTTTACTTTTTCAAAAGAGCAAATTATAAATGTGGCAATACAGCAAATACGCCTGATTCCACTTGTATGTTGACATCACAAAGAGGCCAAGTGCTTTTTGGGGTTTGTGGTATTTAGTTCAAGTGTGTTGCACTTCACCAGTAATGATTCACAAAGGTTCAGTAGCTCTGTAAGAGCCCATTGTAGATGCAGCTTTCATTCATGTCCATAGCTGGAATGTTAACATGTTTAGAGCTGTCACACCTTTCTGAATCAGCCCCCTTGAGTGGAGATGTGATCATAATACACATCTGTGTACCTTACTTTTTTAAAAGAGACGTTCACAAAACTAGGACCTATCCTGTCATGTGCACGCACGCTTCAGCGTTGGAACGCGCACCGTGGATACAAAGACAAAATTGAAAAAAAACATCACACACACCACAGGGGGGACAGCCAGGACTTCTGGGAGTGAGGTTGCACGAAAACTTAAATACAGTTTGCCCAGTTTCGGCACTCGAAAATCACCTAAGCGTCAAGAAAAATGGCACGACCCCTAACCACGCAAAACGCCATGCACATAAGACTGGAAAGCAGGAAAACAAATATGAGCCCTGGGACTTCGGAAACAAAAAAACAAGATAAAAAAAATATGAAGCTAACGGCCGAATCGCGCACATACAAAAATTACAAAGAAAATACAATTTTAAAATTCCAAAAAATCACACACAGCACGGGGTGACAGCCAAGACGTCTGGGAGTGAGGTTGCACAACAATTTAAACACAATTTGACGTGTTTCGGCACTCAAAAAGTGGCAAAAAAAATAGTGGACGAAAACAAGACTACACAACCCCTAACCACGCAAAACACCGTCAGGCACATAAGACTTTTACCCAGGAACGTACGAGGTACAAAATACACTATTAGGAAACGCAGAAAATGCTCCAGACCCGCGTAACACATAGACAATCGCAGCCATTTTACAACACTAACTTGCAACTAATAACATTACAAATATAGTCTACACAACTAAACAAATGGCTTGCCCTCGCACACGCAGCCTTTTTATACTGCATACTTGCCTCATTGCTGACACTTACACCTCAGGTCAGCAACAGTCCAAATGTACATTGTATGCTGCTGGAAAATCGGCTCTTCAGGCTATTGATTGCTGGATATATTAATTACAAATAGGTAAAGTATATTAATTTTATTATTTAACTGATTTAATTATTATAAAAAAATATATTTATATATAAAAAAAAAAGATCAGTGGAGAGGCTCACAATGAGCGCTAAAGGCGCTCTGCGCGGGGCTCGCAATGAGCGCAGAGGGTGCTCAGAGGACCAAAATCCTTACATTGTGTGGCAAACAGCATTACCTGCCTTACAATTTTACGACCGTCATTTTTTGACGGGCAATTCGCTAGTATATAGCACTGTCCGCCATAGAAGTGCGGTTCACTTGTCTTTGCAATACAGATCTGTGAATGTCTGACAAAATAACTGCCTCTGGTCCTACTGAAGGCTGACCCTGCACATAACAACACACAACAATCTGGTTATGAGAAATATTGCTGTTGTTTTGCCTTACATAGAAGAATGTGGATTTTAAAATGCCAGAAGGTTTTTAAGCATTTTCTTTGATTCCTGTATTGTAGTGAATTATAGCTTTTAGTGGAAAAATATACTGTACTGTACATTTTACATTGTATTCATACACAGCCGAGTACAGTATATACCAGGGGTCACCATGATCCATGCTCATGCCACATTAAGAAGCCAGGTTTTGCATATATCCCATGTTTGAGGACAGATCACCAGCTCACTTCTTGAATGTATAGTCCAGAAGCTTTAAACTGTATCAAAATATATCAGAGCGTACTTTACAAACTGGTTGAAATCAATTGAATTAAAAATATGTATTATTTGGAGTAATTTACTTGGAAGTTGCAAGCTAAAGACTACACCTGTTATGGCTACACCTCGTCATACGCTATTAATATGTGGCAACTGGATTGAGCAATACATATTGCTGTATTATTTCTTTGTTTCTAATTAAAATAAAGGGATATTGTCATAGCAGCGTGCAATTGTTTTCCTCTTAAACTACTAAACATCTGAGTAATGATTCACTTTATGAAAAAATGGCTAATTCAATGTGTAGCCAGTTTTTTCTATGCTGTTTAAGAATGATTAAAAAATTATTTTTTGGGGTGACAGTTTTGTTATGGAACAAGGTCATCTAGTACTATCTCTGATAGTCGGCATTTTCTTCCTTAGCAACAGGGTTTTGAACCCCCAACATGCCAAGTCGCCATTACTCTCCGAACAAAAGGACAACCACTCTGTACTACCATCTTTAGTCTTGGAGCAACTATTTATTGCACACAAATTAGAGAACTTTATAAAGGGTTAAACATTAGAAGCAAACAGAGAATATATAAACTTTGAACACAGTGCACTTAATTAATATTACCTTTCGAGGTATTTGTTCATTTGGTAATAGGGTCTTTGATTACCAGGTTAGCACCGGTGGTCTTCGGCTTGGCTGGGTGCATCCAAGTCTGGCCCTGCTGGTGTATACATTGGAGTTTGTTTGTGCCTCTATCGGTGGTTTGCAATACCTTAATAAGTTTGTTTCAGGGAAGGGTGAAGAATTGTGTTATCTTCCCAAGGAGCCTCTTATGAAGATATCTAATACTGGCTCCTTTGTAATATCACCCACACATAAATTAATATATATATACAACTATAAAACATCAGTTGCTAATATATATTACAATGTGTCCCATATATATCTATAATAAGAGCAAACAAACATAATCACATGTAATATACCCAGTACAATGAAACTGTTAGTCTGAAGGGAAAATCATTACATTCTTGAATGGCAGTTTAAGACAAGTCCCTTTCAACATTTCTAAACTAACATCAGTCATTTGTCATGCTAAAAATGCATTTCTTTATATTGTTTAAACTATGGGGGCATATGTAAAAATGATAGATGAGGTCACTGAAGCCATTAACATGAACTTGATGGAGCTCAGAGGGGCAGTGACTGAGAGATGTACCTGGCGTGCTGTGGTCCATAGGGCCGCGGAAAGTTGGACGCGACTGAACGACTAAACAGCAATGTAAGAATGGAGCTTTGATGGTTTCTAGAGGGACCTCTCCAATCATATATTATATTATGGGGCATATATAGGGAAGGTTGACATCTCCAGTGTTTCTCCCTTTGGTACATATGTCCCATGTTTCATTTTCACTTTGAAGCCTCCAGTGTTAGCAGACCTTTATGATTAATGTCACATTTCCTTAGCAAATCCTGTTTTTCTTGCATGATATTAAACCGCTGGTACCAAGATGTTATTGTTATATTCTATGTGCAATAATAACATGCATTTATCCGTATGTCTGTTGTAGACTCCATTAAAGAAGACCAAGGAACTCCTTGGGGATCATGGTATAACCTTTTCAAATGCAGTAAGTTTTATTTTATTCTTTTCTTCATTTTATGTGCCAAAAGCTATTTTATTCTGCTCTAATAAAGCTATAGATGGCTCTGTTTTCATGTTGAAATGTAAGTGGACTCCTGATGTACATTAAATACTTTGCTTTTAGCACAAAATACACTTAATAACATTTAGCATTATATATAATTGGCAATTTTATGTTCTTTTTATAAAAGTTGTAGTGGTTTAGGAAACAGTCTAAATACATTAAGGTCTTGCCTTTACCTTCATATTAGACTCACAGCAAATGCCACCATAACTCTAGTTATAGGGATAGTCACTGATCCGTATAGCATGCAAGCTGTTTCATTCCCAGATTGGGTAATATTAGTGCTACTTGTATCAAGAACGGGTCAAGCCCAAAATGAATTTAAGAACTCTCTCCCAAAACTAGAAAAAAAAGCTACCTATTCTTATTTATGCTTTTCTTAATTTTCTATATATCTAAGTCTACTAAGTTTCTCAGGCTAGAACACGTCAACAGTCACTCTAGTTTGCAGTAATGGCTCTAATATAATATCAATTTAAGATAAACTTAAATTTATCCTAAAACTTTAATTTATCTGATGATTCAACAATTCTGCACAGTATGGAAATCCTTGTTTTTTAAAATCTTGTTTCTCCCACCCGCGCTACATTTTCTTTTTTAGCTGCATATACATTCTTAAAATGTAAAACATACTTGTGATCCACTAGAGCGTGTTTAAATGCATTCCTAGATGTTTGTAATTCAACAACATCTCAAATTTGCTTCTTAAGCTCTCCTCAGGTGTCGGACATTTATGATGTTATTTATAGTAGCGTTACATTTTCCATTGAAGTTTGTTACTAGAAGAATATTATAAAAAGCTTCCCCTGCTTGTATGTGCAAAGACAGTTGGATGGGGAGAAGCTGGGGGATTTTTAATGCTATTAGACTCTGAAATATGTCCCTTATCAGTTTAGTTTAACTAACTTATTCATTAGTATTTGGCAGTTACATTTTGTATGTTTTGCTATATATTACCATTTGGCCTAATGCAATCTGAATAAATAGTGTTTTGTTGTATATATACTCATTTCTTGGCAGTTAAGTGCCAATAAAGACCATAATCCCATTGAAAACTCATTGTTGTTCAAATAACATGATTTCATTATATCTGCATTTAACTATCGAGTACATTCCTGGCAGTCATATTAAAAATGCATATATAGGCTTAAATGATTATTATATTAACTAATAATAGCCAGTGTGTCGATTTGATAATGTAAATGGCCGTAGATGGGCTCTGTAGCGTATGTTTAGGTGTAATTGTGTCTTGAGTTTGCACTGAATCCCTTGAAAACGAGGCTAAAGGTCCCTAAACACGCAAAACACTACCAAAAACACGCAAAACACTACCAAAAACACGCAAAACACCACCATAAACACGCAAAACACCAGCACAGCTACGGATATTCCCAAAAAAGCCCACCAAACAGCTACGGATATTCCAAAAACGCACAACATAGAAAACGAACAACGATACATCAGCCACATTATATACACCAAACACCCTTAGCTCACTTACAATTTCATTGCCGTCATTTTTTGATGGGCAATTCGCTAGTTTAAGTAATAATTAGCAGTTAGATTTGTCTTATGTTCACATATATATATTTTCTAACATTTGCTAGAAACTGAAGTGAAAAATCAAAATACAAAATACTTTTTACTTCTCTATTCTGTTTACTGTGTTCCACTGGTACCTTACATGTGAAACAAATAGACAATTGTAAAAAAAAATAATATTGTTCAAAACCTAGTTTCTTGGTCTATAACATTTTATACAAAGATATTTCTCAATAGCTTGTTTGGGGATCAGTGCTGGTCCCTGAGATCTTATCTGCTGCTACTTAGAAAGGAATAAAAGGTAGATTGAGAAAGAGGAGTTAATGGGATGAGAGTGATAATGAGGAGAGATTGTCTTGTTAAAGAGTCATTAAAACATTTCCTTTGTTGCATCTGAAAGTCATTATTTACTAATGTATCAGTGTGTTTTTTTTTCTTTTCTTCAAATGAAGCTCTCAACGCAAAAAAATAAATATTAAAATGTTTTACTGGCTACTGTCAACCATTGGGCAGTAATATATCTCTGAATCATACTGGTCTGCCAATGAACTCTACAGATGTGTATATACACTGTGCATATCATGTTCGTTTTTAAATGAAGTTTAAACAGATTTCATTTTTTTTTCATGCAAATCACAACTTAATACATTTATTTAAAGCATGTTCTTTTTTTTTAAATGCATGCGAAAAATAATTGTGTTTCATGTAAACCTGTCACTCGCACAGTATTAAATAGATTATTGAAAAACCTGTCTCTCAGAAGTTTTGGATAATATCACTGTTTCTTTAAAGATTGAGAATTACTCAAGTAAAGTAATCCGTAAGATTAGAACAGCTGAGGTCTTTCTAGTACAAATATCCCCAGGCAAACATGCTGAAAAACTTGCTTATCTTGTTTGTAGTATGTTGGCAGCGCCTTGTGTTGTCCGAGCAGATCCAGCATCCTGACTGGAAAGTACCCTCATAATCACCATGTGGTCAACAACACTATAGAGGGGAACTGCAGCAGCAAAGCCTGGCAGAAGACCCAGGAGCCCAACACCTTTCCAGCTCTGCTCAACTCCATCGGATACCAGACATTCTTTGCTGGGAAGTATTTGAATCAGGTGATGT
Source organism: Discoglossus pictus (assembly GCA_027410445.1). Lineage (NCBI taxonomy): Eukaryota > Metazoa > Chordata > Amphibia > Anura > Alytidae > Discoglossus > Discoglossus pictus. The sequence continues at coordinate 309,215,606 of CM050167.1, forward strand.
GAAATAACATTTTCTTACATCCGTCATTATTTTTCATGCAGCCTATATTTGCCACTTAAAGAACCACTGATGTATCATATTTCTGGCATGCTCTTTTAACCCATCTGGCGGTATGATTATGTCAGTATTTAGAATGTTAAAGCAGTACATTTAAAAAATACTGCCATAATCATACCGCCCTTTGCCCCTTATCCTCCTCCCTTTGCCCCTTATCCTCCTCCCTATCCTCCTCCTCACTTCCCCACTCTCCAATCACCTCCCTTTCCCCTCCTCATTTCCCCCTTTTCATCATACTCCTCCCTCCTTCCCCCCCTTATCATCATCATCATCATCATCATCATCCTCCCTTGCCCCTTTTATCATCATCCTCCTTTTCCTCCTCCTCCCCCCTGATCATCCTCCTCCTTCCTCCTAACCTCCTCCTCACTTTCCCCTCTCCAGTTCCTATCCCCCTCTCTCCCTCTCTGCTTACTTGTTATTGTAATCCGATGAGCTGCCTGCTCATCTCTCCCCCTGCAGCATGTCTTCTGGCAGTGAAGTGACCGGCATATGCTAATGAAGGGAAGTTACAAGCTCGTCACGTCATTAGCATATTCCGGTCAGTTCACTGCTGAAGACATGCTGCGGGGGGAGAGATGAGCAGGCAGCTCATCGGATTACAATAACAAGTAAGGAGAGAGGGGGATAGGGACTGGAGAGGGTGAAGTGCGGAGGAGGCTAGGGGGAAGGAGGAGGATGATCAGGGTGGGAGGAGGTTGATAAGGGGGGAGGAGGAGGAAGATGATCAGGGGGAAGGAAGACGAGGATGGAGGAGGAGGAATGGTGTGCTGAGGGGGCCCAGGAAATTTTGGCAGCACTGGGCCCCCTGCAGTAACCCCGAGCATGGCTCAGGGTTACCGATTTTAGGAAGAGTAAATCAACCCCGAAGTTTAAAAGAATTCTTTCTTTTTTACCTAATTAAATCAATTTTATTTAAAGTACCACTATATAATTATGAAGGAAAGATGTATAATGCTAGGGTTTAATTAGAAAAAAGAAGAAAAAAAACCTGGAAGCTTCCTTGCCTGTGAGGGGGAACAGAGTTTTTGACAATTTCAGTCAGATCATTATCTAACTTATCCTCCAGATGTCCCCCTCCAACATGCCTCTTGTGCTTCAGCCCCCAGAAGTTGATTAAAAAAAGACAGTATGGAATCCTCTATTTATAAAAAGAAATTCAGAAATGCTTACTTTTTTTTCTCTAAATTGAATTTAATTTTGATGGTTTACACAGCTGCTAAAGTGTTTCTTACATACTTTACAAACAGACGCTGTTTTGCTAGAACTGCAATGGTACTTTTGATGTTGGTATAGGTTTTGCCTTTGTTCTTAATAGGATTAGAAGAAGAAGAAGAAACCTTGGATTCAGAAAACATCTTTATTCAGTTCTTTTGAAGGACAATATAACTGGATAGAAGAGTTAGTCCCAGTGGAATAACTCCCCCATTAGGCTACAGGCAGGAATCTCCAGGGATACAAAAATACTGAGTTAAATATAAAATGCTATGCACCTGGCTTGTACAGCTACTAATATAGTTATATATTATGCATGCACATTGTTTCCCAAACTACTGTGGTCCTTTGACAAATGTATTATTTAAATAAAAAAAGTATACACATTTAACTAATTAATATCATCTTCCATAAGTGGGAGTTTATTATGTTAAAATGCATTGATTCTAATTCTTTAGCATGTTTTCGTGGGCATAAAACAAACATTGTTTTCCATCTTTCATTATGATCCTCTTGTTTATTGGCATATGTTGATGTTTGTTTGCGTGGGTACCTATTATTCTTCTGTGAGTCACCATAGATGAATGCTTCATTTATCACACCCACAATAACAGTTTCAGATTTAATGGATGTTTGGTAGTAGCTCAGAAAAACAATAAGGTAAATCAAAAGCTGCAGTTTTTCATTATACAGTAGACTCACAGTTAACTGAAACTCAAGCAACCAGAAAAAATAATTGAAGTTGTTGTTTAGTCGTACAGTCGCGTCCAACTCCTGGTGATTCTATGGACCACAGTACACCAGGTGCAGCTCTGTCACTGCCCCTCTGAGCTCCATCAAGTTCATGTTCATTCCTTCAGTGACATCATCTATCCATCTCCACCTCCATTGTCACCTTCTTCTTACACCTTCAATCTTTCCCAGTATCAGAGTCTCATGATATGGCCAAAATATTTGAGCTTCAGCCTTGTGATCATACCATCTAGTGACCAGATTGTCTTGATTTCCTAAAGTATTGATTTATTGGATTTGCTTGCAGTCCAAGGGACTCTAAGCATTCTTCTCCAACACCACAATTCAAAGGAGTCAATTCTACGGCAATTCTCACATCAGTATGTTACTACTGGGAATACCATAATTCAAACTATGCAGACCTTTGTTGATAGTTTAATATCTTTACTATTTATGTTTGTCCAAGCTTGCCATATCTTTCCTCCCCAGAAACAAATTTCTTTTAATTTCATGACTACAGTCACCATCTGCAGAGATCTTGGATCACAGGAAAATAAAATCTGTCACTGCCTCCACTTCTTCACCATCTATTTGCCAGGAAGTGAGATTGCCGTTTGCCATGATCTTTGTCTTTTCAACGTTGAGCAACAGGCCAACTTTTGCATGCTCTTCTTTTACCCTCCTCAATAAGTCCTTTAGTTCCTCCTCACTTTCAGCCATCAGAGTAGTATCATCAGTGTATCTGAGATTGTTGATGTTTCTTCCAGCAATATTGATTCCGGCTTTAGATTCATCCAGTCCAGCATTACGCATGATGTACTCTGCACAATATACAACCTTGTTGCACTCCTTTTCCAATCTTGGACAATTCTGTTGTCCCATGTTCGGTTCTGAACATGGCTTCTTGGTCGACATACAGATTCTTTAGGAGGATGAAGCGATGACCTGGTACTCCCATTTCTTTAAAGACATGCCACATTCTGTTTTGATCAACACAGTCAAAGGCTTTAGAATAGTCTATGAAGCAGGAGTAAATGTTTTTTTGGAACTCTCTCTTGCTTTCTCCATTATCCAGCAGACATTGGCAATTTGATCTCTTGTGCCTCTTCTTCTGCCAAACCCGGCTTGCATATCTGGTAGTTCCTGGTCCATAAATTATTGGAGCCTAGCTTGTAGGATCTTAAGAATTACCTTGCTGGCATGTGAAATGAGTGCAATTGTTTGATAATTGGAGCACTCTTTGGCACTACCTTTTTTGGGATTGGGATGTAGGCTGACCTTTTCCAGTCTATTGGCCATTGTTGAGTTTTTTCAAAATATGTTGGCATAAGGCAAGTAACACTTTCACAGCATCATCCTGTAGAATTTTGAATAGTTCAGTTTGGAATTACATCAGCTCCTTCAGCCTTATTATCAGCAAGACATCCTAGGGCCCATCTCACTTCGCTCTCCAAGATGTCTGGCTCCCGCTCATTGGACAAATTATTGAGGTCATCACTGCTGTTAAGATCCTTCCTGTATAGATCTTCAGTGTATTCCTGCCACCTCTTCTTTATCTGATCTTCTACTGTTCAGTCCTTACCATATTTGTCTTTGATCACGCCCACTTTGGCATTAAAGGTGCTTTTTAGGTTCCAAATTATCTTGAAGAGATCTCTTGATTTACCCATTCGGTCATCTTCTTCAATCTCTTTCATCGCTTATTGTAGAATGTCTCCTTGTCTCTTCTTGCTATCCTCTGGAATTCTGCATTCAGTTGGACAAATCTTTTCTTATCTCCACTACCTTTTTGCTTTCCCTCTTTCCTGGGCTTCTTTCAAAGCCTCATCAGACAGCCAGACATTTCTTTATTTTAGGGATATTCTTTGTTGCTGTTTCCTGGATAATGTTGCAAACTTTAGTCCAAAGTTCTTCAGGCATTCTATCTTCCATGTCTAGTCCCTTAAATCTATTCTTTACTACCACTGCATATTCACAAAGGATATTTATGTATTTCGTACCTACTTGGTCTGATGGTTTTCCCTCTTTTCTTCAGTTTAATTTTCAAATTTGCAATAAGCAGCTCATGGTCTGAGCCGCAGTCAGCTCCAGGTCTTGTTTTTGCTGACTGTATATAGCTTCTCCATCTTTGGCTGCAAAGTATATAGTCAATCTGATTTCTATGTTGTTCATCTGGTGATGTCCATGTGTAGAGTCGTCTCTGAGGCTGTTGAAGAGGGTGTTTGCTACGACCATAGAATTATCTTGACAAAACTCTACTCTCTAATCTTGATAAAATCTCTGACCTGCTTAATGTTGTACTCCAAGGCAAAATTGGCCAGTTATTCCAGGTGTATTTTGGTTCCCTACTCTAGCATTCCAATCTGCTATGATGATAGTAACATCTTTTCTTGGTCTTATATCTATGACGTGTTGAATGTCTTCGTAGAACTGGACAACTTCAGCATCGATGTTTGGAGCATAGACTTGGATCACTGTGATATTAAATGGCTTGCCTTGAATTCAAATTTACATCATTCTGTAATTTATTGGGTTGTAACAAAGTACTGCTTTGGTCACTCATTGATTTGTCTAGGATGGCTACTCCATTTCTTCTGCGGGATTCTTGACCACAGTAGAAGATCTGGTTGTTGTCTTATGTGAAATATCCCATTCCAGTTCAACAATTTCCCGGATATCAATGTTTAACCTTGTCATTTCATGATTGGCCACATCTAGTTTGCCTTGGTTCATAGTTATAACATTCCCGGTCCCTAATCTGAATTTGGTCTTTGCAGCAGCGGACTTTTCTTTCCCCTTCAGACGCATCCGTAGCTGGGTGTTCTTTCGGCTTTGGCCCCCTTCATTAGATCTGGTGTTACTTGTACTTGCCCTCTGCTCAGTAATGTGGTAGGCACCTTCTGACTTGAGGGGCTTATCTTCCTTTTCCATATCGTTATGTCTCTGGTTGTGCCTGTCCATAAAGTTTTCTTAGCAAAGATACTGGAGTGGGTTGTCAGTTTGTAAAAAGTTAAATTAACAGGGTTCAACAAATGCCAGGAGTTTAAGAATTTAGATCCAGAGAATTTTTTTTTTTTTTTTTCCTTTTTTCTTTTCTGGATTGGTGTTGTTAATATCCAATCAGGTGAACCTAAAAAGTTCTGGTATGCATAAAGTGTGGAAAATTATTTTTTGTTTATATAAAATGGTCATAGTTTGAGATAACTGTGAATCCGATGAATTATTGTCATGCCACAAAATGCTTACAGGCACCTAGGTGGCATCCGCTGTATGTCTCTGCAATTTAGTCTTACTTGGAAGCAGAAAGCCATGAGTGACTGAGCCAGTGCAATGTTGGTGTTACATTCCCCGGATTCAGTACCGCACCCTCCAGCTGAACGTGCCTGTGTGTAAGTGAGGAGTGAAAGCTGCTGCTGTTGCTAGAACAGCCCTCACTGACAAATATACTTAGCAGTGCATCCTATGTGCAGCTAATCTAGGCCTCTTTTGATAATAACTCTCAAGGAACCAGAAACTACATTGATCCCGCATCTACCAATCCCCATGGGTGCCCGTTAACTGAGAGTCTACTGTATATACTTTTTTTTAAATTCAGATGTTGTAGCTCTAAATAATAACCAATGGATATTGGAAAAGGTATCATATGTACTGCAATACTCTGATTACTCATCTAGTTTACTTGGCATTACGGGATGACAACATTGATACAAGATATTTACAATGAACATGGTTTAATGTCTTGGATACTTATCAATGATCTGCTTAAAGGTATATGCAAGTGAGGTGGGTTAATAACCCACCTAGCAATGGCACTGCGCATATCGGGTACTAAAAGCTGCTGTTTGGCCTAAAGGAAAGTGTCTGAAATCATGTGAGTTGCCACAGTAGGGAAGACTTCAAGTGCTAACTGAGCATGCCTGCACAATCCCCAGGCGAAAACGATACAAAACTAATAAGGGGAATGGAGGGGCGAAGTTATGAAGAAAGACTAAATAAATTAAACTTATTTTCTCTAGAAAAAGGCATCTAAGAGGAGATATGATTACCTTATATAAATACATCCAGGGTCAATATAAAGATTTGTCAAGGGAGCTTTTTGTGCCAAGAGGTTTTCAACTGACAAGGGGACATCCCTTGAGGTTAGAAGTAAAAAGATTCCACCTTAAAGAAAGGAAATGGTTCTTTACAGTAAGGGTGGTTAATGTGTGGAATTCTCTTCCAGAGGAGGTGGTGACAGCGGATTCGATAGATAACTTTAAAAGGGGACTGGATTTATTTCTAATTTTAAAAGGGAATTCAGGGTTATCATGGATAATTATAGAGAGAGCATTGATCCAGGGAGAAATCTGATCGCCAGTATATGGGCTCAGGAAGGATTTTTTTTTCCCTTTTGAGACGATTGGCTAAGTCTCACTTGTGGTTTTTTTTTTCTGTTTACCTTCCTCTGGATTTATTAATAAGTAAAAAAAAAAGAATAATTGATTAATAATTAACAACTAATTAATTAATATTTAATCTGCATATTGCAGATCAGAGGAGATCTTAAAAGGTTGAACTTTATGGACTGAAAGTCTTTTTTCAACCTTAATTACTACTCGTCAAAGCTTCACCCATCAGCGATTTTTGAACTTTGTAACCAGTGTCTTTACCTGTTTCTTTCAAATAACATTCGCTTTTGCAATGGTTTAAAGCAGGCAACCTTATTCTATTTTTCTCTTTATTAGTATGGAGCGGAGGATGCTGGTGGGATTAGTCATGTGCCTCCTGGCTGGAGTTACTGGTATGCTTTGGTGAGTACCATTTACATAATGCAGAATTATGTAAGTTTGTGAGTTTTCAATCTTGCACGGTGCTTTGGGGAAAGCACTCTAGACACCGGATTTTAAGCTCAAAGACAGGGCCCTCCATCCTTTGCAACATGTTAATACTGCTATTGTTTTGCCTTGATCGTAACCCATGTATAGCGCTACGGAATAAGTTGGCACGTTACAAATAAACAATAATAATAGTCTCCCAATATCCTGTCTAGTATTATTGTTTTGCAGCAGCACACAACTAATATTCTGTTTGCATCATTCTGTTATTGGCACAAGATAGTTGATAAGGTATTTATTCTAAAGATCAGTATAATACATTTAGAATTAGATGATAGTAAACTGTTTATAAATATTGTAATATTTAAAGGTGTATATGTAAGTTTCCTGGTTTTCAAATGTTTGGTAATAAACAGGCAGTGATTACACAGAACGTATCTATATAACACATATTTTTCTGTTACTTACAAAGTTATATGCAGGAGAGTAAAATGCAGCTTTGCACACCCACAGGGTACTTACATAACCCAAGTGCACAGAAGAGAGCAGCCAGGTACAGTGTTTGACCTTTTCTGGTAGAGACCACAGGAAGTAATGCCCCAGTGTGGAATCACATGGTTGGGGTCTGAGCTCAAAGCTGAATTGTATGAATTTATATATGAATTTGTGTATTTAAGCTAATGGCATAATTTGCTGACATTGTCGCACATGCACCTAGCACAGGGATAGGGGGAGAGAAGTCACAACTCCTTAATTAAACCGCTTTCAGGTGACTTCAGTACCTCCAGGCAAACAATAATTCCAAGATGGGCCCCTAAAGCTAGTGAAAGGGGTGATGTAAACAGAGAATCGCCACATCAGGCAGGTAACATTCATTTTAAACCCACTTTATTGGCCAGTATATTTAATGTTGACTCTATAAAGACACATTTCTTGACTTAACAAGTCATAGACTAAACACTCACATCCTTTTATCTAGCTCTTGTGCTGGCCCTTTAAGTGCTTTGTTGGGTTTCTACTTCTCTAGAAGCACAGCGTTTGTTCTTTTCAAGAATGCTCCCAAGGTCTGTAAGAGGATACAGTTCAATACACTGTATAAATGGCTTTTAGCAACAAATGCCCAGTGGTGTCCTTAAACCACCACTGTAATGCCCTAGCAACAACAGCTAGATTGATCACTAACAAAATCCATATTCACTGATTTAAAAAAAAAAGCAATATTCAGTTTTCAACTTATTTTGAAAAATTACACTCCACTGCTACTGGCCTCTGCCCTTTTATAGGATTAGGGAATTACAGTGGAAACAAGCATGTCACTATTTAATCTAAAGGTGTGCGGTGAAGATCATATGAATGTTTAATTATTGGTTGTCAATGAAAAACCAGTGTGATGCATTTATCACCCAGCTCAATCTGGCAATGATGTTGGTCGGTCTCTGCTTACTACCTGCAATGACCTATTGACATATTTCTTACTTGACTCCTTATGTCTAATTTTTTTTTTTTTTTTCTAGGAAAGAAATTCAAAGTACTATAACTACACACTTTCAGAGAATGGCAGAGCACGGAAACATGGTGAAAACTACAGCCTTGATTACCTGACAGACGTCTTGGTGAGGAGAATGTTTGTTTATGGATTTGACCAATGTCTTGGGAAATGTTTGGCCTAGATAAGCTTTGCTCATCGTTTTTGTAGTGTTTACTTATAGCTAACCTAAACTCTAGGCCAGTAATAATCAATAGCTTATCCCTAAGACCTTGTTATCCGGTTCTCTGTCAAGTATATTCAGGAAGAATTAGGTATAAGGAGTAGAGACTGATACCTGTAAATAAAACACTGTGATTAATACAACTAGAAGGGCTTTATTTAATTTTATCTTGCATGACAAGAACTGTGAAGATATGAAAAACTAACTGGGGGAGTTAGCTGTCTAAGAATCATTTGGTTATGTTATTGTGAATTGTTTGATGGGATTGGTTAATAAATTGCATGATCTAATTGACAGGCCAATGTTTCCTTGGATTTTCTTAACTACAAATCCAATTATGAACCTTTCTTCATGATGATTGCAACACCCGCCCCACATTCTCCATGGACAGCTGCCCCCCAGTACGAAAATAAATTCCTTGATGTTAATGCTCCCAGGACCAGTAACTTCAATGTCCATGGAAAGGTACAGTAGCCATCTTCTGTGAGAGTATCCATGTGAAAACAGGCCTTTCATGGGTCTATTTTTAATATCCTATATAGATGCTACCAGTAATAATTTATCCTTTCGAACTGCTTGCATATATATATATATATATATATATATATATATATATATATATATATATATATATATATATATATATATATATATATATATATATATATATATATATATATATATATATATATATATATATATATATATATATAATTTTTTTTTTTTTTTTTTTTTTTTTTTTTTTTTTTTTTTTATAGCTTTTAACTTGATAGTTTCTTCAATGCTTCTTAAATGTCTAGAATTTACAGACCTAATTTTAAGTTCAACTGTAATTTTTGCAAATGTTTTCATGAAAAAGCATAGATATTTTGGGTTGTGCAAAAATAGAAAAATAAATACCGGTAATAATTTGTAATTGTTGATCCCAAACCATTTTTTAACAAAATCACAGTTTTGTAAAAGTATAATATAAATGCTAAATAAATATGTAACTAAAACTTAGTGGTGGATGAGTCTCTAAAGCTTGTTGCTGCTTGTGAAGCACACTCATTTGGCTGAGGTTACGAGGTTAAAATTAACCACAGGCCAAGGATCTAGGTTTGGTGCAAGCACGGTTAGTCCATAAATAAAGTAAGATCTGGGTAGGTTACTCAAATTTTGAAAATTACAAAGAAGCTGAGATCAGGTATAACATCAATCTAATCTAAATCCATGAACAGGACAAGCAGAAAACCAGCAACAACTATGCTGACAAAAATATTGCAAGATCACACTCTGGTACATAATGCCTTGGCCAGGCATAGTGGAGTATGGTGAGCTGCGGTAACAAGCTGGACTGGCTGCACTTTCCATTATGTGTTATCTAAATCATTATAAAATCTTTTAAATTAACATACATATTTTATTTCAATGACTGACGCCGTTTTAAAAAAAATTATGGGGAGGAAGCAGAGTGCGTTTAATTTTGGCAATGCTTTCCAACCATAAAATATAGACTCTCACAGTATTACTAATATTGTTAATTATATATATATATATATATATATATATATATATATATATATATATATTTATTATTATTATTATTATTATTATTATTATTATTATTATTATTATTATTATTATTATTATTTTATTTTTTCATATTTATACTTTCCTATTTTGGAGAACTTGCCTTGATAATGTGTAAACACTTTTTACATAGTTTTAAAATAAATAATGACATCCTTTAATTCTAACTATTGTATTGAGCTATTGTATTGATTTTAATTATGATGAACATTTTGGAATAGAAGCCTGGGAAGAGTTGGAAGAACTTTAGATAAGATCTGTATTAACTATTGTTAAAAAGGTCCTCTTTAAATAACCCCTTGACAATTGAACTGCATGCTAGAGTAAGGCCCATAGGATAACCCTCCCCTTCAATCTACAGATAGACTAGCAATCAAAAATGGACGTGGCACAATCAGTCATCTAAATATAAGATTTTCTCTAAATATATTTCTGTCTTGCATGCATAGGAATGTTGTTGTTTTGTTGCATACTTCACAAGCGATGATTTTGCCAAACCACCCTCTAAAATCTGGAAGACAAAATCTTGTAATCCTCTCTGAATAATATATCCACTACAAACGTTTAATTGATTGAAACAGATCAAAAACATCACTTCTTCTCTGAGTTGTATGTGTTTATTTTTAGGACAAGCATTGGCTCATCAGACAAGCAAAGACCCCAATGACAAATACATCAATGCAATTTCTAGACAATGCTTTCCGAAAGAGGTAAAGGCACCACACATACCCTCTGCTTTATCCTATGTATTTCACCCAAGTTCTTTTGGAATACCAGTACAATTATTACAGTAATTTAAAGAAGCATGCTATGTATTTTTTCCATTTCTGCAATACACACTGTGTCATGTAATTTTAGATGGATGGTGAACCTTAAAGTACCACTATGGTCATTTATTTAAAATACACAATTTTAAAGAACTGCAATTGTAAATATGCAACCTTTTTTATTAAAATAAATTACCTTTTTTTTTATTATTTTTCTCGTTAAAATATAGTGCAGATACATTTTCCACATAGTATATACATATTTAACCTTTTTGAGTACAAAGCATTACCTTCTAATCTGTAGTGTGCAATAACTGCCAAACACTAATACAAAACAGAAACCATTATTTTTTTTTAATGATTTTATCTAAAATGCTTACAGTTGTTGTCACCTAAAACGTCCTACAGAGAAGACCAGGGAATCTAACTTGTATCTCCTGTGTTGTGACCGAAGAGGAAAGGTTAACCGAATGACAACCTAAAAATACTAACATATGTAACGGATATTAAAATATCTTTAACGCCTTGAAAAAAATTAGAAATAACATGAATATTGTGATAGTATTTGGAACAAGACTGCTGAATACTAACTGATTACTCCAACACCCCCCTTTGCATTGAATAAACATTTTCAAATAAGGGCATTCCTAGTTCAATTCCGAGAGATCGATATCAGATTGCTTTAAAAGTTTGAGTGAATGTTCTGTCCCGGTGTCTCTGTTAATCCAAATCGGCCCTATGTTGCAACAATTACTGCGCAAGATATCTTTTTCTACTGTCTGGTTAGACAAAGCCAATAGGAGAGGTCTAGCCCAAGCATCAAGCCGCAAGACTTCACCATTGACTGGTCACTGTACTCCTTACATCATTTGGATTAATGTCATGTTCTGTGACCTCACTGAATCCTTGTGACTGTGAAGTTAGGTATCTAATGACATGGGTGAATTATCCTGAGGGACCTAGCTCTTTGTTATATTGCTATCATTTATTTGTAATGCGCCAACATATTCCGTAGCGCTGTACATGGGGTTGAGTTCAAGACAAAACAATATTAACACATTGAAAATAATGGAGGGCCCGGTCTTTGTTGACAGTAAAGAGCAAATTCTGATACTAAAAACAATTTGTTCTATCTAACTGCATAGATGGAGGGAGTTATTCCACAGTGCAGTGGGAAGTTGCAAAGAACGCCTTCAAGAGCGGTCTTGCACCCTATATTACAATACGCCAGAAACGTCAGATTGAAACATAGCTATCATCATCTAATAAGTATCCCTCCGCAATTTCCATTTTGCAACTCTTACAATACTGGTAATAAATCTAATAATGCAAAATAGAGTTATTGATGCTTTTTAGATCTGACTTGTCCTAAAATCAGTGGATTCCAACACCAAGGCTTTATAATGCTGTGTGGTGCACCATACTCTAGCATGACCCAGGTAATGAAGATTATTTAGTAATGTTCTTTCTCTCAATTAATAGATTGAAACAGTACAGGCAATGCTGGGGCTTGAAGAATTTGTGCTGAGTATTATGGGTTTGCATCCAGGCATAACTTTAATATATAAATTAAACTTTAATAAATATCATTAACTACGTTTTTCAGAAGTATACAGACAGTTTAACGATCCTTTCCTGAGAACATCTTTAAACCAGATTTATATGCAACTCGGATCCCTGATGAATAATCATAATAATACTATATAATATGTGGTATTAATAATAGTGTAATACAGTAATAATAATTCCCCTGGACTGTAGTAATAATAAGTTACAGAAACTATCGTGCCCTTTCTTTTTATTCAAACAAGCAGAACATAAAAAAGCCTTGGGAGCCAATTTATTAAGTACGACTCGTCTGTAAGTCGGGTCATCTGTAACCCAGAGACCACCTGTATATTGTTGTAGGGTTTTTGCCAAATTCAGCCAATGGATATGAGAGATATTCACCTGCAGTTAAAGGATCCTTGTACTTATAAAGACTCTTTTTAATAAACTTTGGTTTTATAATCTATACCTTACTGTGTTTAATTGTCCACAGTCTCTCACTACAAGCAGCAAATACAGCTATAGAACAGATAGCAATCACCAAAAGTAAGGGCTGTTCAACCCCATCAGTGTCATAAAACTTTGCACGAAAGTTGGAGTTACCATGATTAGGATAACTTCCACCATTCAATGATAGTAAGGTTTAGCAGCTTTGTTATATGTAAGTTTCCTGGATTTCAAGCGCTACCCATTAATAAAACATTATGTATTATAATGAAAAGTTGAATGTACTTACATATTTATATGCTACATACTGATATCTGGATGTGCACACCCTTAGGAAGCTTACATAAAGTGTACCCTGTAGGGTCCAGTGTGTGACCTCTAAAGGAAATAATGGTCGGTGGGATCACAGCTGAAATTGCCCATAAGGAGACCGGCAGAGAGAAAAAAAACAGATAGCAACTACCAGATTGTGATACAAATGTTTCAGTCTTTACTTCCTCCTGACTGACCAAAACAAAATTTCAAATTTGTATACCAATTTAGCCTGGGTTTGGGGGGTGTTAACCTTAAGTATCAACTGACAGAAATGAAAATATATTTTGCTAACTTCAAGGTAAGTGTTTAAATGCTTATTTATTTATTTTTGTATGTTTTCATACACTACTAATTCTCCTCTATCAGATGCACTCATAATCCAGCTCACTTGCATATCCCTTTAAGGCTCAACAACCTTGAGTTATTTGTGTGATATCCATCATAGCTCTGCGGTCTACCATTTGGTTCCCTATGATCACTTTCCTTAGGTGGGCAGATACATAGTACAGGGATATTCTATCTTCACATTAAGGATATGGTATTTACAACTGCCAGAGCTTGCAGTAATGAGCAGCTTATTAGTTTACATACTCCTGCTGGCAAAAGAAAATTGATGTCCGCACTGCGGAAACATTTGGTATAAAAATGCAAAGGCTGTGTGTGTTTATTTAAAAAAAAAAAAAAAAAAACAGGTAATTTTAATGTTTAGGTATATAAAACATTTAATCACAGTGATCCTTAAACGGAATTTTTTTAGCTCCATACTAATAAATAGAAAATGTTTCTGCAAGCTGTTATATTGTTTCCTTAAACTAAAATTAAAAATCACCTATCTCACTCTGACCATTTCAGCCACGCTGTGATACTACATAACACAGCTCCCTTTGTAAGAGAGGATCTATAATGAAAGTTGTTTGTCTTCCCACAGTCTTTGGGCTGACGCTCCTGCCATCTTGAGTCCACAAACTACCCAGTAGCAGCTTGTTTACTGTATATATTTTCTGGCACGGTTGGGTTAGATATGCTTCAGTTTCCATCATCGTTTTGAGAAAGATGGAAGGAGCTCCAGCCCAAAGATGATCAGAAAACCAGCAACCTTCAATGTAAGTTTTCTCACAAAAGATATATTTTAAAATCCCAATGCACTGAAAATGTTTAATTTGTTTATATTGATCTTAACTGCTTAACCATTATAAAAACTGGATTATCATAGAGCTCCTTTCATTGAAATATTTAGATGATTTCCTTCAAATATCAATTTAAAATATTAACCAGGATTAATTATGCAATACTTGTACATTATGAACTAATTTTGCAATTTACACTTCAGAGTTTTCTTTACTTGTGTTTTTTTCAGACTTGTATTGCCTTCTGTCAGCTTTGAGCAAGTTCTATGTTGATGTGCCCGAAACTTTGATTAAAACTGTTTTGGTTGCTCTTGTAGATGGCAAACACTCTTGTCTGTTGATGACCTGGTGGAGAAACTTTTGAAGGAGCTATCGGCCCGTGGTGAATTGGATAACACTTACATCTTCTTTACATCTGACAATGGGTACCATACAGGTAACGTGCTTTATGATGTCATCTTGACTGAGTAGGTGTCTGATCTAAGAATATTACACTTGGCCGGATTATAATGCACCCCTGTGACTCCATCCCTATCAGGCACATTACAGACTCTTTATTTTTTACGTATTTTGGTGCTGCTGTTAGATCTAATATTGGGCTTGTAAAGTAAAAAAAAAACAACAGCAAAACTCTTTAAAGGGACATATTTGGGAATTTCACTAGGAATATAATATACCTATGTATCTATTTAATTTGATGTACTTTTATTTTATTAAGAAGTGCTTAAAAGCTCTGGGAGGTTTTTCTGCCTGTAATCTTACAAATGGTACCTTACTTGGTCTTGCCGTCTTCAGCTCAAGAGATACATACTCTGAAGTCCAGTGTTTTAATTTAGACAATCTGTAACCGCCTATCAGAAGCATGTTGTTACTGATACACTGCACATCTAGTAGGAAAGTACTGTGTCTTCATGAGCTGCAAAGGGCAGACACCAAGAAGGTATTATTTGTTTGATTTAGGCAGAAAACAAAGAGCTTTTAAGTACCTCTTAATAAAAGCAAGTACTGAAAAGAAGATACATAGGTATAGTATATTCCTATTAAAATCCAGAAACCTTCCATGTCCATTTTAATGAACAAATGTTCATCAATAGGAATACACGTATGACTAATGGATTATCGGAAAAACTGTAGCATACGTCAAACGCAAGATAAATGCTGGAAGGCTAAATATAGAAAACTGTCATTTTAAGGAAATAGTGGTGAGTACTTGGAATGGAACAGTGCTGGCATGGAAATAAATTAAACAAATTATGACCATAACTTTGATTCTGTACTAAATATAAAATACAGTAATTCTAAGAACAAAACTATTCATAGTAACCTACATTGTCAGATCAGACGTAACATTGTGTTTTCTGACTTGGACATATTCATAGTTTACAAAGATAATAGATGTTACCCATGTTGTATTTGCCAGGCTGTGTTTATAGAAAACAGTACATTTTTAGTACACTAGCGAATTGCACGTCAAAAAATGACGGCAATAGAATTGTAAGTGAAGGAGTAGTGTTTGGCACACAAATTAAGTGTTTTAGTTGTGTGAGTATGTTTTGCCCTGATTGCGAGCCTCGTGGTGAGCGCGTTTGGCGCTCATCATGTGGCTGGCAATGAGTGCCTTTGCCGTTTATTGCGATCGTGTATTGTGGTGTTTTTTAAAGTGTTGTATATATGTTGTAATGATAATTAATTACAAAATAAATGAATTGATAAATTAATATAGCTCACCTATTTGTAATTAATATATGCATCAAGCAATGTGCTGAAGAGCTAACAATCTGTTTTGATGTTAGTGCAAATCTACATTGGATACTGCATTGTTGTTGAGGTGTAAGTGTGAGCAATGTGTGCAGCGTAAATAGGCTGCGTGCGCGAGGAGAAACCGTTAGTGTAGCTGTGTAGTTGCGCATTCTGTAAGTTTGTGTTGTAAAATGGCGGCGGGTATGGATGATTCAACATCCTTGCTAATAATGTATGTTGTACCCCATACAGCTTTTTGTAAAAGTTGTATGTGCTTGGCGGTGTTTTGCGGCTTTAGGGGTTGTGTAGCCGTGTATTAGTTTTTTTTTCGGCGGACATTTTTTTCTCTCGCTTAGGGGATTTTCGAGTGTGAAAACTTTTTAAATTGGACTGAAATCGATGTGTAACCTGTGTTCCAGACGTCCTGAGTCTTCCCCCTTGCTGTGGGTAAGGTTTTTATTTTATTTTTGTGTGTATTTATTTATTTTTATTTTTATGTTTTCCGCTGTGCGCGGGTTGTTCGTTAAGGTCGTATTTTTACGTGTCCGTAGTGGATTTTTTCGAAGTCCAGCGGGTTCTATTTTTTGGTGTAAATCCGTATGTAGTCATTGCGTGTTGTTGTTTGTATTTTTTTTTAGAGTGCCTCTTCTGTGGGTGTTTGTAGCCGCTTGTGAGGCAACGTGGGAACCTCCATCTCCGCAAATGCGGCCCTTCACTCCGCTGTACGGGGTCGTAGGGATGAGTGCCTATGGCGCTCATCTCCGCCAGCGCAAAGAGCACCTTTGGCACTCCTTTCCTGGCCGCACTCGCGGCCCTCGCTTTTTCCTCTCCATTTTTTATAAATATATATATAATTTTTAATTTTATATAAAATTTTATAAATCCTTTAATTATTGCATCATAAATGTATTTCTTCAAAGTAGTTTCATTCCTTCATTTGTTTAAAGTGAATGGTATTCTGTTTTGGTACCATCTATTTTGAAACAGTGAATTAATAAATTAATATGAATTAATAAATGAATATACTTTACCAACTTATATTTAATATGCAGCAATCAATATCATGAAGAGCTAACAATCTCTTTGGATTTTCCTGCATCTGAAAATGTACAGTTGTACTGTTGATCACCTGAGGAGAAAGTGTCAGCAATTTGCCAAGTGTGCAGTGTAAATAGGCTGCGTGCTCAAGGCCAAACCGTTTGTTTAAGCGTGTAAAGCGCCATTTTAGAATTGTAATGTTGTTTTTTTTTGCAAATTAGTGTTATAAAATGACGGATTTTTTCTGTGTTACTTGGTTGTAATGGTATATTGTGTATCTCCTACATTCTTGGCTAACTGGTACTGGCAGTGATCTGTGCGCTTCGGTTTCCTGTAGCCTCGTTTTAATTTTTTTGTATGCCATTTTTTTTTTCTTGCTTAGCCGATTTTCAAGTGCCAAAACTCCCCCTGCTGTGTGTTTTTTTTATTTATTTTTTTTATTTTGTCTTGTTTTTTCGATTTCCGCTGTTTGGCCTGTTAAAGTCGTATTTTGCGAGGTTGTTTTTTTGCCCCCGAGATTCTGAGGTTGGATTTTTTTTTTAAGTTCCGTGTTCCTCAACTGCAGCCTAATTAAGTCCCGCGTTTCGTAAGTGCTTGCAGGCTAAGTCCCGCGTGTTTCAATGCCCTAACTGCTGGCCTCGCTTTGTGAGGCTCTCAGGGGGATGCGCGCCTTTGGCGCTCATCTCCTAAGTGTTTCGAGCTCAGAAAGGCTTCTATGCCTCAACGGCTCGCCTCACAAACTTGACAACTTTTATATGTGTTAGACCAGGGGTCACCAAACTTGGTCCTGGAGGGCCGACCCAGGCCTGGATTTGTGGATATCCTTGCTGCAAACAGGTGAGTCAATCAGGATGGCTGAAGAAACAAGATTCTCACCTGTTTGCAGCAAGGATATCCACAAATCCAGGCCTGGTGCGGCCCTCCAGGACCGAGTTTGGTGACCCCTGTGTTAGACCTTCTGGCACTTTTCCCCCCAACTGTTTAAAGGCATATTTTGATGCAAAGGATGCTTTGAATGTCCATGGGTGCCATGGTCCCTGGGAGCTGCCATGTCTCCAACAGAAAGCCCTCCCACAAGAATCTGAATAAATAAAGACTGGAGACTGTAACTGTTATACATTGTATTATAGATTTACATTATATTTGTCAGAAGAATGTGTTGGTGTAGTTGTAAGTGTTCTGTTTTAAATATGTTTTGCATTGGTAAGTCATAGGTTCAATGCTCCTGCCTTCCAATTGTGTTTTTTTTTTTTTTTTTTTTAACTAATTTACTTATTTATTTAAAAAAATAGTATGAGAATTTAAATCCAAAATCTTTACCACCACAGACTAACTGCTAGAATATAATCAAGTAGTTGCCACTTCCTGATTCAAAGTCTCTACACCTCGTGGGACAGAGGTCATTACTCATTCAGGCAGAGGCAACACACTGAAGTAGCCTGACTTCTATAGACCATAACTCCATGAATTCAGCATCACTTTTAAAAAGGAAAACAATTTTTTACATGCTTTTTTCATTCTAAATCTAATGATGCAGAGCATGTTTGATGACACAACAAAGTCCAGGTTATCACATAAATGAAAAGTACACAGAGAAATTGCAACAAATTGTTAGAACAAATTACAAACACTGCAATATTATATTTGTGCATTATATGTGGTCTTTTCATTTCTGCAGTAGCTGGGACCTTTGCTGTGTCCCTTTTTTAGAAAAATATAAAGAACAGCATTAGTAGGTATAGAAAGGATTTTTGATTCAAACCACTTTTCTCTACTTTTGAGGTGATTAGAAACAGTCAAAATACTTCACATGAATGGAGTCTTACATGCGGATAGTTGGTAAACCATCTTGTTTCTCTTTCTGGAGTCTAGAACAGTACTGGGTGTATTTTGTCCAAACCCGAATCCCCATGATGGAGAATATGCAGCTGTTTCAAAATAAGGGTTTTTATATGTTTTTCTTTAATGCTAAGTTTTGCATTTACCCTATCTTGCAGGTCAGTTCTCTCTTCCCATAGACAAGCGACAGCTGTATGAGTTTGACATTAAAGTTCCTTTGCTGGTTCGTGGACCTGGAATCGCAGCTAACCAGACATCTAAGGTAGAACAGGGGCAGGGGCAAGAATGATAAGGGACTATTTATTTTAATTAAATTCTGATTTAAGGTATATAGAAGATTCATGAGTTATGAATGCACCTGATAGAGTAGAATCAGTATTATATGAAACCATTTTATTACATGAATGTTCGTATAGGGTATTAAAACAAAAAAATACCCAAATGAAGTTTTCTATTGGTAGGTACCAAGTGCCTATGTAGACACCTCCCTGAGTGTGATTTTTATTTTAATAAAATAAATCTGTATATATAGAATGACTCCATGTAGGTTTCTGACATAAGCAGCATGTGTTAGATTAGAAAAAGAAAAAACAGGGACATTTCCATATACCTTTTAAGATGTATTCAAATAACACACCTGCAATTACACCTTCCTAAAAGGTATGGTTTGGACTTTTGTGATTTTATGGCTGAAAACTTTAAAACATGGTAGTCCTTTAAAGATGAGCGAAAGTACCCAGTGTTGTTTAACTTTACATTTTTAAAGGTACAACTAAAATTACATAATTTTAAAAATAATACTTTAAGTTAAATTAGATCAGAGGACATGCCTTAGCTAAGTAACTAATTACAGATTTTAAAAAAAAATCTTGTTGGCAATCTATCCTTTTTTATTTTTTTATTTTCTTTTGTAAGAGAATGTTTTTGTTCCAAGAGTTTTACACATACCTAGCCATGAACAGATCATATTTATGTTATCAAATGTTAGTATAAATCATATATACCTGTTTTTTGTTTCCAGGCTCTTGTTGCAAACATTGATCTAGGTCCAACGATTCTGAATATTGCTGGCTACAATGTGAATGACACACAGATGGACGGGATGTCATTCTTAAACATTTTGGTAAGTACAAAACTCTCATAGCAAACCAAGTAAAATAATTAGTAGAATATAATCACTTTTGTTACATTTGTGTGTAGCTATTTTTTGCCTCTTAGACTGGGTGGTCAAAAATATTTAACATGTAGGCGCCAAGAAGACGTCATAGGAGCCAGATAAGTTTCTAGTTAGGAAAATGGAGAAAAATACCTTCATGTGAGCCAGAAGTACACGTTTTAGGAGCCCTCTCTGGCAGACTTATGGGAAATATCCATCCCTGCTCATAGGGATATATTATTTTAGTAGATACTGCTTTGAACATCAGTCTATATGGAGCATGTGAATCAGAATGGATGATATAATAATTCCTTTTGTGTTTCAGAAAAATAACAATGTAACTTGGAGGTCTGATATTTTAGTTGAATACCAAGGGGAAGGTCAAAACACTACAGATCCAACCTGTCCTGCTCTGGGCCCCGGTGTTTCAGTAAGGAAATTATTCCATTATCTCGATTTTTGTATTCAATTTTCTTTTACAACTGAAAAAGAAAAAAGCTTGAATGGTCTGTTTGTGAATTTTATCTTTAAAATATACTGTAAGTTGATGAAAGTTTGGAGAATGCATAGACCGTGACACTTTGATGGTATTTTATAAAAGGCAGGAGGGAAGTATTTTCCCAAAAAGAGGCATGATTAACATCAATCAAATTTTTTTGTTCAGTATCAGATAAATTGTACTTTGCTATGGAAAAAGCAGCAAATACAAATAATATCATTCCAAGTGTATTCATAGGTAATTACGTTAATTATTGGAGTCTGCAGTTGATGAGATGTATGGCCATAAACAAATTTAGCATTTAGGAAATAATTAGCCATTTTTAACAGTCAGCACCCTAAAGAATTGGATAACTGCGAAAGCTTTGTGAATGACCAGAAAGGGACCAATACTGTAAAGGAAATGAAAGCTGTAAGGGGATAGAACACGTGTGTGTATATATATATATATATATTTTGAGATAGTTTTACTATCAGTGGGTTTAAACAGACTTAGGGTTATGCAAATTTCACCCTAATGCTGTTCACTATAGAAGCCCAAATACTCGCTCTACACCCTCTCTGTCCTGAGAGATGTATGTGATTGAGATTAATATTTTTCTACAAATACTGTACAGGAAGTAAATAAACAAATTAAACCCTTTAACATCTTTAAGGACCACAACACAATGAAAAAAATCTAGTTTGAAAAATTTGCCTAATAACATAATTCAAAAGGAAAAGTTCATACAACCTTCTTCCACTTTGCTGACCTTGAACAATTCCGTTGTCCAATGTTCGGTTCTGACCGTGGCTTCTTGGTCTGCATACAGATTACTCAGGAGGAGGATAAAATGATCTGGTACTCCCATCTCCTTAAGAACTTGCCACATTTGGTTGTGATCCACACAGTCCAAGGCTTTAGAATATCAGTAGTTTATGAAGCAGAAGTAAATTGTACTTGCACTTAAGATTAGCTTTGCAAAGCTACTGGAGTGGGTTGCCAGTTTCTTCTCCAGTGGACCACTATTTGTCTGGCCTCTCTCTTTAATGACCCATGTGGGTGACCCTACATGGTATAGCTCTTCTTCGCCATAACAAGGTCCATGGCTTATGTAACGTCTAATATTGTTAATTTGGTAAATACATAATATATACAAGTGTCTGTCTTTTTATTGAACTGCAGGGGTCCTTAAATGCATTTTCTCCCTTTAGCTTTAGCTTCTACTTTTGTAACTGTTTTTGCTGTGAAGGCTTAGGAAAGCGTTCCATGGTCTCTTTAATATAACCTTAAAGGAACTGATCCCATAGCTATTGCCCTGCACAATCATGTAAAACCGTCGCAATAATTTGGGTAAGCTAGAAAACCTCTTAAATGTGAAACACTACTCAGTCTTTTAATACTGTTTTTAAATGGTGAAGTTTTAGCTTTTGAAGCCCACAAAGTGTCCAACTACGTTGTTGCTCTCCAGTTCTACTGCACCAGTCAATATACTGAGCTTTTTGTGAGAAAAAGGCTACAGTATATGCTCTCCAGGTACTGAAGAAAAACTCCATCCGAATGCTTATATACTCTCTTCCTTGCACTGATAAAATGTAGCCTTTACCCCTATGCTATCAGTATGTCTGAAGAAAATGCTTAATTTGCTGCAAAACAAGATCATATATATGCAATTTCAAGAAACTTGTTATTTATGGGGTGTTCTTTTTTCTAAAGTACCTTCAGAGACACAAAATGAAGACAGTAGTCAGGGAGGGCAGCTAGAGTAATGTTTTGTATAAGACTATGAAATACACAGAAATTGTAATAAGTGAAACCCTTTTTTTTTTTAGTTATCAGTGATCATTTTGTATAGCAATGTTGATAAATTCCATGTCCATTTATCACAAACACCACAGGCAAGTTTATCTCTTGCTATTCGTAGTACAATGGTGCATAAATGATAACATTACAGTGTGTATACTTGTTTGTGCCATCCTTACATTCCGTGTTTTACAGCAATGTTTCCCAGACTGTGTGTGTGAAGACGCTTACAATAACACATACGCATGCGTGAGGACTATCTCGGCAACCTATGATTTGCAGTACTGTGAGTTTGATGATGCAGAGGTAAGAACATGTGTGCATCAGTTAGACATATTGGCATGTCTATGAACTTGTACAAGAGCCATGTTCTAATGCACATTTTTTTTTTGTTCATGGAAACATAGGTTTTTGTGGAAGTGTATAATTTGACAGCAGATCCAAATCAACTGACAAACATTGCTAAATCTATAGACCAGGAGATTCTAGAAAAGATGAACCATCGCCTCATGATGCTGCAGTCTTGTTGTGGAGCCTCGTGTCGCACGCCTGGGGTGTTTGATCCAAGGTAATCAAACTATATCCATGGTTAGAGAGACAAAACCCAGATATAGATAGCTAGATAAATAGATAAACAGATAGATTAGAGTTTTGTCCGAAATCTACTTTAGGCTATTCTAAAGTAACTAGGAAATTGCCCGTCAAAAATGACAGGAGTAAAATTGTAAGACGGGCAATGCTATTTGCCGTTTTTTCACGATCAAACGCCAAAGGTGCTCAGAGGGCCCATAGCCTATCATTGTGTGGGAAATATGACTCAAATTAACTTGCAACCTCACTCACAGGCTCCCTGCCTCTCCCACTGTGCTGTGTGTGTGAGTGTGTACATTAATTTGAGGCATATTTGTTGTTATTTTCAGGTGTTTCCAATACCGTGGTTAGGCCGTTTAAAGTCGGATTTTTGCGAGGCGCACAGTGGATGTACGGGTTTTGGTCCTAAGTCGTAAGTCTTGCCTGCTCCACTGGTGATGAGCGCCTTCGCAGCATAAGTCCTGCACCGCTGGCAAGGAGCGCCTGCGGCTCTTATTGCAGCCTAGGTCCCGAGGGCCTCGCAGTTGCGGCCCTCGTTATGCAAGGGCCACAAAGCGTGACAAACCCGCAAATGTGGCCAACGTTCTTGGTCCACAACTATTATAGTTATATGTTATGTGAACAAAGAGTAATAACGAACAATATCTCCTTGATACCCATATCATTTATCCTTGCATTATACTTAATATTTCTGGGACTGCTGTTAAGATACAAACATTGCAAGTATCTCATAAGACAGATGCAAACCGATTCCTCTTCCTAATTATTTAGGGGGGCACATCCTAAGCGAACTGCCGCTCATATATACCATAATGGCTAGAAAGCTGATTAAAATTGTTTTATTTTGTCTTTTCTTTTCTTTTTTTTTATGGAAATGAATTAAATTCCAGAAGTCCAGGTGAATATAATAATAATGTCCCCTCTCTCACTAGCTGCAAATACACCGGCAGTCCGGCTCCCCATTGAAAACTATAACGTGACATTGAGACAATATGCTTTCAAATGTACATATTCTTGTACCTAGAATGTATAAGTTTTATTTATTAATTTTTTTTGGTTTTTATTGTAAAGAACAATGTTTGAGCCATTTTTATAGTGGTCTTGATAGCTTGTACTTTTAAAAGATATCCTGTTTACCTTACTTGTTCTTTATTTTGCCTATATATATATATATATATATATATATATATATATATATATATAATATAGAAAGTCAGGTCCATAAATATTGGGACATCGACATAATTCTAATCTTTTTGGCTCTATACACCACCACAATGGATTTGAAATGAAACGAACAAGATGTGCAGACTTTCAGCTTTAATTTGAGGGTATTTACATCCAAATCAGGTGAACGGTGTAGGAATTACAACAGTTTGTATATGTGCCTCCCACTTTTTAAGGGACCAAAAGTAATGGGACAGATTAACAGTCATAAAACAAACTTTCACTTTTTAATACTTGGTTGCAAATCCTTTGCAGTCAATTACAGCCTAAAGTCTGGAACGCATAGACATCACCAGACGCTGGGTTTCATCCCTGGTGATGCTCTGCCAGACCTCTATTGCAACTGTCTTCAGTTCCTGCTTGTTCATAGGGCATTTTCCCTTCAGTTTTGTCTTCAGCAAGTGAAATGCATGCTCAATCGGATTCAGATCAGGTGACTTGGCCATTGCATAATATTCCACTTCTTTCCCTTAAAAAACTCTTTGGTTGCTTTTGCAGTATGCTTCGGGTCATTGTCCATCTGCACTGTGAAGCTCCATCCAATGAGTTCTGAAGCATTTGGCTGAATATGAGCATATAATATTGCCCGAAACACTTCAGAATTCACCCTGCTGCTTTTGTCAGCAGTCACTTCATCAATAAATACAAGAGAACCAGTTCCATTGGCAGCCATACATGCCCACGCCATGACACTACCACCACCATGCTTCACTGATGAGGTGGTATGCTTTGGATCATGAGCAGTTCCTTTCCTTCTACATACTCTTCTCTTCCCATCACTCTGGTACAAGTTGATCTTAGTCTCATCTGTCCATAGGATGTTGTTTCAGAACTGTGAAGGTTTTTTTAGATGTTGTTTGGCAAACTCTAATCTGGCCCTCCAGTTTTTGAGGCTCACCAATGATTTACATCTTGTGATGAACCCTCTGTATTCACTCTGGTGAAGTCTTCTCTTGATTGTTGACTTCGTCACACATACATAGTTACATAGTATTTAAGGTTGAAAAAAGACTTTCAGTCCATCAAGTTTAACCTTTTAAGATCTCCTTTGATCTACAATATGCGGATTAACTATTAATTCATTAGTTGTTAATTAATTATTAATCAATTATTTAATGTTTTTTTTTTGTTTGTTTTTTTATTATTATTAATTAGTCCAGAGGAAGGCAAATAGAGGAAAAAAAACAAGAAAAAAAAACAAGCGAGACTTAGCCAATTGTCTAAAGGGGAAATGTTAAAAATTTGGATCATTACTGTCTCTCTAATTATCCATGATAACCCTGAATACCCTTTTTAATTAGAAATAAATCTAGTCCCCTTTTAAAGTTATCTATCGAATCCGCTGTCACCACCTCCTCTGGTAGAGAATTCCACAGATTAACCACCCTTACTGTGAAGAACCCTTTTCTTTCTTTGAGGTGGAATCTTTCTACTTCTAACCTCAAGGGATGTCCTCTTGTCAGTTGAAAACCTCTTGGCACAAAAAGCTCCCCCGAAAAATCTTTATACAGACCCTGGATGTATTTATATAAGGTAATCATATCTCCTCTTAGACGCCTTTTTTTCTAGAGAAAATAAGTTTAATTTGGTTAGTCTTTCTTCATAACTTAGCCCCTCCATTCCCCTTATTAGTTTGGTTGCCCTTCTCTGTACCTTTTCCAGCTCTAAAATGTCCTTTTTATGAAGTGGTGCCCAAAATTGTACTCCATATTCCAAATGAGGGCGTACTAGAGATTTGTATAGTGGCAGAATTATATTTGCTTCCCTGGCTTCTATACCCTTCTTAATACATGCTAATATTTTATTTGCCTTTGCAGCTGCCGCTTGGCTTTGATCACTGTTATCTAGGTGGTTGTCCACAAGCACTCCCAAATCCCTTTCAATATCTGATACACCTAGATTTGCTCCATTAAGATTATTAGAATTGCATGGCTATTTTTCCTTCCCAGATGCATAACCTTACATTTATTCGTATTAAATCTCATCTGCCATTTAGATGCCCATTCCTCAATTTTATGTAAATGCCCTTGGAGGGAAAGCACATCATTTTCTGATTTAATTACCTTGCACAACTTTGTGTCATCAGCGAAAATGGAGACCCCACACTCCAATCCTACCTCTAAGTCATTAATAAATATGTTAAAAAGGAGAGGACCTAATACTGAACCCTGAGGAACCCCACTTACCACATTAGTCCAATTGGAGTATGTTCCATTTACAACAACCCTTTGCTTCCTGTCTTTTAGCCAGCTCTCAATCCATGAGCAGATATTTACTGCAATTCCTGTATCCCTTAGTTTGCCCAATAGTCTCCCATGTGGCACTGTATCAAAAGCCTTTGCAAAATCCAAAAAGACTACATCCACTGAGTTGCCTTGATCCAGGTTCCTACTAACCTCCTCATAGAAACTAATTAGATTTGTTTGACATGACCTATCCCTCATAAACCCACGTTGACTCCTACTTATAATCCTGTTCAAATAGACATATTCTTGTATATTATCCCTTATTAACCCTTCTAAAAGCTTCCCCACTACAGAAGTGAGGCTCACTGGTCTATAATTCCCCGGATTTGCTCTTGCTCCCTTTTTAAATATAGGTATCACATCAGCTTTTCTCCAGTCATATGGTAGAGACCCTGTGTTGAGTGAATCTTGAAAAATTAAATATAATGGTTTGGCTATTACAGAACCCAGTTCCCTTAGTACCCTTGGATGTATTCCATCAGGACCCGGGGCTTTATTAACATTTATTTTTTCCAACCTCTTTTGGATTTCTTCCTGTGTTAACCAATTATTTGGCAAAGGTAGTGTAGCCCCATTATGTCGCAGTGTCCCAACCACTGGTACCTCCCTTGTGTATACCGAAGAAAAGAACCTATTTAGCTCATCTGCCTTTTCCTGGTCACTAAGTTTCAGACAGCCTGTTTCACATTGTAATGTTCCTATAGCTTCCTTCCTCTCCTTCTTCCCATTAATATATTTAAAAAATATTTTAGGGTTAGTCTTACTCTCTTTTGCAATACATTTTTCATTTTCTATTTTAGCCAGTCTAATCGCGCTTTTGCAAGCCTTGTTGATTTCCTTGAATTCCTGTAAAGCAGTCTCTGTCCCCTCTTGTTTGTATAATTTAAATGCCATTTTTTTACTCTGTATCTTGATCTTTAAATCATTGTTAAGCCACATGGGTTGTGATTTACTCCTTTTACTTTTATTCCCACACGGTATATGCTGATGTGTATGTATATTTAGTAAGGATTTAAATGTTGTCCATTTATGTTCAGTGTTTTTACCTATCAGTTCTCTGTCCCAGTCTATACTTTGTATTGCTGCCCTTAGACCGTTAAAATCTGCCCTTTTAAAATTAAGAGTTTTTGTTGGCCCCTTAAAATGTTGTTTTTTTAATTCAATCTCAAATGAGACTGTGTTGTGATCACTGTTTCCCAAAGGTTGCCCTATTTCAACATTTGATACAATATCAATATTATTTGTAATGAGTAAATCTAAGATAGCTTCATTTCTAGTAGGCTCCTGTATAACCTCGGCCAGATAATGATCCCTGAGTGTACTCAAGAACCTGCTCCCCTTAGCTGAACTGCTGGTCTCATTTATCCAGTTTATTTCAGGGTAATTAAAATCTCCCATTATTACAACTTGCCCGTGCTTAGCTGCATTTCCAATCTGTAACAATAATTGTATTTCCTCACTTTCAGCTATATTTGGGGGTTTATAGCATACTCCTACTAATATTCTTTTGGAATTTGCTGCTCCGCTATTTAACTCTACCCACAAACATTCAACTTTATCACTAGTTCCACCATAAATATCTTCTCTGACTATAGCCTTAAATTCAGGCTTAACATACAGACAAATCCCTCCTCCTCGTTTACCATTGCCTCTATCTTTCCTAAATAGGTTATAACCATCCAGATTAACAGTCCAGTCATGAGATTCATCCCACCACGTTTCGGTAATGCCTATTAAATCCCATTTTTCATTAATTGCTAATAATTCTAACGCTCCCATTTTTCCTGGCAAGCTTCTGGCATTAGCAAGCATACACCTTATGTTATGAGTCTGTAGTTCTGAAGTGCCTGCCACTGAACTTGAATTACTTAGTAGTACCTCCATATTGACTATACTACCCCTCCCCCCATCTCCTCCCCTATGAGTTGTTAATTCTTCCCTTATACCCTCTACACTTTCTACCCCATTACTTATATCTAGTCCCTCCCCCCCCACCTACTAGTTTAAAAACTCCTCCAGCCTTTCTACCATCCTATCCCCTAGTACAAAAGCTCCCTCATCATTAAGGTGCAATCCATCCCTACTGTAGAGATTGTACCGAAGTGAGAAGTCAGCCCAATGCTCTAAAAACCCAAACCCCTCCTTAGTGCACCACATCTTTAGCCACGCATTAACCTCCCTAATCTCCTTCTGCCCCCCTGGGCTAGCACGTGGCACTGGTAGTATCTCAGAAAATACTACCTTGGAGGTCCTTGCCTTCAGCTTATTACCTAGTTCTCTAAAATCATTCTTTAGAACACTCCATCTTCCACTAACTTGGTACATATTGGTACCAATGACAAAGACCGCCGGTTCATTTCCAGCCCCTCCCAATAATTTGTCTACCCGATCCACAACATGACGAACCCGAGCACCCGGGAGACGGCAAACTGTTCGATTGCTGGGATGTGGGTGACAAATCACCCTGTCTACCTTCCTAATAATAGAGTCCCCTACAACCAAAACCTGTCTGTTCTGCCTATTCTGCCCTCCCTCTTCTCCAGTAGAGCTGTTCGCCCGGCTGTTAGAGGGAACAGCTCTATCTGGCATTGCCATTCCTGAATGGACATCGCCAACAGTTTCACTCAATCTGGCAAATCTGTTGTTGTTTGCCAACTCAGAACTAGCCTGCCTCCTCCTGTTCCCCCTGCTTCCCCTTGTAACTGTAACCCAGCTGCCTCCCTGGACATCCTCACTAGCCCCAGCTCCACCCTCCATGCTAGGCCCAGCTAAACTGTGCTCAGTGAGCACCAACCCCCTTTCCAGTGGAGCAATATAACTAAGTGCTGCAATTCTCCTCTCCAGATCTCCAATTTGAGCTTCCAGAGAGGCAACATGCTCACACCTCTCACAGAGGTATGGACCCTGGATCATCTGTTCCAGTATTGCATACATATGACAGGATGTACATTGAATAAGGTTGCCACTGGACTGACTCATAATTATTATTATTGTCTACGAAATTTCAGTGGGAAAAATAAAGAATATAATATAATATATTTATATAAAGTTTTCCTTCGTTGCACTATAAATCTGCCCTCCCTTTTCTTTGAAGGCCCTCCTTTTATTTAAACTCCTAGGGCCTCATTCTATTATCGGCCGCAGCCGCTGCGGGGCCGCAAGGACCGGCCGCAAGCTATTCTGCTATTCTATTCCCTTACGGCCGTAGGCTCCGGCAGGCTTGCGGCCGGTGCCTTGCTATCTCTTGCGGCCGATCGCGCCGGAGGAAAGCCTTTGATCTAAAACGGCCGCAAGAGATTTGCAATTCAATTGCTCCGGGAAACCTCTCTGCAAGGCTAAAAACGAGCCGCAGTTACTTGCAGGAAAAAGGTCTCGCTAGCACCAATTAAGCACATAAAATAGCTCAAATAAAGCCATCCTGCACTTTGAGAAGACTATAAAGGGATTTTAGGTGTTAGAAAAAATAGCACATAATTATCCTGTACTCAAATCCGTAAAATATTTCATTTTTAATATCCGTAAAATATACATGTAAAAAGTCCAGAGTGCTTGGAGCACCTCAGACCCGCCCACGCCGCAGCCGGCAAATAAACAGTTAATTTGAACTCGGGTTTGGGCAGATGTGCAAGCTTGAGAGTGGGTTCCTTTTAATCCTCATGTCCCCCAATATGATCCCTGGCATTTACAGAGCTGTACAGTGCAGGCTTGAATTTATTTTTGAGTTTTTATATTTCACAGATTACGGCCGGTTCCAAGATATGCGGCCGGCCGTAAAAGGAGATCCTTGCGGGGCCGTATAATAGAATCGCGAGTTAACTGAACCCTCGCAAGGAATCGCAGCCTTACGGCCGATTTACGGCCGATAATAGAATGAGGCCCCTAGGCTTTTACTAGAATTGCACTTGATACTGAAAATGTTCGCAAGCTCACAAGTTCCCCTTCTCCGGTTTCTATTAACTTCTGCCTTCTCGCCTGGACACAATTAGTGCACTCTGCAATTTATCAGCCTTTACTTTTTAAGGTAAACCCACTTGTAAACAGACCCCAAACCAGCTCACAAACCTTTTATACAAGTTTAACAGTCAAGCCACACCCCTCTTACCTGGGCACAATTAGTGCACTCTGCAGTTTATCAGCTTTTACTTTTTAAGGTAAATCCACTTGTAAAAGAGTGTTCTTGATCTGGCCAACTGTTGTGAAGGGTGTTTTCTTCACCAGGGAAATAATTCTTCGGTCATCCACCACAGTTGTTTCCCGTGGTATTCCGGGTCTTTTGGTGTTGCTGAGCTCACCGGTGCGTTCTTTCTTTTTAAGGATGTTCCAAACAGTTGATTTGGCCACGCCTAATGTTTTTGCTGTCTCTCTGATGGGTTTGTTTTGTTTTTTCAGCCTAATGATGGCTTGCTTCACTGATAGTGACAGCTCTTTGGATCTCATATTGAGAGTTAACAGCAACAAATGCAAATAGCACACTTGAAATGAACACTGGCGCTTGTATCTGCTCTTTGTAAATGGGATAATGAGGGAATAACACACACCTGGCCATGGAACAGCTGAGCAGCCAATTGTCCCATTACTTTTGGTCCCTTAAAAAGTGGGAGGCACATATACAAACTGTTGTAATTCCTACACCGTTCACCTGATTTGGATGTAAATACCCTCAAATTAAAGCTGAAAGTCTGCAGTTAAAGCACATCTTGTTCGTTTCATTTCAAATCCATTGTGGTGGTGTATAGAGCCAAAAAGATTAGAATTGTGTCGATGTCCCAATATTTATGGACCTGACTGTGTATGTATATGTATGTGTGTGTGTATATATGTATATATATATATATATATATATATATATATATATATATATATATATATATATATATAATTTATTTTTGTATCTCATTGAATGCCAATGTACCAGAAAAAAAAACAAAGAAACAGAAAAAAATGGTACAGAGGTGAATTAACATGAATCTCTTTCTCTCTTAGATATAAGTTCGACCCCAGGATGATGATTATGGATCAAGGTGATCGACCCTACACATTGACTAGAAAGTTTTTGAAGTAACATACAGTGTGAAGAATGAAGTCCTTGTGTCATCTCTTTTATGGAGTCACTGAGCTGGTCTGTTGTCTGACAGAGTTGGAGACTTCAGTAGACTGGCTTGTTTTTATGATTTTTTTGTTAAGGACCTAATCCGTAGTTGGCTGCCCCTGTGAAATATGTGAATTTAAACACTTTGGTTGGTTGCCACATGATTGTTGTTGCAGGACACAGTTGATCTGTAGTATGTCAACAGATTTGGTTTATTTGTCGTTGACTCGTCTCTGCAGTGACCAGCAAACTAAAGTTATATTTATATCTAAATATATATCCACTTTTTTGGATAAAGGGAAGTTTATCAGTGCTCACTGAATATATTACCCAATCTCAAGACACCCAAGCAGAACATTGTTTATTCAGACAGTATACATAACCCACATACTAATCTATGCCTTTTTTAACAATAATTATTTTTGTTAAGAATAAATCAAACTGATCCAAATAATAACAAATTCTAGGATGAAACCACTTGGGCTTCAGAGTAAAAGTGATAGAATTTGTTAAGATAATTAACAGTGGTGTCTGTTACCCAAATAGAATATTTTTGTTTGTTTGAATGTTGTTTCTTACTGTGAAGAACACTCTTTATTATTACTACTCTTCAATTTAATTTTAGAAGGTATTAAAATATAGCCCACCCACCCCCCAAAAAAAACAAATTACCAAAAGATGCCACTACCAATGATGGCAGTGATGTAGTTTTGGGTCATGGGAAAATGAAATCAACAATTGCCCCATATTGCATTGATATTATTAGAGTTATTTTAACATGTTAGCCCTATTTGTTCATAACTACGTTCTGGTTTATCTTTTCACTGCATTTGTAGTTAAATTGAAAGTAGAAGTGTAGAACTTCTCTTTGGTTTTCAGGAGTGGGTCTTTGATAGAATGTTCCAATGTATCCCAAAATAGACTGGGACACCATAACAAAGAAATCCAAGTTATTGGGAACCAAGAGGTGCAAAATGGTTGCCAAAATATGGCGCCAATTTGCTGCTTTCATCATTCTCACTGGTTGCATCTTATTTTAAAGTGAATAGTTTTTATGAAGTTGTAGTACAACTAGATTTTGTCTTGCCCTTTAGTAATTCAGTTGTCTGCTCTGTTCTACTGTGAATACAATAACGATTGATGCAGACTCAGACTGTACCCTAGATTTTGAAAACAGAATTGCCCCTTTCTAACAGTTCTTAAGGACCAGACCAGATTTTCAGGATATTTGTGTCTAAGCACAGATGCCTATATCTGTTGGCTATTGACTAACCACCGGTACTTAGGATATCCTAAAACACTTGTGTTATAGCAGTTTTTGAACACTGTGGTTGGTCAGTCCTGTTCAATATTAATGTTTTTGGGATTATTTTGATTGAGCGCACTATAACTGTAAAATATATTTCCAGTATTTTAAATAGTGATTGAGACTGAATATCAAAATATGTTTGATTTATTTTGGATCATAACCTAGAACAACACAATGAAAAATATAAAGCAATTTTTTTAAGCAGAGAGATGGCAATTTGTAAGGAAACCAATCCGGAACTATAAAATATAAATCCATTGTACTAAAAGGCAATTGCAGGGTAGATGACATGCTAAACCCCTGTGGCTATATTGCACAACTGCAGTGCTTTAACACATATACAGTTATCTCTTTGTTTTGGACAGAATACTCCTTAGGCTGCTACACCAATGCACCCAAAAAGCTTCAAGCACCAATACTGTATCACTCCCTCTAAGGGCAGACATCACCTCCACATAGGGAACTATACACCTCGTTTGTAACATTACTTTACCTTGTATTTGTCACATTGTATTTACTTTAAATTGAATCTTCACGGTTTTGATGATAGTGTCACTTGTGTTTGTATCTTTGAAAAATGATCTTTTAAAGGTATACTTAAGTACCAAATTTATATTGTATATTTAAACGTGACTGGTTTCAAAACTATACCAGATTTATGTTATGTTTGCTTGAAAAATAATTGCTCTAGAAATTTTAAAACCTCAAATTGAGACGAAGGAGATTTCTGTTCTCCTCCTCATCATGAATTTTTTAATTATACAAAGTAAAAGCCTTGAGAAAGGTATTGCATATTCACATTGTTATTAATTATTATTATTAATTATTACAGTAATTCAGACTATATAACCAGCTATGCAAATACAATTCATTTACAATCCCTCAAAAAGTCTTTATCTCTAGCCCAAAAGGTAAATCACTGTCTGCTGTAGATCTCCAAGTAGTGAGTGATCCGACAGACAGCAAGATATGGTGCATAGAGGTTTAAATCCCAATGTGCTAAGAAAGCAATATCCTGGTACATTGTCATGTCGATTTATTGGTAGATCTTTTCAAATTTACTACTGAGAAAGTAGAAGAGAGAAGTATTGACAAATTTCATGTTCCTTTAAAGTTCTTTAAACCAGGAGTGCCCACGTTCAGACCTTAATTTGAGGATATCCCTGCTGCACCCAGGTGAGACTATCACTTCTTCAGTCATGCTGATTGACTCACCTGTGCACAGAAAATAAATCCTCAAATCCAGGCCTGAGTGCGGCCCACCAGGACAGAACTTGGACACCCCTACTTTAATTTTTTTTTTGTATAAATCATCTTTTAAATAATTATATAATTTTGACTTCTATGTCCCTAGAATCCCAATTTCTTATGGGATGCAGTTGCACGTGACACCATGTGGCGCAGGGACATTACTAGGCCTTAATATAATAGCAATAATCTAGGAATGCGTCAGTGCAAAAGTTCACATATATGTAGGAGTAGTCATTTAAATTTTTCCAACATAGAGTTTCTGTTAGGTTTGCTTAGGTTATGAACCCATTGGTTTATGAATATATGCAGATTTCCTGAAATAATTAAAGCGCGATAACATTTAAAAATTATTAATATTATGCATTACAATGATGAAAGATGAATACTGTGTGTGTGTGTTTCTGAGCACCTAATTTTTTTTATAGTGTATCTGACTCTGTGCATGTGATTTCTTTTCGTCTCTTATACAGTTTGAGCACATTTGATGCAAATTACTGATTAATGGCACTTAGCCCACCAGGAGGCACATACCCCATTCTCACACATTTAGGTACATGTTATCTTGTGAGTGTTTTTGGTTACTCCCATAAAATGTATTTATTTTTTGGGCCTTTCTTCCCATCGTTTTGTACAGTGTTCCCATATAGCTGTTCAATTCATATAATTTACGCATGGATTTCTATCACCTTATGGATATGGTACGCTTTATTAAAAAACACATTGATTTTTTTTACCTATAAAGTAGAGTGTGATATTTTAATAAATGTAGGTTATGGGTGATTTAGGATTTTTTGAACCGAACATCTCTTTATTTTTCCACTATTGAAAGTAATTACACTGTAACTCTTATCAGAATAGTTGCCTCTTCTCTGTCCCACTCTGTACATTATATACAGTGGCACTCTGTGTATGTTAGGTCACTCTATCCATTAGTGCTTATGACAATGATGAGCACGATATTTTGCATTAGGAGCTCTGATAACAAATTTTTAGGCTGAAATTCGAAGCATACATCATAATCAGTATGGACACACATGGCCAAGATGGACTAAAACAAAGAGAGCTACTGATATAGACTTAACTGGAAGGATTCAGAATATTGCACAGTACATAATTAAAATATGTGTTGACCCTGTAGACTTAAATAATGATATATTACTTGCTACATCAAATCAGTTTATGATGTATATTTGTAATGGAGATTACAGTTCAACAAAGATAATTTATAACCCAATTTTAGATTTGAGGCCACATCACTTGGTGCAAATGTGTTTCCTCCTGACATATTGGTCTTGAAAATACTGTAGCGAAGACAACATAAATGAATAAACTCCACATGTCTTGGGTTTAATCATAATAGAAGCATTCTGAAAATAGATCTCTGCTAAATATTATTTCACACTATAATGTTGGAGCCCATGTCTGATGCACAATTGTCTTGTTATAAATACATGTAAACGTGCCCACTTCTATCAAGCAATGTGCAGGCTTCTTTTGGCAGGTAAATATGGAGAAAGCCATCAGATGGGAAGGGCAGCCTGGTCTTTCTAAGTGAGTGCACTGGTAATTTATGACTGTCTATAAGCCAATTTTAAATCTAATAAAAGGACACTGTCTGTACCGTTTCTGCAGTGATTACATGTCCAATTTGTTTTATCATTAAACAGTGAAATGAAGTTTTTGTTTGATTTTGCTTACCAGCAGCTGATTTTTATGTTTAAAAGAAATATTTTCTACTGCAAACTTGTAGCTAAAACAAAATGTTAGGATATTTATAGCTGTCGTCCTTCCCCTGCTCACATTGGCATTTGAAACACTGTAGCATTTTCCTTGTTCAGTGCATTTGATTGGTGCCATAGCCCTCCATAGATAACTGCTGGAGTAAGAGAGAAATGAATGCCTATTCCTCTAGGTCAGATGAGGAATTCTCCAGGGACATTTGGATATCTTTTATAAGCGAGCAGTGACAAATATCCTATTTATCAAAAATTGCCATCTGGTAAAGTAAATGTTTTTTGTTTTTTTTGCATTGATACTGGAATAAACTGTGGTGACAGTGCCCTTTTTTATTATGACCTATTTTTGCTTTTTATTTCTTATCATTACATGGTGTGAACCTCTCTAATTTTGTAACTTGCTTTTGCTTTATAAATTGTAAGTCCGCCATCTTGTTTAGAAAGTGTCCTTTAACTGACCCTGTTCACTGCTGCACTTTTCAATAAATGATGATTATTTCTGTGTTACATGACTACTGTTTGTTTCCTAGACCCCGCGTCTGCTAGATTGATTCCATTTAAAAAAATTTGTTTTAACACAATAGAGTTAATTTTGTATTAAACTCATAAAAAGTTTCCCACCGCTCAGGAATTATTTTACTTTCCAAGCACGCTCATTAACTTTATACGAATGGCTCAACATCCAAGTGTCTAAAAATGTGTTTGTGCACTTACTATAATTTGGGCCGAGACATCTAAGGCCTTGTGTAACTGTAATTAAGTGTTTTGAATGTTGATATCTTTCATTTGAGTTTAATGATGTCTGTTATTTAATAGTTGTAATCCGTGTGTGTATAAATATAAATATATATATATATATATATATATATATATATATATATATATATATATATATATATATATATATATATATATAACGTGTCCACAGCAATTACAGAAACTTACAGAAACACCCTGATACAAGCCAATTGATACTATACTGAGGCTTCATTCATATGAACAAACTATGTAAGTATACTTTTTTATTGCATAGTGTTCATAAGAAATAGAAATTAAATGCACAGCTTTAGACTGATTCCATTAAACATATACATTTCCGAAATTGAAGCTATTCATGATCACAGTACAAAGCTTACGAGTGGTATTATGTTAATAAGAGAAACGGTGGATGATAGTTGCTTATTCAGATTATTAATGTTTTCAGTATAAAATCTTGACTTTAGGGTGCAGCAAGCAAGAGAAAAAACTTGAATAAAAGTAAACAAGTTTTTTTTTTTAGTTTTTTTTATATGCAAAATATTGTAATTAAATTCTAGTGTAGAAAAAAATCTATTGAATGTAGACACTGTGTTTTCTCCTCCTCTGTCCTGTCATGTTACAGGGAATTGGGGCAGTGACCTTTTATAGGTGATTGAACTGCAACATATTGTGCTTTTTGTTCCCACTGAATTTTAATGTAAATTCAATAAGAAAATACAATTAATAAGGTATCCATGACTTGTTTACACTTTATTATTACTGTATATACTCGAGTATAAGCTGATCCAAGTATAAGCCGAGGCACCTATTTTACCACAAAATACTGGGAAAAATTAGTGACTCGAGTATAAGCCGAGGGTGGGAAATGTGCTGACCCCTGTGTCCCTCTTGTGCCCTCTGTGTCCCCCCCCCCCCTCTCTCCCGTGTCTCTTCTCCCCTCTCCCTTGCCTGTGTCTCTTCCCCCCTCCCTTATCACCCTCCTCAACCCCCCTCCTCATTCTCAACCTCCCTCCTCATCCTCAACCTCCCTCCCCATCCTCAATCCCCCCTCCTCATTCTCAACCTCCCTCCTCAACCCCACTCATTATCCTCAACCTCCCTCATCATCCTCAACCCCATCCTCAATCCCCTCCTTAACCTCCCTCCTTATCCTCAACCTCCCTCCTCATCCTCCCTCATTAACCTCAACCCCCTCCTCAACCTCCCTCCTCAACCTCCCTCCTCATCCTCCCCCCTCAACCTCCCCCCTCAACCTCCCTCCTCATCCTCCCCCCTCAACCTCCCCCCTCAACCTCCCTCCTCATCCTCCCCCCTCAACCTCCCTCCTCAAACCCCCCTCTTCCACCCCCCCATCCTCAACCTCCCTCCTCAACCCCACTCCTCATCCTCAACCCCACTCATCATCCTCAAACCCCACTCATCATCCTCAACCTCCCTCATCATCCTCAACCTCCCTCATCATCCTCAACCCCCTCCTCAACCTCCCTCCTCATCCTCAACCCCATCCTCAATCCCCTCCTCAACCTCCCTCCTTAACCTCAACCCCCTCCTCAACCTCCCTCCTGAAACCCCCCTCTTCCACCCCCCATCCTCATCCTCCCTCCTCAACCCCCCATCCCCATCCTCAACCCCCCCTCAACCTCCCTCCTCATCATCAACCTTCCTCCTGAACCTCCCTCCTCAACCTCAACCCCCTCCTCAACCTCCCTCCCTCCTCAACCCCCCCATCCTCATCCTCCATCCTCAACCCCCCCATCCTCATCCTCCATCCTCAACCCCCCCATCCTCATCCTCCATCCTCAACCCCCCATCCTCAACCTTAACCCCCCTCCTCAACCTCCCTCCTCAACCTCAACCCCCTCCTCAAACTCCCTCCTCAACCCCCCATCCTCATCCTCCCTCCTCAACCCCCCCATCCTCAACCACAGCCCCCTCCTCAACCTCCCTCCTCAACCCCCTATCCTCATCCTCCCTCCTCAACCCCCCCATCCTCAACCCCCCCTCCTCATTCAAACCCCCCTAAATACCTCCCCCTCTCTCCTCACTTACCTGCTTCTGCTCCGGCCTCTGCTCCTTCTGTCTTGACCCGGCGCGCATGTGACGTCACATCATTAGCATATACCGGGTGCCGGCAACCGGTATATGCTAATGACGTGGCGCGCATGTGTCGTCACATACGCACGCGCCGGGTCAAGACGGAAGGAGCAGAGGCCGGAGCAGAAGCAGGTAAGTGAGGGGAGAGGGGCAGATATTTAGAGGGGAAAAAGTGAGGAGGGGGATTTAGAATGAGGAGGGGGTTGAGGATGAGGAGGGGGAAGGGAAAGAGACACAGGGGGCGGGTTAGAGAGACACTGGGGGTAATGACTTGAGTATAAGCCAAGGGGGGGCTTTTTAGCCTTAAAAAAAGGGCTGAAAAACTCTGCTTATACTCGAGTATATACAGTAACTTTTATTTGTAACACGCCAATATATTCCGTAGTGCTGAACGGGAAAAGACCAAGGAAAGAAACAATATTCACAAACTGGAGAAAGTGAAAAGTCCGGTTTTGAGCTTGAAATCTTTGGAAAAAATACTTTCTACAAAGCACCCTACAAGATTGGAAACTCACTACTTACTATCTAAAGGGAGTGAAAGAGGCAGAAACTTGGGGAAGAAAAGAGAAGGAATAGCAAGAGTCAGGAAGTAAGTAAACATTTGCTTAGTTAGGAAGGTGTGCAAAGAAAGTTTTTTCATTTAGTGGGGGAGGGAAGGAGTCTAATAAAAAGTAATTTGAGGTGACTAGCTCTGTAATCTTATATAATATAATCCACAAATAGGAAAGTCAGGTTTTAGCTTTACAGAGTGGGGGAGGGTACATTTTAGACATAGTAGGGGGCAACATTCAAACACATGGTCAGGGGGCCTCATTCTAATCCTACGTTTTCTAAATAAGTAGCCACAAGGGTAGGCTGCAAGCTACTTTAGCTATTCTATTTGCGGCTTACGGCCGTCAAGTTGCAATCCCTTGCGATTTGCTCAATCGCAGCTTACTTCCCTCAAAGCCATTGATCTTACCCGACCACAAGAAATCCTAAATCGCTATTCAAATGCTACGATCACTCTTCCGTCAAGCCCGTAAATAAGTTAAACCGAGCTGCAGCTTACTTACACCAAAGATGTCCCATAGCGCTCTAACTTACAAAACATAGACCAATTAAGCACGTAAAAAAAGCCATCCTGTACTTTGATGAGAAATGAAAGTGATTTTAGGTCTTAGAATTAGTAGCACAACATCCCCCTACTCTCAAATCTGCAAATAAAAAAAATATTTCATGTTCAATTTTCGTGTTCTATCAATCATGTAACTCCTACGAGCTTGAAGTGCCACGTCAGACCTGAAATGGCTGCGGGATTTGCCTCCGTCAATTCCGTAAATAGGTAAAATTGACCCACAGGTTACTTGGGCGACGGAGGTGTCGCAAAGTGCTTACTTATAAATCGTAGCACTAATTAAGCAAATAGAAAAGCCATCCTGTACTTTTTATTAAAAGTGAAAGTGATGTTTGGTCTAAGAATTAATAGCACATTTCCCTACTTTCAAATCAGCAAATACAAAAAATTTATTTCATGTTCAATTTTAGTGTTCTATCTATCTATCATGTAAGTCCCACGGGCTTGGATGGAAAATAAACCTGAAATGAAAGATTTGATGTTGTTCAAGCTTGATAATGTTTTGCTATTAATCCTTATGTCCCCCATTGTGTTCCCCATCATTTACAGTGCTGGATTGAATATATATTTGCATTTACAATGCTTCGAGTTTGCGGCCTTCAACCTCCAAGCCCGTAGGAGTTTGAACACCGATTTACTGGCTTGGAGGTCATTGAAGTCTGTGGGACTTTTGACGAAACATGAAGCTGAAATTAAATATTGGATTTGGGTAATGTGCAAGCTTGAGAAGGTTTTGCTATTAATCCTCATGTCCCCCATTGTGTTCCCAATCATTTACAGTGCTGTCTTGAATTTATATTTCCGATTGCATGGTTTGCGATCGGACATAAGGGGGACCTCCTTGTGGTGCCGCCCATGTGAATACCAGCGTAGACGTAGCGCTACGCTGGGCCGTAAGCCGGCGTCAAGGAATTGCAGACTTGCAGGGCCCGATTAGAATGAGGCCCAGAGTTAGCAACTCTGTGGGCTGAGCATGGCAGTTCAAAGGTCCGATTGAATGAGGGGTTAGGAGATATATCTCTAGCAGCCTGCAAAATAAGCAGTGAGAGTTAGAGGAGATGAGAGTAGGACTTGCAGAAGTGTTTCCTCTTATGAACTTTAGAAAATGATGAGTTTGTGATTGGATGAAGGAGAGGAGCTTGTGGTAGCAGAACAGATGGGGAGGAGAGCAGGGAAGGGGAGATAGTAATGTTGTTGGAGACATGATGTGTGTGAAACCAGGAGGAGCTAATGCTGAAGAAGAAAGTAAGAGGGAGCATAGTGACTTTCTCTTAAATCACTTTTAAGATATAGGTGTGTCAAACACTTTTGTTTTTTTTTATCTATTTGTGTTAATCTTCTTCAATTAATAATATTTATTTTCTTTGGGGGGCTTTTTTGCTGTTTTATATGCACAACAAAAAGTTTTAGATTATCGCAACCCTTAAAAATTGCAACACAATGCTTTTTAACTTTTTGGTTTATGAATTGCAAAATGGTAAAATAAAGGTGAGGAATATGTAGAGGGGGTTCATTGGTAACAGATATAAATTTGAGTGCAAGAGGGAATGATTTGCTACTTGTGGAGAGATCAAATGGACTACAGCTAGGGACAGCTTGGGAAGTGTCCAAGGCCTGTCTGTTACGGAGCTCTGCTCTAAGATAATAGGCTCACACAGGAATACAAAGGCACTAAGCCACCATGCTTGCGGCATGTACTCTGGGGGGAGGTGTGCAACCCCTGATGCCAGGCTGAAAACTGCATATTTGTAATTGTGGCTTTGCTGCAACGAAAATCCCTTTTGTAACTGTTGCAATATGATTACCTTACGGCTAAATTGGACATGATACATTTTTTAATACAAAAGATAGCAGAATTAATATTGACAATGGATTTCTTTCTCACTAACAAAACTATTTTTGACTCAGTCTCGTTCATTCCTTTCATTCTTTATTGGTGTTTTTTCTAATCCGCAAAACTTGAGGATATTTATGGCCTTAATTTAGAGCTCTGCTTTGTTCTTATCTAAAATCTGGTCTATAGACTCACATACTTGACCTAACAGGACATTTATGCCTGTCTATGTCTCACTCTAATCTCTACCCGGTTAATTTGCTTTTTTTCATTTGTACAAATCTATTGCTTCTGACTTGATAAAGAGAGGTGCATCTCTCGAAAGCTTGTCATTTCAATGAATATTTCAGTCCAATAAAAGGTATTTGTCACAATCTACTGCTTGGTTGGCCTTGGAAAGAACCACCTAGTTCAGACCTACCCAGTAGAATCGTGGGGTCTGTGATATCCCTGATAGTAGCTAATGGACCAGAACCAGGATAAGGAGCTCCAGGAGCACCAAGGTTGACGACGTTACTGGCTGTAACCATTTCCCCAGGTAGGATCAGCAGTCATAATCCCAGGGAAGGATTACACTTTACCCAGAATGGCACTCATACATAGATTATGCAAGTACAAAACTGTAACCCCTTTATTGATAAATAACAACATATTTTAGGGACAGTAAAATATTAGTATAGCTGGGGGGGGGGGGGGGGGGGGGTAAACCTTTCAAACCACAGGGAGGAAGTAAGTCCCAGGCCCATCTCAGGAAGGGCCTTCCTCCTCTCTGTGAACTCAGTAGGGGTTAATTAGTCACAGCATGGGCAGAGACAGCGGGCCTATATGGCCATATGCCCATCTAAACTTGCTGGGACATTGGTTAACCCTTTGATGCCCCCATGCATGGCAGAGGGGAATGCTTCTTAAACATAAGGGTTTACAAATAGAAGTTAATAGTAGTAAGAATAATAATTGTAACAAAAAGGGGCCAGTGTATTTTGGTAATGGCTGGTTCTACCAGAAAAAGGAACATCATTTCTGACTAAATGGTATAGTTAAAATAAAATACAATGAATACATTGGTACAGTCCCTGAGAGATAGGTGCTTGGCTATGGTACCAGCCCTTGGGATCTGGGGGCTTGCCCCTTGCTACCCCTAATGTTAAGGGCCTCATATAAGTCCAAATGGGATATTAAAAGATAACTATACAGTGAAAGGAAGCCCTTCCCATCATATTGCTAGCCATACAGATTATGTAACCACTTCAACGCAAAGATATCCCTGTGATTAGTCTTTCATGATCCATACTTATATTCTGATAAGCATGGATCATTAAAATTACATGTTCTTCAGCGCTTTCATTAATGGGACTGTTTTTATTAATTTATTATTGTTTTTTAAATAATATTGTTTTTTGCTACAAACTTTTTATTGACTTTGTTGTGAATTTATATCCCCAAAATCAAGTTAATATAATTCCTGGCAAATAATGTATCTGTGCTGTATTTTTATGCAAATGAGCCACTCCTGAATATTAATTAGCTGATATGATGTGTATTTCTCAGGAATGATTTACTGTAGAGAAACAAGCTAGTAAAATGTATAGACGTTTTTTCATGCTCTTTGAAATGAAGCTATCTTCCTGTTGAGGTGAAAGTGTCCATGTAAATGTAAAGGGCTATTATAATGTACTAGCGACTTGCCCGTCAAAAAATGACGGTCAATAAAAATTTAAATGTTGTGAAATTTGTTTGCATCTCCAAATGAGTCAGCTACATTTGTCCCTTTTTTTTTCTAAAAATAAAAACACATAATTATTTTTAACTTTTTATTTTTTAACTTTCAACTTATATTTCCCAAACATTAAACTTTGTAACATGCAACTTGTATATGAAACATTTGTGCAACATTTTGTTACCAATACTAACACTTTTCAATACATATTTATCACTGAGTAACTGCAGATTATATTAACTTAGAGTAATTAAATTGTTTTAACAATAACATACTTTTTCTCATTTGTAACATATTTGTTAAACTGTTGTTAAACTAAATTAGCATTGAATCCAGAGGAAGGCAAACAATAAAAAACCCCTATTGAAACTTGTCCAATTGTATCAAAGAGGGAAAAAAATTAATTCCTTCCTGACCCCATTAACTGGCGATCGGATTTCTCCCTGAATCAATACTTTGTCTTTAAATAATACATTTTAAATTCTTACTAAATACTTAAACTTTATAGTAACAATACATATTTGACTATACAACATATATATTTACCCAACTTTTGTAAACATTCCAAAAACACATATTTAACATTTTAAATTGTAACTTCAAACAATAAAATTTAACTTTTGTAAATTATGGAAAAATCAGTGAATTGTTTTTGTGGGGCCAATCATGTAAATATAAAACTTTGAACCCATTCCAATCTGTTTCAGGATATTTTACTGTTGTTTTTTTTTTTCATTTAGTCCATTCTGCAAATATCAGATATATTTTCATAATTGAAATAGTGGTCCCCTGTTTAAAGAGTCCCAGAGTACTTTAATTTAGTACTGGAAGTCAAACCACTGTTCTCTATCTTTTTTTGTCCATTCTTTAGATGTTTTACTTGAAATATTGTTTTTGTGCAATCATATTGAGTCCCATAAAATGTTGGCAGTAAAATGAAACCATTGTCCACTATCTTTCCAACACCTCATAGTAGACAATGTTTTTGGTGTAAACACATCCATCGTCCAATAAATGACCTTGAGTTTCGTTTTCTTCAACATGCACTTTAATTTCTTTTGGATTAGTGCACCTTGAAAAAGCCACATAGAGTTGTCCATGTGCAAAAACTGGTTCCTTTAAAAAAATCCCAACTGACTTAAAAGTTTGTCCTTGGGATTTATTAATGGTCATAGCAAATGCCATGATAACTGGAAATTGTCTCCGTTGAAGGACAAAGGGCAAACCACTCTCACTTGGAGCTAAATCAATTCTTGGTATAAAAACTCGTTCACCTTTATGGGTCCCAGTTATAATTTCTGC
Organism: Discoglossus pictus; assembly: GCA_027410445.1. Lineage (NCBI taxonomy): Eukaryota > Metazoa > Chordata > Amphibia > Anura > Alytidae > Discoglossus > Discoglossus pictus. The sequence goes on from CM050167.1 coordinate 309,260,235, forward strand.
ATGTATAAAATGATCTTTTAACTCATGCACAATTAATCGGGTCCCATTACAAAGTCCTTTTTTTGGATTCATATTTCGCAATAACATAACAATTGCACCTTTTTTCAATTGTAAAATATGTGGGGGCATTCCAGATGGTGTTAACGAATTAATAAATTCGATAGTAAAATTCGATTTCACTGTCTTTATCATCTGACAGAATCGAATCTGCACTGTAATAATTCTTTTGTGGGGCATTGATGTATTTTAAAATTTCGTTATTTACATTCAAGGCATCGATATTTTTTGATGTTAATATTACTTTGTTTGCAATGTCTGTGTAATCCTCATTATTAAGAGTGTTTAGGAATATGGCTGATATGAGTGATTCATTGCAAACCATTTCTGATGGAATTTCAATGGTATCATTTGGTAAATGCTGTATTTCTGGATGTTTTCCATCTCCGATTTTAATGAGCCAGTCATTGAATTCCTTTTGGCCTTCAGATCTCATATTTAATTCTAATTTGAGATGTGTAAATATTTGCCACAGTTTACTGGTCTTGATACATGTTTCAATGATCTCTGTTCTATTTCCGTGTGGCACAACAGGTAATGTTTGCCTAAAATCGCCTCCTAACAGCATCACCTTTCCACCAAATGGCAACTTATTATCCATCACTTCTTTTAAGAATCTGTCAATACATTGCAGTGCATGACATGACATCATTGTTGCCTCGTCTATGATAATTAGTTTAGTTAGTTTGAATTTTTTTGCTTGTATGGAATTGAGTCGAATATCTGAGACTGATGTTTCCAAAATGGGAACTGGCAGCTTAAATCCACTATGCACAGTTCTACCACCATCTAACAAAAGTGCAGCAATTCCAGTTGTTGCAAATGGCAAAGCTATCTGATCCTGTGATCGAATATAACTCATCAAACAATTGTACAGATAAGTTTTTCCTGATCCACCTGGTCCGTCTAGATAGAAATACCGGTCTTTGACCATTTCATCATCTGTAGCATTTGTGATGGCATGAAATGCTTCTAACTGTAAATTATTTAAAGTTGCCAGTTTTTCTTGGGTTTTTTGTTTTTGAAGCTCAGTGTCATAATCATCAAAATTGATGTCATCTATAAGTCCTGGATCTGGTAAATTAAAACTTGCACAATTTAATCCATGAGCCAACAATATTTCTTGGATTTCCAACAATGTTTTTAACAGAGCTATTGGTTCTCTGTAACGTTTCAAGAAATCTTCTGACATGTTTAATTTAAATGTTTCCCACAAAGTGAAAGCATCAGGTACATTGCAAAATATACAAATGAATGCAAATTGTTGTCTCATTTGCTTAGGCATTTGACATAGTGCTGCTTCTTCCAGACACCTCTCCCATTCTGTATCATCAGCTATGAAATTTTGATGTCTTGCAGCTAATAGGAATGTCTCATAAACTATGTCATTCACTGTACGTAAATGCTCAAAACTCTGTGCACCGGGAACATGTAACAGAAGTAATCTTAAGCTGAAACGTTCAATGTCCCTTGGACTGACGGTATAAATTCGTGGTATGATTTTATGGGTATCTCTTTTTCGTAGTCGCCATAGACCATTTACAAATACATAGTGATATGGTATCTCTATGTATAAAAATTGTCTGGCATGCGTATCCTGACAGTTTAATTTAAACCACGCAGTAAGCGTAGTATCTCTTCACTTTGATATAATGCAGTTCTTTCATTTCCTTCAGTAAAGCAAACCATCTGACTTTGAGGCAAATGTACAGCTAAACGATAGATAGCATGTGATCGATCATGCATCTCAAATTTCAAAAGGCGCCACATTGCTTCCGGAGCACTCACATACCGAGCATCTAAATAATTTGAAAGTTCATCGTGTAAAATTGGATTTTCGTTTTCATTTCCAGCACCTTGTACAACAACAGTAGCTGCATCATATCCTTTGTATATATATTTATACACATACTTAATTGATTTAATCGAAGTGCAAGCTTCCACATTGATGTGTGCATTGTACTTCATGAGCAAATGTGGATTGTATGGAACGACAAATCTATTATCAACCTTTTGGCCCCGGATAATAGCTGTTTGTCCTTGTGTTCTTTTATACAAAGGATATCCATCACAATTTGCATAAGTTTGCATTTGAAATTGTTTTGGAAATTCTTTAGTACATTTTTTATTTTCCATACATGGTGAATTCGGATTCATCTCTCCACATGGGCCATGAATCATTCTATGTGTAACAATCTCCCAAAGTTTTGTATATATTTCTTGGTCTGGCAATTGTGCCGAAATTACTGAATCCACTCTCTCTGCAGTTTTTAACTTGTCTTTTTCCTGCAGTATTAAAAGTATGTGAGCATGTGGCAATCCTCTTTTTTGAAATTCAATGGTGTAAACAAAAGCCACACATTGTCCAAATAAATGTGCTTTAGTGATGTCATGAATTAATGAATTGAGTTTGATTTTAAATACTCTTGCCACTAAATCTGGTCGGTCAGAAGTAGTTTGTGCCAAATTCAAATTCTCCTTTATCTCTGGCCATTGTGGATTACAGGTGAATGTAATAAATAAATCTGGTTTTCCAAATTTAGTAACAATAGCCATGGCATCATTATACCTTTCTCGCATATTGCGAGGAGATCCTTGGAAAGAGGATGGCAAAATAATTGCTCTTCCAGCTGGAATGTCTCTGTTGGCAGCTAAATCTGCCACATAATCCATTAATCCACAATACTGTTCTACTCGTAATTTATTTTGTTGATATTTAATAAAATTTAGATTATTGGCTTCAACTTGTAAATATGAATCAATAATCCATTGTTGAGTGAGTTTTCCTCCATGTAAAATTGGATTAAAACAATCACGGATAGCAGTTTGTGCCACTTTATATTCCAGCATGGAAATATTAGATCGAATACGAAGTTTAGTATTGGGATAACTTTCCAATTTTAATTTTGGTTCCCATCCTGGTTCCCCATTTGGAAAGAAAATGGGATATGTCATTGGATCTAAATTACAGCTTAATATATTGATATTAATAAATGGTTGTTCTTCATTGCGTGGATATATTCTAATATCCCGCTGAAAAGGTGGTTCACCATCTTCATTTTTAAACACCATGGCAACCTCATTTACAGTAGGTAAATTATATCTTCTCTGATCAGTGTTGCGATCTCTTTTTAACACCATATTGACTCTTGGTGTAGGCAATTGATGTCTTTGAGCATGTTCCTGTTGTTCTTTTTCAAGCTGTGCTAATTGTTTGTATGCTTGACTATATGGGTTTTTTTTCATAATTTTATCCAGCTGTTCAAAGACTATGCGCAAACACTGTCTATTTTCTGGAAGAGTCATTCTTTGTTCCACAGCTTCCATCGTATCTAAGACATATAACTGTGCAAATTTCCTTTGCTGTCCTTCTTGTGGGTGTAAATGTGAAGTTCTGTGGTATATTTGACCTTGAACTCTGAAACAATAAGGACCATGTCCTGGTACATTTTCTGCTAATGTTGCACCCATTGAAGCAAATGAAATTGCACTGTTATAAGACCTTATGTTTTGTTTAAAATTATTATAATTTGGAAATGTTGGATCACTCATAATGCATTCTAAATAATATGGAAATGGGTGTCTTACTGGAAGTTTGACCTTTCCTTTCTGACAGCAACTAATGAAATTTCCGTCATAAGGTCTTTCCTTTATAAAATGATAGGCCCCACAAAACTGACAAACCACATTAAGTAATCCACAATAATGAGTATCTACTTCTACTGCAGTAGTAAACACATTATCATGCATTTCTTCAACATAAATATCAGACCCACATTCTATATGTACATTTTTTTCTTGTGTGTCTACATTCAAGTCATTCTGCAAAATAGAATCATTGCACAATGGTTCAGAGAGATGTTTTTCTTTACTTTTACGTTTCTTGGAAGCCCCAACACACTCACTTGCGGCTTTCTTACTCATCTTTCTTTTATTTAAAAGTCTCTGTCGATCTTCTTCTCGCAAGCGTTGTGAAGTCTCCGGTGTCTGAGCATCTCTCCACCTTTGCTTCCTTTCCCTTGCCATTTTTCTTTTGCGTTCAACTTTGTCTTCTCCATTGTCCGCCATGTTAATCTGTAATTGTAAATAGAAATGCAATTATTGTTTATTCTTTGTTTTGTCTACATTTTTTTTCCTTTTTGTACTGTTCGATGAAAGTAGATAAATAAACTAATAAAACATTTTCAATTGTTGCACTTTAGACTGAAAGAAATGAAACCATTTTTTAAAGTATTTTATTGACATATATGAAATCGGAAATAGCTGCACATATCTATCTTTATATTATTAATCCTTCAATGACATTCCTTCTTGATTGAATTCACAGCATACCATCAATTTATTTTTTTTGCAAGTGTTGTAAGCTTCTTATTTTCTTTAAATATTATTATTAATTAGTATTGTCTTTTCATGATTTTTCATTTTTTGAGTAAATATCATACATTAAATGACTCAATAAGTACTCTCTATTTTCCACAAATTTAAATTTACACCAAATTCATAATAATAGCCTTCTTGTATGCATCACTACAAAATTAAATGTTATACCTGTGAGGATGATGTTGATGTTGTTCCAAGGCTGCAAACGTCACGCTGTCTGTTTATTCCCTTGCAGATCTGAATAAACTGTAAAATCAAATAGATAATATTTGTAAACTTTTGCTTCATCAATATCATTAAATGAACATATATTCGGCTACATTAAAAACCTCATAATTTAATTTCTGTACCTGTCCAAATGATCCTTATGCTGTTCAATGTGTTGAAACGTCACTATCTCTGGTCATTCACGTAGATTTCCCTGCAATTATACAAAATAGTAATTGATGTATAATATGTTACTTAATCAATGAGGCTTAACCTAACTATTTTTGCATACATTAAAAACCTGAAAAAAAAATATATCAATAAATCAGCATGAACACACATATGTAAGCATAGATTCTAAACATACACTCAATCTTACTGTTATTTTTTCAATAGGAATCAATGAATAGGTCTTACCCTTAAATTAATGTCTGACTAAATATAACCTCAACACATCAGCATGGAGGCTTTTTTTTTTACTGTTATTTTAAAATGAGTATGTTACAAATGACTTCTTAAAAAAATGTACATTACTAATGAACTAATAATCAATTAATGTTCATTAATATTCAACTAATGTGTGACTCAATCTAACATTAACATTTAAGCATGAGTATATCGGCTTTATTTTTTATTTTTGGTTTATTTTATACAAAATATTGCACATTCTTAACCTTTGTTCAAATTAATGATTATTAATGATAGATTATGAAAGTTAATTACAATTCTTACCCACAGGTAATCACGACATAACACAAAATAGTTCTTAAATTAATGTACATTAATAATTAATGAATTCATGTGTTCCTAATTAATTAATGTACATTATGAATGTTATTAACAATTGTTTCACACAGGTAATCATGACATATAACCAAATAATTGTAAAATTAATGTACATTAATAATTAATTACTAAAAAATAATTTTTTATTGATCTTCTTAATTTTGATATTAATAATTAATTATTAATTAATAATGTACATTATAAATGTTATTAACAATTCTTAATTATTAATTAATAATGTACATTATGAATGTTATTAACAATTCTTTCACACAGGTAAGCACAATATTATTTTTCTATTAATTACTACCAATTTATTAATTAATAATTTTAAATAGGCACACTAATATTTTTCTATGACTTAAATTTCTTCTCTATTATTTATTAATTAAGTACCAATTTATTAATTACTAATTATAAATAGGCACAATATTATTTTTATATTAATTAACTTTATTATCTATTATTTATTAAGTAATTACCAATTTATTAATTAATAATTCAAAATAATATATTTACCTTTTTTAATATAACAATGCTGAAGCAGTATACTGAAGAGCTAACAATCTATTGCGATTTCCCGGCATCCGAAAACATCCAGTCAGACTGTCATCACCTGAGGAGAAAGTGTCAGTCCTGTGTGAAATGTGCCCTATATATAGGCTTTGTGACCAATGTTTTAGGCGGGAAATCCGCAGTTGCGCGAGCCAAATGCGTTGTTTTCGGCGGGAAATTCTATGTGGCGCGAGACAAAGGCGGGAATTCTGTGTTAATGCGTAAATCGGTAATCTCGTTTTCGTAAAATATACTCGTTACTGTCTTTTTACTCATTGTGCGGTTAATCCGCATCCTTTATCTCGTTGTTTTTCTAACACATACGTCTGTGGCGGTGTTTTACGCAGTTCGTAGTAGTATAGCCTCGTTTTCATTTTTTTTGTCGGCCATTTTTTTCTCGCTTAGCCGATTTTCGATCTTTGTAACTCGGCTAAATCGATCTAAATTGCAGTTCCAACTAACTTCCAGACGTCCTGCCTGGTTCCCCATGCTGTAAGTGACCTTTATTTTATTTATTTTTTGTGTATTTAGTGTTTTTTTTAGTGTTTTTCTTCCGCCGCTTATCTCGTAATTTTTTTCACCTCGTATTTTTTTTTCTAATTGCTACGATGTAACGGCTCGCCTCGCTACGCGAGGCTCGCCTGCAATGAGCGCCTGCGGCGCTCATTGCCAAAGTGCTACGATGTAACGGTGCTACGATATAACGGCTCGCCGGGCGATGAGCGCCTCCGGCGCTCATCGCAAAGTCGTACGCACTACGCAACAGAGCGGTTTAACGGCTCGCCTCGCTGCGCGAGGCTCGTCGGGCGATGAGCGCCTGCGGCGCTCATCGCAAATAAGTCATACGCACTACGCAATAGAGCGGTTTAACGGCTCGCCTCGCTGCGCGAGGCTCGCCCGGCGATGAGCGCCTGCGGCGCTCATCGCAAAGTCGTACGCAGTGCGCAACGCAGCGTGACGACGTCTCGTAGTTAGACAATTATAATATGTGATGCTGTATAAAGTACACTAAATGTGAAACATTATGTGATTGGTAACACAGGTGTTAACTTGGAAAAATCATTCACGGTTAAAATGCAAAATTAAAATACACTAATTTTAAAATGATTCATAACATGGGGAGCAACGGAAACAGAGAGAAGAAACAGAAATGTCATGATTCATCCGTATTTAAACCTAACTTCTATTTCTGTATGAGCAGGATGCTACCCACAGGCACAGCTGATCCAGGGTCCAGATTTTGCAATGTTCAGCTAATGCAATGTATAGAGAAGTTGCAGCAAATCTTCTATCCTACAGCTAAAAATGTTAATTTTACACATGGATTTTAAATGAGAAATGAGTGCTTAGTGCAGGGATATGTAACTTACTGCCTCAGACAACCTGATTGTCTCAGTTGTGCACTTGCAGGGGGTCCTAGAAATCCTAGCCTGTGTTGACACTTGACTGATGTTAACTAAGGAACAAAATTATGGTTGCTAGACCTCATCAAAACCCATTTTTAATTAAGTTTTGCACTTACAGACTGGAATTATTGCTTAACTCACTTGGTCATAGTATGGGATTGGTGTGTGATCCTACATTGAATATTTTTTTATTTGGCAGCCTGGTGGTCCAGGGGTTAGGATTTGGTGCTTTCACCTCTGCAACCTGGGTTTGATTTCAGTCAAGGAACAAAGAGGTCACACCACACTGAAGCCATGCAGGGTTGGACCTGGTCCATACTTGGATGGGAGACCACCTAGGAATACCAGGAGCTGTATGCTGTGGCCCACTGGAGAAGGAACTGGCACCCCCCTCCAGTCTCTCTGCCATGAAAATCAAATTATTCAGCATGACCATGGACATAAAAGATGTGCTTGGTGTGCTACAGTCAATGAGGACACTGAGTCGGAAACAATTGTGATGACAACAAAGACATTACTACTTTTTAGAAACAGAGATTTCCTGGTAGATAACACAATAATTCCTGGTACAAAATCCCAAGTTAGAGATAGAATGGGTTAACCAAATGGCTGTTTTGTTTCTTAATATTTTCTCTGGCTGTTTTATATAGATGCGTGCACAGTAAAAACAAACAAAAAAATGGAATACAATGGCACACAATCTATGAAGAACCAGTGCAGCACCATATGCACAGTATGATCATTTAGAATTAAACTTGTAAAGGGGAAAAGTCATTTCAGAAAGTGAAAATATAAATATAACTTTTTAATCTATTCACTTTGGGCCTCATTCTATTATCGGCCGTAGGAGATGCGGGGCCGCAAGGACCGGCCGCAGGCTATTCTGCTATTCTATTCCCTTCCGGCCGGGGGCTCCGGCAGGCTTGCGGCCGGCGCCCTGTTATCCCTTGCGGCCGCACGTGCAGCAGGAAAGCCTTTGATCTTAAATGGCCGCAAGAGTTTCGGCCGAAAGAAAACCCCGGTTGCTATTCTATTGCTACGGGAACCCTCTCGGCAAGGCTAAAACCGAGCCGAAGTTAACTTGCACCAAAAAGGTCAAGCAAGCACACAATTAAGCACATTATAAAGCCGAAATAAAGCCATCCTGCACTCTGAGGAGACTATAAAGTGATTGGAGGTGTTCGCATTCATACCACAACATTCCCCTACACTCTCAAATATGAAAATAATTTTTATTTGAATTTTTATTTTAATTCATGTCAAATATCCGTGGACAAAGTCCCGAGGGCTTGGAGCACCTCAGAGCCGCCCACGCTGCGGGACGGAAAATAAACCGTTAATAAAATAGCGGATATGGGCGATGTGCAAGCTCGAGAGGGTGTTGTTATTAATCCTCATGTCTCCCATTATGATGCCTATCATTTACAGAGCTTTACAGTGCCATCTTGAATTTATATTTGCATTTAAAGTTTTCTGACCTTGCGGCCGGTTGCATGATATGCGGCCGGCCGTAAGGGGGATATCCTTGCGGCGCCGTCCATTTGAATTGCAAGGTAAAGGTAGCTCTACACGGGGCCGTAAGACGGCCGCAAGGAATCGCAGCTTTGCAACCGTTTTACTGCCGATAATAGAATGAGGCCCTTTATATGCAGGATGTAGTTTCCCATTGTGCTTCTAAGCTGTTTTCTACATGTTGCTTCCTACGTAAACTAATAGGATTTCCATTACTCGTACTGAAATAATATTTTAGATTGCACATGTCCATTGTAGCATGAAACATCTTTATCTGCATTCATTGGTTCCTGCCACCTGCACAAGTAGATCAATAGGGATGAAAATGATAGCCACCACTGCAGAATAATTAAATACTTTAGATAATAATTAAAGGCTTTATTTAATATTAGTTGTATAAAATCCTTTTCTCATGTATAATGCAGTTCTTCATATTGTAACAACAGGACTAAATTTGGTCATTTAAAGGTATATAGAAGTTTCCTGGGTTTTAAATGTTTTAACACATTCATTACTCACCAAAGGACTATGCAGTTCAATGTGTAGAGAGGGAGAGCAGTGGATGCACAGAATTAAACACCAGCAAATGTGAATCCAATAATGTACATCTGCTGTTTAGTTTCCATTGCCAAACAGGGAGAGGAAAAACAACAGCAAATACACAGAATGGACTACCAGCAGAAGTAGTAATAACTGAGAGAGAGAGAGAGAACCCAGCAGTAGATATCTGTGTATATGCTGCTGTGTTCTCTCTCTATCTGTCTCTCTCTCTCTGGGTGATTACTACTTCTGGTGGCAGTCAATTATGTGTAATAACCCAGAGAGAGATAGAGAGAGAACCCAGCAGTAGATACACAGAATGGACAACCAGTAGAAGTAGTAATCACCCAGAGAGAGAGGGAGAGCACAGCAGTAGATACGCAGAATGGAATATCAGCAGAAGTAGTAATCACCCAGAGAGAGAAAACCCAGCAGCAGATACACAGAATGGAATATCAGCAGAAGTAGTAATCACCTAGAGAGAGAACCCAGCAGTAGATACACAGAATGGAATATCAGCAGAAGTGGTAATCACCGAGACAGAGAGAGAGCCCAGCAGGAGATATACAGAATGGACTATCAGAAGAAGTAGTAATAAACCAGAGAGAGAGAGAACACAGCAGTAGATACACAGAATTAACTACCAGCAGAAGTAGTAATCACCACCCAGAGTGAGAGGGAGAACCCAGCAGGAGATACACAGAACTGACTACCAACAGAAGTAGTAATCACCCAGAAAGAGAGAGAACCCAACAGGAGATACACAGAATGGACTACCAGCAGAAGTAGTAATCACCCAGAGAGAGAGAGCCCAACAGGAGATACACAGAATGGACTACCAGCAGAAGTAGTAATCACCCAGAGAGAGAGAGAGAACCCAGCAGGAGATCCATAGAATGGACTATCAGCAGAAGTAGTAATCACCCAGAAAGAGAGGGAGAGCCCAGCAGTAGATACAAAGAATGGACTACCAGCAGAAGTAGTAATCGTCCAGAGAGAGAACCCAGCAGTAGATACACAGAATGGACTACCAGCAGAAGTAGTAATCACCGAGACAGAGAGAGAGAGCGCAGCAGGAGATATACAAAATGGACTATCAGCAGAAGTAGTAATAAACCAGAGAGGGAGAGAACACAGCAGTAGATACACAGAATTAACTACCAGCAGAAGTAGTAATCACCCAGAGAGACAGAGAGAACCCAGCAGGAGATCCATAGAATGGACTGTCAGCAGAAGTAGTAATCACCCAGAAAGAGAGGGAGAGCCCAGCAGTAGATACAAAGAATGGACTACCAGCAGAAGTAGTAATCGTCCAGAGAGAGAACCCAGCAGTAGATACACAGAATTAACTACCAGCAGAAGTAGTAATCACCCAGAGAGACAGAGAGAACCCAGCAGGAGATCCATAGAATGGACTATCAGCAGAAGTAGTAATCACCCAGAAAGAGAGGGAGAGCCCAGCAGTAGATACAAAGAATGGACTACCAGCAGAAGTAGTAATCGTCCAGAGAGAGAACCCAGCAGTAGATACACAGAATGTAATATCAGCAGAAGTGGTAATCGTTCACAGAGAGAATCCAGCAGGAGATAAATGAGAATGGACTACCAGCAGAGTAGTAATCAGCCAGAGAGAGAGAGAGAGAACCCATTCTGTGTATCTGCTGCTGTTTTCTCTCGTTATCTGTCTTTCTCTCTCTCTGGGTGATTTACTACTTCTGCTGACAGTCAATTCTGTGTAATAACCCAGAGAGAGAGAATCCAGCAGTAGATACATAGAATTTTCTACCAGCAGAAGTAGTAATCACCTAGAGAGAGAGAACCCAGCAGCAGATACACAGAATGGAATATCAGCAGAAGTGGTAATCACCCAGAGAGAGAACCCAGCAGTAGATACACAGAATGGAATATCAGCAGAAGTGGTAATCACAGAGACAGAGAGAGAGCCCAGCAGGAGATACAAAGAATGGACTACCAGCAGAAGTAGTAATCGTCCAGAGAGAGAGAGATAGAGAGAGAACCCAGCAGGAGATAAATCAGAATGGACTACCAGCAGAGTAGTAATAACCCAGAGAGAGAGATAGATCCCAGCAGCAGATACACAGAATGGACTACCAGCAGAAGTAGTAATCACCCAGAGAGAGAGAGCGCCCAACAGGAGATACACAGAATGGACTACCAGCAGAAGTAGTAATCACCCAGAGAGAGAGAGAGAACCCATTCTGTGTATCTGCTGCTGTTTTCTCTCGCTATCTGTCTTTCTCTCTCTCTGGGTGATTTACTACTTCTGCTGACAGTCAATTCTGTGTAATAACCCAGAGAGAGAGAGAACCCAGCAGTAGATACATAGAATTTTCTACCAGCAGAAGTAGTAATCACCTAGAGAGAGAACCCAGCAGCAGATACACAGAATGTACTACCAGCAGAAGCAGTAATCACCCAAAGAGATGGAGAACCCAGCAGTAGATACACAGAATGGACTATCAGCAGATGTGGTAATCACCTAATTATGCTCAGCTGCTGCTTAATTTGCTCTGCCAAACCGAAAGATGAACAAAAAAAACAGTAGCAGTAGTTAATACACAAAATGCACTAACAGCAAGGGTGGTAATCAACTGTGGAATGTGCTGCAGAGAGAGACTCTTATATGGAAATACATAGCACATTCGAACATGGATATTTGACAGACTACAAACCCCATGCTGCTTTGCAGCACAGACTGCATCCCCATACTTTGCTACAAATGTTGCAGCTCCCTGTGTCTGATTAGCCAAAACCAATTATGAATATTATGCTAAGTTCTGAGGCGGTGTTTTCTTTGCAAACGTACAGATATGTTTTTAAATGTTTGTTTTGGTATTTATTTCATACACTACTGATTCTCCTCTATCAGATGAATTCATAATCCAGGAAATTTAGATATGCCTTTAATTCTCTAATTAGGTTTCATGATCATTAAAGGTGAAGTTGAACTACTGCCATCTTGTGGTCATATTCTGTATAGTTATTTTTAAAACTTTAAGAGGTAGTGTCACTGTACAATGAAAAGCCAGGAAAAGTTTTTTAGTCTGTTTTTAAATCACGTAAAAAAAATGAGGATGAGTGGGTATGGTGTCGGTTTTAAGTCTGATCCAATTATCTAACAAATACATATGACTTTTCTCTTCATAAATAAAGAAGAAAAATGTTCCCTCCTCCCTCACTACTTGCCTGTTTAGGAAGTCTTTTAATGGCTGACAGTGACAACTTTTTAAGTAGCACCTGCTTATGACAATACAAGTTTTGGCCAAGTACATGTGATAAATCTATATCTAGGTGAAACCATTACTGCTTTTTGTATTACAATGGACTGCATTATTTTGTATCTGCACACATGGACTATAAGCAGAAGATATCAGGCTCAGTGGTCAAATCGCACTATACAGTACAATGGGTCATACTTAACAACTTCTACGTGACTTCGAAGGATTTTTTTTCTGTGTGTTAATGACATTTAATGCAAAAAAAGGTTCCACTACGACGCATTAAAGGAACAGTGTAATTCTATGTTTAAGGATTGCTTTCTTGAGGACTAAACATGATAAAGGGTATATATAGAAAGTAAAATAAAATATAGCTTTTAATTAAATGCCTAATATATCAAACTATAATTTTCACTGGTAATAGTGATTGCATTGCTTGTTCCATTAGTTCTGTTGAAATATCTGGCACCAATTGATGGCATTGTTACATAGAAACAGCTTACTCTGTATTCAATGTCAATACACATAAATGCCACCATGATGGTATACTTTCAATACTTAGAAGATTGTTTTCTGGCATATGCATGAGGGTGTTTGATAATGTACCTCTGTGTGTTTTTACACATTTTTTTTAAAATTATGCCTCAACTGTAGGTTAACCCTGTCAGCAGTAATAGAGTTGTATGAGTCACACTGTCTGCCAATGAAAGCTACACATATATGTGTGTGAGGTGTTTTAAATGAACAATCACATATTATAATTGTCAAACTGCGAGTTGTCGTCACGCTTTGCGGCCCTCGGAAAGTGAGGGCCGCAGCTGACAACAACTCGCAGTTTCACAAATCCCTCTGCCGTGGCTCCCATTAGTCCTGCAGCATCTCTGCTCTGGTGGCGTGCACGGGTAGCCGGGAAGACAAGCGTGCGCGCACGCACACGCGAAGACGTCGCGTGCACGGGTAGCCGGGCAGACAAGCGCACGCGTCTACAGCATTGAGGTGAGGGAGAGAGACACGGGGGAAGAGAGACACGGGGGGAGAGGAGGGGGAAGAGATACATGAGGGGGAAGAGATACATGAGGTAGGGAGGGGGGAGGAGGAGGGGGAATAGAGACACGAGAGGAGGGGGGAAGAGAGACACAGGGGACAGGGGAAGTGAGATACAGGGGAGGGGAAGAGAGACACAGGGAAGGGGGAAGAGAGCCACAGGGGAGCGAGAGGAGGAGGGGGAAGAGAGACACAGGGGAGGGAGAGGAGGGGGAAGAGAGACACCGGGGAAAGAGGAGGGGAAAGAGGAGGGGGAAGAGAGACACAGGGGAGAGAGAGGAGGGAGAAGAGAGACACAGGGGAGAGAGAGGAGGGGGAAGAGAGACACAGGGGAGAGAGAGGAGGGGGAAGAGAGACACAGGGGAGAGAGAGGAGGGGGGAGAGAGACACGGGGGAGAGAGAGGAGGGGGAAGAGAGACACAGGGGAGAGAGAGGGGGGAGAGAGACACAGGGCAGAGAGAGGGGGGAGAGAGACACAGGGGAGGGGGAAGAGAGACACAGGGGATGGAGGGGAGGAAGAGAAACGGGAGGGAGAGGAGGGGAGGGACAGGATGGGGGAGGAGACACAGCGGAGGGGGGAAGAGATGAGGGTCAGGGGGTGGAGAGACACAGGGGAGGGATGAGGGGGCAGAGACACAGGGGAGGGATGAGGGGGCAGAGACACAGGGGAGGGAGACGGGGTGAAGAGACACAGGGGAGGGAGAAAGACACAGGAGTGGGAGAGGGGGAAGAGACACAGGGGAGGGAGAGGGGGAAGGAGAAACAAGGGAGGGAGAGGGGGGAAGGAGAAACAAGGGAGGGAGAGGGGGAGACACAGGGGAGGGAGAGGGGGGGAAGAGACACCGGGGAGGGAGAGGGGGGAAGGAGAAACAAAGGAGGGAGAACGGGGAAAGAGACACAGGGGAGGGAGAGGGGGGGAGAGACAGAGGGGAGGGAGAGGAAGTAGAGGGAGGGAGAGGCTCACAATGAGTGCCAAAGCCACTCATTGCAAGGCCAGAGATGAGCGCTGAAGGAGCTTATCGCGAGGCCAATAAAGTAGAGGGGGGAGAGGCTAGCAATGTGTGACAAACACCATTGCCAGGCTTCAATTTTTATTGCCGTCATTTTTGACGGGCAAGTCGCTAGTAAGATATAAAATCTATTTAAACTAACAGGAAATTCACAACTCTGGTAATGTTTAAATGCATGAAAAAATCTATTGTGTTCCATTCTGCTCTGAGAGGATTCTTCTACTCCTCCCTCATTTACCTTTTTGCTTTAGGACTTCACAGGTACAAGCAAAGAAATACAGTCTCCCTGACCTCCTTCCCAGTCCCACTGTCCCCCTGTGCCAATTAAACTATTCCAGGGTCACCTATCACATATATAGTTGCCCGTGTGCTTCACGTTGCAATGTTGTACACCCAGTTATGTCCTCGCGGAGCGGGGTTGCAACTGTGAGCAGTGTACGGAGCACAACTAAGGCTGGATGAGCGCTCTTATGCAAAGCAAGGCGAGCCGTGCACAGCGCAGGACTTAGGCTCGATGAGCGCCAAAGGCGCTCATCTGCGAAGCCTCGCAAAGTGAGGCGAGCCGTGTACTGCACAGGGCTTAGGCTCGATGAGTGCCGAAGGCGCTCATCCGTGAAGCCTCGCGAAGCGAGGTGAGCCGTGTATGGCGCAGGACTCAGGCTGGATGAGCACCAAAGGCGCTCATCTGCGAAGCGAGGCGAGCCATGTACGCTGCAGGACTTAGGCTGGATGAGCGTCAAAGATGCTCCTCTGCAAAGAGTGAGGTTGCAAGCGATTTTGAGACATATTTGGGGGTTTTCGTCAATCCAAAATCGACTAAGCGAGGAAATTAATGGCGACGAAAAACGTAAAAAATTCTGAAACAGGATGAAAACGACGGCAAAGACACCAATAACGCCAGGCACGCGGGACTTTGAAAATAGAACAAACGGCCTTTAGCGTGTAACACGCAAACATTCAGAGACACAGAGGAGAAAGACACAGGGAAGGGACAGCGGAGGAGTTAGTGGAAAGAGACACATGGCATTCCCAAGCACTAAACTTGCAGGTTAACAAAACCTGCAATGAGCAGCCCGTACAGTAGACCGGAGGAAAGGCTTGCAACGAGCGCCGAACGCACTCACTGTGAGCCACGAGGTGAGCGCTGAAGGCTCATCGCTGGGCTCACCATGAGCAACGCATGCTGGAGAGGCTTGCAATGAGCGACAAAGGCGTACATTGCAAGCCCCTCGATGAGCAACAAAGGAGCTCAGCGTGGGGCTTGCGATGAGCGCCAAAGGTGATCAGTGCAAAGCAGGAAATTTCAAGTACACGGGGGAGAAGGTGCTCAGAGGAGCAAAAGCCTCCCATTGTGTGGCAAACAGCATTGCGAGCCTTACAATTTTAAACCTGTCATTGTACAATCTATTATTACTGAAATAATACAGGGATAAACAACCCTTTACTTCAGTTATCATCACCAGGCAATCTTTTTGATTCTGTAGATGGATTTTTCGGGATGATTTCTGGCCATGCACTCAGCACCCTTGTACTATTTGCCAATTCCCCAAACAATGACAAAATACTGTGCATGTTTGTTACCCTTAAATAATAAATCATCCAGATTTTCTTAATATTTATGCAAGACACAACTTTAGTAGTTAAAGCAGGTTCTTTTAAGTTCACAAAAAAATAATTGTGTTCCATGTCTCTTTATGTGATTACATAGTGCAGTGTTCGGTAGTATACAGATATAGCACAGACACCACCGAACACTGAAATGTGTAGCCCCTTAACTATCCAGCTACAGCAAGTTTTAGCCTCTTTACATATTTAGGGCTCTATATAAGCACAGAGCATATTTTTTTACAGAAATTTTTAGTTAGTGATCTTCTATCCAAAAGCAATGTCTTCACTAACTAAAAACCTCTGTAAAAAAATATGCTGTGTGCTTAAATAGAATCCTATTCAATTGGCTGAATCACAATTTAATAAGGCTGTTAGTCATTACAGTCTTTAAAGTATTACAATAGTCAAATATTTAATACATGCTCTAGACTTAAAAAGTACATGGAAGTTTCCTGTGTTTTAAATGTTTCTGGTCTAACAGCCACTGATTAACAGAAAATATGTTTTAGATTGAAAAGTTCAATAAACTATACATATTTATTTGCAGCAAAATGAAATCAAAGAGAGAGAAAGAATAATTAAGGCTGAACCCACAGCTAGTGTTTCGTATAGCAGTCTGATTGTATTTTGTAAGTAACTTTATGTTATTCTTTGCCGCAGTGGGAGAGAGAAAATCTTCAGAGCTGATAGTTACCTCAGCTGGGAGTCCGTTACCTCTGCCAAGCACAACCAGTCCCTCCCATCATCAGCAATTCAAATGAAAAAAGAAAAAACTGAATCAGTAGTTGCTACATAGAATTGCATTCCAGCAGGGTTGGTAAAGAGTTCCGAAGAATAACCAAGGATGAACACACATTGCAGCCAGTGTTTGGTAATATGTATTATAGTATTGTATATATTATTCTTTGTTCTATGTTATTTTGCAGGGACTGGGGTGGGATGTGCTACAGGGGCAAAGCCGCAGTTTATTCCACCTCAGTATCCACAGCATATTATCACCAAGTGAATATAAAAGTTCAAATGAGATGCAGAGACATGAGGCGGATTGTGCTGCAGAGAGACTCTTATTTGAAATACATAGCACCTTCTTACATGGATATATGCCTGACTACAAATCCCATGGTGCTTTGCTGCAGAGATGCAGAGACAGGTCCCCCCTACTTTGGTACAATGTTGCAGCTGCCTATGATTGGCCAAAACGAATTGTGAATGTTATGCTAATTTAGCCTGGAATTTTTTGGGGCGTCTACTTTCAAATTCAACTGCCGAAACATAGAAGATATTTTGATATCTCAGGATAAGTTTATTAATGTTTATTTGGGGATTTTTTCATGCAAAAATGTCTTTATACACTACTGATTCTCCTCCTCCTTAGGTGCATTCATAATCCAGGAAACTTAGATATGCCATTAATAGTGAAAATGATTTAGAAAATGTAAAAAAACAGCTATATCCTCAACAAAAAAACTGATGATATTTCAATTAGCCCTACTAACAGCACTAGGGGAAATCATGCTTTAACTAAAGATGTTGAATAATTAACAAAAATAGTGATTCATACTACAACATAATTGCATTTTGGTCATTGTGTGTAGTTTTTCGAAAGAGAACGCAAATTTAAAACTAGAGTGGTCATTTAAAAGATGCCACCTACTATAACCAGCATGCTTTTCCCTAGTACAATGACCTGTTCTTTTACAATACCACCCATAGGTGGCGCTCCTGCTTAGTTACTAAAAACATTCATAAAGGATGTTATGGAAGTCTGATAAGAAAATCATTTTTTAGTGTAGATTCGATATAAACTTACAATAGACAAAAATCATTCAATCACTAAAAAACTATTATATTTGTCATTTCATCAGTACATTGGGTTAAACTGGAGGCTGTATGTTTGTTAATATATAGTGTGATCAAATCTGTAAAAATGGCAAATAAACTGAAATTCACAGGTATAAAATTTTATTAAAAAAATTTAAAAAACATCTAGATATATTGCAAGTAGTAATTTCAGTACTAGGCACACAAATAATAAAGTAATGCACTAGACACTATTTAAAGGGACATGGACATTCTATTACATTATGGCAGGTGAAAACACTTTTTAAGGTTTAAAACCAATTCCGTTTCCTCCTTAAAAATATGCATTTTTTCCCCCAACTACTTAAAAGAATGTATTTATTTTACTGGCTAATCAGTCAGGTCTTGCAGTCTAGGAAGTACTGCACCTGTTGCGTTACACCAAGCATACTGATAAGATTTCATTTTTTTCTATAAATACTGCACTATACGTTTAACAAAGTTTTACCTAATGCTTTGTCCTTTTCAGTCTAGGGTTTTCAACTTTAGTTTTCAGTGTCTCTGACCTGAAAACATACTAAAGTAATGGTAAATTTTATTTGCCTTGCTAACAGGACTATAAAAGAAGGCCTTATAAGTAATAACATACACACTTACAAACAAGGTATCTCTTATAACATTGCTATTTATAAGCTGGTCATCGTTCCTTTGTGTAAAACTACAAGGAAGGGCAGATCAGTGTTTCCCAAATACAGCTTTTCTTGGTGTTCGAACACATCACTGATTGCCCATGTTACACTCCCATCAGGATCATGGAAACTGGCCAGAATTTCTCCACCATCACTTATTTCCAAAAACAGGCCATGTTTTCTTAGAAGGATGCTGTAGAGTGACAGAGGAATGACCTGCAAACAGAGGGCATACAAAACATCAGATACATTTTGACATACAAGCGGAAAACTGGTATGAACAAACTGGAGAACAATATGGATATTTTTATGAAAAATTTAGGGCATAGGGAGTTTTGTACACTATCCACAAGCAATCAAATAACATTAAAAATAAAACCCACCCACCAACCTTCTCTCCTGCCCAATACTTGTGAAGGGGGCTCCCTCTTTTTTAAGCCCCTCTTTCTTTGCCCCTTGGCCATGGACCTTTTAATATTATTATGCTCAGGTAATTATACTCTTCCCATACAGGGTGCATACCCTCAACCATTGGTGTACGGTGGGCGAGCCACCATGTTGTCACCCCCATGCTGCTCCTCCATCGGTGGCCTATAAACAGTCAACTGAACTCACCGGGTCAAATGTTTTGGATCTCAACGCCAGTCCCTAGGAGCACTGGAATGTAATCAGCCACTCCCCAAATAAAAAAAGTGGTGAGAGCCACTGTATTAGAATCCACAGCCATATATTATTGACAGTCTATTTATATACTTGTACTTGTCCCCTTCTGGATCGCTACCTTGTCATGGTGAAGGGGCTTGTGTACTTCGATGAAGCTGTGAGCTATCCCACGTAGGGTCAGCCAAGATGGGCAAGTCATGGCAGAGAGGTCAGACAAATCACAGTCCACTGGAGAGGGAACTGGCAACCCATCAGACCAAGTAGATATGAAATAAATAAATCTATTCTCTACTTCCACTGCATATTCACAAGGGATATTAAGGGACTAGATATGGAAGATAGAATGCCTGAAGAACTTTGAAACAAGGTTTGCAACATTATCCAGGAAACAGCAACAAAGAATATCCCTAAAATAAAGAAATATCTGGCTGTCTAATGAGGCTTTGAAAGTAGTCCAAGAAAGAAGGAAAGCAAAACGTAGTGGAGATAAGAAAAGATTTGTCCAACTGAATGCAGAATTCCAGAGGATAGCAAAAAGAGACAAGGAGACATTCTAGAATGAGCGATGTAAGTAGATTGAAGAAGATAACCGTATAGGTAAGTCAAGAGATATCTTCAAGAAAATTGGGAACCTAAAAGGCACCTTTCATGCCAAAGTGGGAGTGATAAATGGCAAAAATGGTAGGGACTTAACAAAAGTAGATAAGATAAAGAAGAGGTGACAGGAATACACTGAAGATCTATATAGGAAGGATCTTAACAGCAGTGATGACCTCAAAAATTTGTCCAATGAGCCAGAGGCAGACATCTTGAAGAGCGAAGGGAGATGGGCCCTAGGATGTCTTGCTGATAATAAGGCTGCAGGAGGTGATGGAATCACAATTGAACTATTCAAAATTCTACAGGATGATGCTGTGAAAGTGTTGCTTGCCTTATCCGAACACATTTGGAAAACTCAACAATGGCCAATAGACTGGAAAAGGTCAGGCTTCATCCCAATCCGCAAAAAAAGACAGTGCCAAAGGGTGCTCCAATTATCGAACAATTGCACTAATTTCATATGTCAGCAAGGTAAGGCTTAAGATTCTACAAGCTCGACTCCAACAATATATGGACCAGGAACTACCAGATGGGCAAGCTGGGCTCTTCAGAGGAAGAGGCACAAGAGATCAAAGAAGAAGACTGCTTAGAGTCCCTTGGGCTGCAAGAAGATCCAATAAATCAATACTTCAGGAAATCAAGACAAACTGTTCACTAGAATGTATGATCATGAGGCTGAAGCTCAAATATTTTGGCCATATCATGAGACGGCAGGATTCCCTAGAAAAGACTCTGATGCTGGGAAAGATTGAAGGCACAAGCAGAAGGTGAAGACAGAGGCGGAGATGGATAGATAAGGACACTGAAGCAATGAACATAAACTTGATGGAGCTCAGAGGGGCAGTGACTGAGAGATGCACCTGGTATGCTGTGGTCCATGGAGTCACAGAGAGTTGGACACAACTGAACGACTAAACAACAACAACTTGAATCAAAACCATTGTGATATTTAGAGTTAACATTGACTAGAACTTCAGCCATCACCACCAGCGGGTCTAGCTGCATCCTCCAAAAAGTGAATCACATATAATAGTTGTCAAACTACGAAACGTCGTCACACTGCATCCCTCGCGAAGCGAGGGGCCGCATTTGCGGAAGGTGGAGGCTTTACGGAGCATGACCACCCCACACACCTCAAAACTCGCAGCACTTAGTCCTACCGCGCCCCAAACCACCCCACACAACCGTTAACTCGCAGCACTTAGTCCTCTCCTTCCCCTCTTCCTCTCCCTCCCCTGTGTCGCGCAAGCACAAAAACACTAAAAACACACAAAAAAAACGAATAATGAAAAAAAAAACACTCACCCACAGCACCGGGGGACAGCCAGGACATCTGGAAGTGAGGTTAAACGCAAATGTAATCCCAAATTCCACCATTTCGGCACTCGAAAAACGGATAAGCAAGGAAAAAAATGGCCACCGAAAAAAATGAAAGCGATACTCCACGACCCCGGACCGCCCAGCCACGTACAACTTACCCAAGAAGGGATCCAAGATAAGCTTGAAAACCCACATTAACCCTGTATTAACCCTCGCAGTGGGGGTCCCCGATCGCAATGAAAATTCAAAATTCCCGCCTTACGGGTCCTTAGCAAAAAAAAAAAAAATAACCCTATCACCCATGGGGCTCTATACAGAGCCCCATCAACCCCTAAAAATCCCTGTCACTCATGGGGGTCAATCCAGACCCCCCTAAATCCTTAATTAACCCTGTCACTCATGGGGGTCAATACAGACCCCCATAAGCCCTTAATTAACGGTGTCACTCATGGGGGTCAATACAGACCCCCATAAGCACTTAACTGACCCCCTCACTCATGGGGGTCAATACAGACACCCATAAACCCCTAACTAACCCTGTCACTCATGGGGGTCAATACAGACACCCATAAACCCCTAATTAACCCTGTCACTCATGGGGGTCAATACAGACACCCACAAAACCCCATAATTAACCCTGTCACTCATGGTCAATACAGACCCCCATAATACAATATTTAATTAACTCTGTCACTCATGGGGGTCAATACAGACCCCCATAAACCCTTAATTAACCCTGTCACTCATGAGGGTCGATACAGACACCCATAAACCTATAATTAACCCTGTCACTCATAGGAGTCAATACAGACCCCCATAATACATTAATTAACTTGGTCACTCATGGGGGTCAATACAGACCCCCATAAACCCTTAATTAACCCTGTCACTCATGGGGGTCAATACAGACCCCCATAAGCACTTAAATAACCCCGTCACTCATGAGGAACAATACAGACACCCATAAACCTATAATTAACCCTGTCACTCATGGGGGTCAATACAGACCAACATAACAAAACAAAAAAAACTAACGGTGATCCGCACTCGCAGACCTCCCCGATGCTAATGAGCCTCCTAGAGCCTTTTCCGGAAGAAAATAGGCCAACGCGCCTTCTGATTGGCTGAATTTGATAGACAGTGTTTTCAGCCAATCAGAAGACGCTAATGTGTGAGCCAATCAGAAAGGGATACACCCCACAATCCCACTCCGATTGGATAATGCACTGTCAATCTTTATTTAAACCAATCACAAGGCGCAGATGCCTTCAGCCAATCACAATGGGATACACACCCACGTAGTGATTGGCTGTTGTCAATGTCAATCAGTATTACAGTCAATGAGAAGGCGCAGATGTCTTTAGCCAATCACCCCATGGTGGTGTATCCCATTGTGATTGGCTGATGGCAATCAAGCCTTCTGATTGGTTTAAATAAAGATTGGCAGGTGCACTATTCAATCAGAGTGGGATTTTGGGGTTTATCCCTTTCTGATTGGCTCACACATTGGCACCTTCTGATTGGCTGAAAACGCTGTCTATCAAATTCAGCCAGTCAGAAGCCGCCATTGACAATTTTCTTCTGGAAAACTCTGTAGGAGGCTCCGCGGGCATTTGTATTTTTAGTGCGCGGATTGTTCCAGGATGGGGCAGAAGAGGAGGAGGCCGGGGGCATCGCGGAGAGGTAAGTACATGTATATTATGTTTATTTTTAATTTTTTTATGTTTATGTATGTTGTAGTAATGTAATGTTTTTGTTTTGTTTTTTAACAGGGGCCGCGCCGGAGAAGAAGAAAAGAAGAAGGACGGGGACATGCTGGAAAGGTAAGTAGAATATTTAGAATGTTTATTTATTTTATGTAAATGTGTTGTACTAATTTTTTCCCCCCTAGGTTGCTGATCTGAAGGGACATCTGCAAAGGTAAGTGGTCTTAATTATTTTATTTTAGCTTAGAAATAGGGTTTGTATATGTAAATAGCATTTATTGTATGTTAGATAGGGGTATGCATTTTAGATAGTTAGGATTTATTGTATATTAGACAGATTGGGAATGTATTTTAGATAGTATAGTATTGTATTGTATTGTATGTATTCTATATGTATTTTCTTTTCAGGTGTGTAATTTTTTTTTCTTTAGTGGGCGGGGTTTTTTATTTTCTGTTATGTTCCATTTTTTATTTTTTGTTAGTTTTTTTTATTCTATGTAATGTAGATTTTTTATTTTTTGTAATTCGAGTGGTGGGTGGGTTGCTTAGGGGGTAGGTAGGTAGTGTAGGTGTTAATACGTTAGGGGTGTTAGTTTAGATTTAATGGTTTATTGGGGTGGGTTTAGTGCAGTGTAGTATTTGTACTTAGTGTCATGAGGGTACTGGAGAACCCTCATAGCACTTACGGTGTAATGTTAGGTTTCTAACTGTCCCATGAGGGTCTTTAAATACCCTTATGGGACTAATGGGGTTAAATAGCGGCTCATGAGGGTCTGTATAGACCCCAATAAGAGACCGGGTTAAAATGGTGTAGTGCTTACACTTTGTGTCATGAGAATCCTGGATGGCACTTATAGTGTTATTACATGCGTTCATTGGTGTGTTATAGGGGTCTATATAGTTGAGGCACACAGTACACTCACAAAAAGCATTTCAACACTTTTTTATTGCCCCGTAATTTTTGACGGGCAAGTCGCTAGTATATATATATAGTATATAGGAGAAGAAGGACAGAAACTGAAAAGAACTGGGCTGACAATAGAAGAATATGTAATAAAACAACTATTATGTGATAAAAGGTCCTATTGAGGAATAACCATATAACTTAAACTACAAAAGTGTCAACTTCTTCATAGCTGAATACAATACTCCACTAGGCAGACCATAGATTAACAATGGAGTGACATGTTTGTATTTCCTATGGCATTCATACAATATATTTAAATTATCTTAAATACTGTAATCTTTCTGTGTTCCTAGTTCACTTCAACAACTTGGTGTCTCTGTCATATGGGTAACACACGTTGAGATTTTGATAAAATATGCAATATGTCACAAGCAGCTGCCTTTGGGAGGGGGCAGCACTGACTCACTTGGTGCATCAGGGTGAATTCATCATACTCAAACTATTGGGAACAAAATTCAGCCTAAAACAGCTGTTTTTTGTCAACTTAATCTCAAATGAGAATTGCGTCGAGTGCTTTTATAGTGAGTTGGTAGCAAGTGGAAGAAGATACAATTAAAGTATACAATTTTGCAACAGTATTTGGCACAGATGAGAAAATAATCTATATTGCAAAATATTTTTGTCTTTAACAATTTTTTCCACAAAATTCATACTGAATAACAGCTGCAGTTACAGGTGCTATCCGCCAGACGACGCTGTCAGTTTTCGGGCGCCATCAAGTTCCAGGGAAGGCAAATAACTATTCTCCCCTCTGACATGGCGCAGCTCAAACAGTGCTGAGTCGACAACGAGGCCATCGCTATGTTCAGCGCGGGCACTTTGCACACCAGGGCCTCGGGCGCGCCTCTCATAGCTCAAGGCCTCTTCTGTAGGAGCGCCTTATATGCTATTTTCAGCAGTATCCGAAAATCGGCAGCGCCATCTGTCGGCGGAACTGCAGCTGTCAGATTTTGCGATCGTGAAGAGGGAAAGGGACATTTGTTTAAATAAATATATATCCAGCATATAGCTTTATTTAAACCAAGGGATTTACAGTACCTTTACAATGAATCTCTTCAGTGCAGGATACGGTGCAATAGCATCTAGGAAAGGAGGAAGTAATCCATGGAAGCGCGTAGTAGACAGGCCAACTCGATAAGTGCCCATGGTTGAAATTCGGATATTATCTGGGTATCCTGGCATGTTGTCCACAAGAACTTCCTTCACTCCTGCTCTATTGCCAGTTAACCAATACCTAAATAAACAATAGAAACACTATAAATCGAATGTCTCAATCAGCTCTGGGATACTCCAATGGTTAAAATCTGTCTGGAACCCCACTGACAGATCCAATCAAGCTATGTCTATGCTGTGTATGTCATCAATATGAAGTCACCCTGAAATGCAGAAACATTATGCTTCAAGTAACCCATAATAAACATGCTAGGGATTATTTCTATAATCTATTTCTATTGTTACTTTTTTTCTAATATTTTATATTCTTTAAAATATGTAAGATTCTGATACATAATATAATTACATTTCCTCTTTACGGCTTCAAAATGGTAGGGCTACTAGACATTTTATATGTTTTATAAGAAATATCATTTTAAACAAAAAAGTACATTATGTATGATTAAACTAAAGAATATGGTATAATATGGTATAAGGTAATGGTATATACATTATATTAGCCATTTTTTCGGAATTACTTTTGCAGCTCCTGTTTGTGAATGTGTTACTTGGTATGTTAATTTGTCTCAGAGAGTTTGATAAGAGTGGGACCACCAGAGAGACAAGAAAAGCAGGAGATTATACTAATTAGCACATGGAAGCAATTACAGTGGATATAAAAAGTCTACACACCCCTGTTAAAATGTCAGCTTTCTGTGCTGTAAAAAAATGAGACAAAGATAAATCATTTCAAAACTTTTTCCACCTTTAATGTGACCTATAACCTGTACAACTCAATTGAGAAACAAACTGAAATCTTTTAGGTAGAAGAAAGAAAAAATATAAAAATAAAATAATATGGTTGCATAAGTATGCACACCCTTAAACTAATACTTTGTTGAAGCACCTTTTGATTTTTTTACAAGCACTCTTTTTGGGTATGAGTCTATCAGCATGGCACATTTTGACTTTGCAAGATTTGCCCACTCTTCTTTGCAAAAACACTCCAAATCTGTCAGATTGCGAGGGCATCTCCTGTGCATAGCCCTCTTCAGATCACCCCACAGATTTTCAATCAGATTCAGGTCTGGGCTCTGGCTGGGCCATTCCAAAACTTTAATCT
This sequence comes from Discoglossus pictus, assembly GCA_027410445.1. NCBI lineage: Eukaryota > Metazoa > Chordata > Amphibia > Anura > Alytidae > Discoglossus > Discoglossus pictus. Next base: position 309,286,599 of record CM050167.1, read on the forward strand.
TCTTCTGGTGAAGCCATTCCTTTGTTGATTTGGATGTATGCTTTGGGTCGTTGTCATGCTGAAAGATGAAGTTCCTCTTCATGTTCGGCTTTCTAGCAGAAGCCTGAAGGTTTTGTGCCAATATTGACTGGTATTCGGAGCTGTTCATAATTCCCTCTATCTTAACTAAGACCCCAGTTCCAGCTGAAGAAAAACAGTCCAAAGCATGATGCTGCCACCAACATGCTTCACTGTGGGTATGGTGTTCTTTTGGTGATGTGCAGTGTTGTTATTGGAGCTATGGCCAAAAAGTTCAACCTTGTTTTTTTTTATTTTTTTTTTTTTTTGGAGTTTATTAATCTATTTAAATTTTCATATATCTAAAAAGTGCATATTAATAAGGTGCTTAGTTTCCCACCATTGTGCCCGTGTTCTCTCAAAAATTTACATCATGATTATGATTTTGGACTAGTATTAATCACTATTTTACCAGATACTAGTAATTAATTCTAAATTCACTAAATTCATATTATAATTCCTTCTACAGCCTTTTTATAAATCACTAATGAACCTATTCTATCTTCAATTTTTACTCCTATGTGTATTAAAGGTGCTTCATATTCTACTAATAAACTTCTATATCTCTCTAAAGTGCATTTAAATAAAGTGCTTATATTTCACCCCATTAGTCTAAATAATCTCATAGAAGATATTTATATCCTTTCCCCTGTATGCTGAGACCATTGATATTAATCATATTATTTATGTGAACTATCCCGAAGGAAAGGTATATTAAAAAAAACAATTTTCAATACATCAATATACATTCTAAATTTCTTGTGGGGCCATTTTACAATTTTTACTCCTTTGTGTATTTAAAGTGCTTCGTATCCTAATATTTATATAAAGTGCAGATAACTAAAGTGCCTATATTTCACCACCATATTATAGATAATCTCTTGGGGAGTGTTTATATCCTTTCCCCTATATGCTATAGCCATCACTACTAATCATATTATATTTATGAACCAACCCAAACGGAAAATATGTTAAAAAACAGTGATCGATGCATCAGTATATAGTCCAAATTTCTTATAAAGTCTTTTCCTCTCTTCCTTCTCCTCTGTTATTTTACGATCCATTCAGGGTTCTTTAAATTAAGTTCTGTAAGGTTTTTAGGAAGAGTACAAAGATCCACTTCTATATTCCATTTTTGTAGCAGCGACAGTCCTTCTTTAACAGAGTCTATTTTGTTCCAGATATTGTCTTTCATTATATATAGTCCCATAGGGTTTTTCCATCTGTATTTAATTTCTGCTTTCCTTAAGCTTTGGGTTATAGCCATATATTCTCTTCTTTTATTCAGTGTATATTTAGACAGATCAGGGAATATTTTTATTTTATCATACGGAGCGTCCAACGGTCTTTTTGTGTAGTTAGCTTTGATTATTACATCTCTAAAAAGAGGAGATTGAAGATTGACTATAACATCTCTTGGCATATTTTTGTCTAATCCTCTAGGAAGGGGAATCCTGTAAATATTTTCTATTTTAGTATCATCTTTAGGTATTTGAGGTGTTAGATTATTAAATAGATCTTTAATATATCCTGGCAGATCTTTTTCCATTATATTTTCACTTATTCCCCTTATTCTTAATTTTTTTTTCCTTAGTCTATCTTCCATGAGATTTATCTTCATATTTAGTTCTTCTATTTTGTATTCCAAATTATTTGTGTATTTCAGTAGTGCTTTATTATCCATGATTAATTTATCACCTTTAATTTCCAGTTCATTTATTCTTTTACTTATTTCTTTAACTGAATTTGTGTTTTCTACCATCTGTTTTGTTAATTCCATCGTGATCTTTTCTTGGAAATCATATAGAAGGTCTTTCATTTTTGAATATGTTAATGGTTCCTCTTGTAACTTTTCAGTATCTTCTAGGGGAGATTGTATTATTTTCTTCGGGGAGGGATTTACAGATTGTTCCAGAAAAGAGGATTCTGATTGTGTTATTTCTAATGTATTCATTTTTTGTTTTGGCGAAAAAAATTGATTTGTTTCTGGAGCGCCTATCTTCTTCTCCTTACTTTTTATTTTCATAGCGTTTGGCGGTTTCTTATTTGCCATCTTATTATTTTTGGGATATAATCCGGTGGATTTTTATTTTAATCTTCTCCACTTATCTTTTTATACTGTCCTTTTATTTAGCTTGTCTTATTTAATTTGTGTTGGTTGTATCACCTTTTATATTGTCTTAGAGGGGTACTTTATATATCTTCACCCTTGGCCTCTTGTCTCTTGTCTCCTACATGTTTTCGTAAAGCTTATTGTTTTACCTTAACCCTTTCTCCTCTACTCCCTCTGCCTTAACATAATTTAATTTTCCTTCTCTTTTATTTTTTTTATTTACCCCAATTTTAGCTCGCTAGCGGGTTCTAGTTGTTTCTGGCCTTTCCACCTCAATTCGGTAGTCCTGGGGCATAATATGCCTCTTACGATCGATCACCTTTTGTTTTAGGCCTTGTATCTTCTTAAATCTTGTTTGTTTGTTCAAATTTTATCTCCCGCGATTCTATCGCATAGATCTCTCTCCTTGGCGCGTCTTCTTGCGTCTTCTCGCGGGATCTTCACGGGGACTGTCTCCGTCCTCCGACTTATTCCCGAACTCGGCTTAATAAACTTTTGGGCTTTTGGCCTCACTTTTATCCTTGCTAGTAGCCTTGAGCCTTGTGGTTTTATCTTTTTCTTTTTATGACATAAAGGGAGAAGGGGAGATGGGAAGGGTAACTCTATACACAAAGTACATATTATTTATTTTTTAAAGCTTTACTTAGCTGCATTGTGATGGAAATATCCTTCTCGAGGCTTCAAGGGCATCTGTGTAGTGTCTGTATCCTTGGATCGGGTATGGACTCAGGGCGACCGCTGTTTAACGTACATGACCTCCCAGCTCTCCTACCACCATCTCATCTCCGATCTGGTGTGTGTTCCACTTCCGGTACCGCCCCCATGCCCCGCCAAGTTCAACCTTGTTTTCATCACACCAGAACACCTTTTCCCACATGCTTTTGGGAGACTTCAGATGTGTTTTTGCAAAATGTAGCCTGGCTTGGATGTTTTTCTTCGTAAGAAAAGGCTTTCGTCTTGCCACTCTACCCCATAGCCCAGACATATGAAAAATACGTGAGATTGTTGTCACATATACCACACAGCAAGTACTTGCCAGAAATTCCTGCAGCTCCTTTAATGTTGCTGTAGGCCTCTTGGTAGCCTCCCAGACCAGTTTTCTTCTCGTCTTGTCATCAATTTTGGAGGGCGCTCCAGTTCTTGGTAATGTCACTGTTGTGCCATATTTTCTCCACTTGATGATGACTGTCTTCACTGTGTTCCATGGTATATCTAATGCCTTGGAAATTCTTTTGTAACCTTCTCCGGACTGATACCTTTTAACAATGAGATCCCTCTGATGCTTTGGAAGCTCTCTGTGTACCATGGCTTTTGCTGTGGGATGCGACTAAGAAAACTTCAGGAAAGACCAACTAGAGCAGCTGAATTTTATTTGGGGTTAATCAGAGGCACTTTAAATGATGGCAGGTGTATGCTGACTCCTATTTAACACGAGTTGGAATGTGATTGCTTAATTATGAACACAGCTACATCCCCAGTTACAAGAGGGTACAGACTTATGCAACCACATTATTTTTTTTTTCTTCCCACCACCTAAAAGATTTAATTTTGTTTTTCAATTAAGTTGTACAGTTTATAGGTCACATTAAAGGTGGAAAAGGTTCTGAAATCATTTATCTTTGTCTAATTTTTTTACAGCACAGAAACCTGACATTTTAACAGGGGTGTGTAGACTTTTTATATCCACTGTAATTAGTATTTGTGAGCAGCTCATTTGCATATAATATAGCTTAAGCAATAATGAATAATTTAGGCAGGTTTCAATTCAGGAACAATGGCTAATTCAATGTAAAGCTAGATTTTCATGCTCTTTAATAAATAACTCTGGTAAGCTGACTTTATCTGTCAAACTAATATCTTCAATGGAAGCCTAAATAAATCATAATAAATGATGTTTCCTCTTCTTTTACATATCAAGCAAAGAAAAAAAAATGACTTACAGTTCAGTGTATAATATTAGCAAAAGGTGACATGATGTGGAACATAAATAAAACATGGCTGCAGTTTGAATAAAGAGAATATCAGAAAAGAAGGTACACTTTTTACTAGTTATTAACTTATTAATATGACAGGTACTAATGTACCTCTAGAAGAAGCAAAATTCACCTAAACTCCCGAGCCAAAAAGCTTGAAAGACAGCGGATATTGGAGGTGTCAGAACAGTCACCCACTTATGCCATCTACATGCAAGAAATAAGAGGAGCGACAGATACACTCATATTCTGATCACAAAGGTAGCTCTCAAGAGAAAATATCAAATGCCTTAAGGAGCCTGCACATGCATATTTAGATAAAATACCAAGCAATCATTCATTGCCAATATAAGATACCTTGACCAATCACTCACAATACACCACAAGAAAATAGCTAACATTTTTGCACAATTGTATTACTCTCTATATGAAGGCACTGTGCATTTAACAACAAACGTCTCCTAAATAGAGATGTCGCGAAAAGGACTCTTTTGATCTCTGCTACAAGGACACCCCTGTGTCTCTTCCCCCCCCTTATCATCATCCTCCACTCACCTTAGCACCCAACCCTAACACCCCTCACACTTATCCATAACACCATCAACCTAACACCTAACCCTAATCATCATCCTCCACTCACCTTAGCACCCAACCCTAACACCCCTCACACTTATCCATAACACCATCAACCTAACACCTAACCCTAACACAAATCCCTAAGACCTAACACCGCTCACACTTATTCCTAACATGCCTCACCCTAACACCTAACCCTAATACCCCCTCACACTTATCCCTAACACCCCTTACCCTAACACCTAACCCTAACATCCCTTACCCTAACACCCATCACACTTATCCCTAACACCCCTCACCCTAACACCTAACCCTAACATCCCTTTCCCTAACACCCATCACACTTATCCCTAACACCCCTCACCCTAACACCTAACCCTAACACCCCTCACACTTATCCCTAACACTCCTCACCCTAACACCCCTCACACTTATCCCTAACACCTAACCCTAACATCCCTCACCCTAACACCCCTCACACTTATCCCTAACACCCCTTACACTAACACCCCCCACACTTATCCCAAACACCCCTCACCCTAACACCCCTCACACTTATCCCTAACAGCCCTCACCTTAACACCCCCCACACTTATCCCTAACACCCATCACCCTAACACCTAACCCTAACACCCCTCAAACTTATCCCTAACACCTAACCCTAACATACCTCACCCTAACACCCCCCACACTTATCCCTAACACCCCTCAACCTAACACCTAACCCTAATACCCCCTTACACTTATCCCTAACAGCCCTTACCCTAACACCTAACCCTAACATCCCTTACCCCAACACCCATCACCCTTATCCCTAACACCCCTTACCCTAACACCCCTCACACTTATCCCTGTGTCTCTTCCACCCCCCCCCCTAACCATCAAGGGAGGGGGGAGGATGATGAGGGAGGGGGCAAAGAGATACAGGGGAGGGTGATGAGGAAGGGGGGGAAGAGACACAGGGGAGGATGATGAGGGAGGGAGGAAAGAGACACAGGGGAGGATGATGAGGGAGGGGGGAAGAGACACAGGGGAGGATGATGAGGGAGGGGTAAAGAGATACAGGGGAGGATGATGAGGGAGGTGGGAGGATGATGAGGGAGGGGGGATGAGACACAGGGGAGGGTGATGAGGAAGGGGGGAAAGAGACACAGGGGAGGATGATGAGGGAGGGGGTAAAAAGATACATTGGAGGATGATGCTGGAGGGGGATGTTTGGTTTTAATCCATAAAGGGCATAAATAACCTGACTCTGCATCAACTATGTAATTTTCCGTGGGAGTTTTGACATGGATCCCCCTCCGGCATGCCACAGTCCAGGTGTTAGTCCCCTTAAAACAACTTTTCCATCACTATTGTGGCCAGAAAGAGTCCCTGTTGGTTTTAAAATCCGCCTGCCCATTGAAGTCTATGTCGGTTCGCCGATTCGCGAACATTTGCGGCGGTTCGCGAACCGAAAATTTGATGTTCGCGACATCACTACTCCTAAACATGTAAAGTAATTCACTGCTAACCTTAGTAAACCCTGATAAACAGGATTCATCTCTAATAGACAAGCACCTAATAACACTCACAAAAGCATAAATCTTATAGATTATGCCCCCCATGATGCTGCTGTCCCTAGATGGGGACAGGGTTGCCCACAGTCACCACTATTGTTCAACCGCTGAATTGAACCCAGATTATCCCCAGACATATTATCAAACATTTCTATTTTCAATTCAGATTACAAAATTAGTTTGTTTGCAGATGAGGTCCTATTATCTTTGACAAGACCACTTACGTCTCTACCAAATTTGTTCTCATTATTGAGGAAATTTTGCTTAATACTGTATATACTCGAGTATAAGCCAACTCGAGTATAAGCTGAGGCTCCAAATTTTACCACAAAAAAATGGAAAAACTTATTGACTTGAGTATAAGCCAAGGGTGGAAAAGAGGGTCCTTCCCACCTTATCAACCTCCATCTTCCCCCCATTACCATTCTTCTCCTCCCCCCCTTATCATCCTCCTCCTTTCCCCCCTTATCATCCTCCTCCTTTCCCCCTTATCATCCTCCTCCTTGCCCCCTTATCATTCTCCTCCTTCACCCCCTTATCATCATCTTCTTTCCTCCATAACCTCCTCCTCACTGCACCCTCTTCAATCCCTATACCCCTCTCTCCTTACCTGTTACTATGCTCCGATGAGCTGATGCTGATGATTATACCGGACGCCGCAGCACGTCTTCCGTACCGGCATGTGCTAATGACGTGATGCGCATGTGACGTCACGGGGGAAGGAGGAGGATGATGATAAGGGGGGGAAGGGGACGATGATAAGGCGGGGAAGGAGGAGGATGATAAGGCGGGGAAGGAGGAGGATGATAAGGCGGGGAAGGAGGAGGATGATAAGGCGGGGAAGGGGACGATGATAAGGCGGGGAAGGAGGAGGATGATAAGGCGGGGAAGGAGGAGGATGATAAGGCGGGGAAGGAGGAGGATGATAAGGGGGGGGAAGGAGGAGGGTGATAAGGCGGGAAGGAGGAGGATGATCAGGGGGAGGATGATAAGGGGGGGGGGGGATTTTTTGCCGCCTCTAAAATAGGAGAGCACTCGAGTATAAGCCGGGGGGGTTTCAACATAAAAAATGTGCTGAAAAAGTCGGCTTATACTCGAGTATATACGGTATATGGATACAAAATTATCACGCATAAGAATGAAGCCCTAAACATTTCTCTGCCCAACCGAATGGTCAAGTTGAATGAAATTAATTTCTCATTCAAATTTGCAAAATCCCATATTAAGTATTTAGGGGCTAGCCTGACAGCAAACACCTCCAAATTTGTATCAAGCTAAATTAGGCACGTTAATTACAAAAACTAACAAAAGATTAAAAAGATATTTGATACCGAATTTCGTGGATAGAAAGACTACATGTGTGCAAAATAAATACCCTACCAAAGACTATGTATATATTCCTCACCCTTCCAATCCCAATAAACACTAAAAATCTACAAGTTGTATATAAAGCAATATTATATTTCATATGGAAAAGGTGTAAACTCAGAATTAGTGTCAAAGTTCTCACTGCTCCTCGATTACAAGGCGCCTCTCAGATCCAGATTTAATAGTGTACTATGGAGCAGCCCATCTGGCCCAGCTCACTCAATGGCACCAAACACATGACATTCCTAAATGAGTTGAACTTGATGATAACATACTAAAAGCATCTGTCTATGGGGAAACTCCAACTACCAATATGCATTAAACACTCACTGATGCTATTGTATGACTTGAAACAAAAAAGGAAAGCTTGATTCCAAAGGTTCATGGCTCAGCTCAATTTGGTAGAGGGATTTGCTGAGTACAGTTAGCAAGTGGATTTCCATAGGCCTTACTACACTGAGATATTTAAATTGAAATTAATGAGGTTAGCTCAGTGGATGATGGCACTGCAATTCCCAATTAAAGATTGGCTGGTCCATCCCTATAATAGTTTGCAGTGTGAATAATGCCTGTGCGATGCCTACTACAAAGATGTTACAACTACTTAGTGGCACAGATGGGGGAATCCTGCTGCCGCACATGCTCAGAAACGCTTTGCGGAGGTGGCAGTGTCGACGGCAAAAGGGAGAAAGGGGAGTTGGCAGAGAAAGAGAGGGCTAGAAGAGAGAGAGGGGGGAGAGAGAGGGGGGGAGGCTGAGAAGAAGGGGAAAGAGAAAGAGAAGAAGGGTAAAGGGAAGAAGGGGATAGAGAAAGAGAGGGAGGGGGAGAACAAGAGGGAGGGGGAATACAAGAGGGAGGGGGAGAAAGAGAAGTAGAAAGAGAGGGAGGGGATTAAAGAGAGGGAGGGGATGAAAGAGAGGGAGGGGATGAAAGAGAGGGAGGGGATGAAAGAGAGGGAGGGGATGAAAGAGAGGGAGGGGATGAAAGAGAGGGAGGGGATGAAAGAGAGGGAGGGGATGAAAGAGAGGGAGGGGATGAAAGAGAGGGAGGGAATGAAAGAGGCATGGAGAAGAGAGGGAGGAGGAGAAGAGAGGGAGGAGAAGAGAGGGAGGGGGAGAAGAGAGGGAGGAGAAGAGAGGGAGGAGAAGAGGGGGGGGGAGAAGAGAGGGAGGGGGAGACAAGAGGGAGGGGGAGACGAGAGGGAGGGGGAGAAGAGAGGGAGGGGGAGAAGAGAGGGAGGGGGAGAAGAGAGGGAGGGGGAGAAGAGAGGGAGGGGGAGAAGAGGGGGAGAAGAGAGGGAGGGGGAGAAGAGAGGGAGGGGGAGAAGAGAGGGAGGGGGGAGAAGAGAGGGAGGGGGAGAAGAGAGGGAGGGGGAGAAGAGAGGGAGGGGGAGAAGAGAGGGAGGGTGAGAAGAGAGGGAGGGTGGAAGAGAGGGAGGAGGAGAAGAGAGGGAGGAGGAGAAGAGAGGGAGGAGGAGAAGAGAGGGAGGGGGAGAAGAGAGGGAGGGGGAGAAGAGAGGGAGGGGGAGAAGAGAGGGAGGGTGAGAAGAGAGGGAGGGTGGAAGAGAGGGAGGAGGAGAAGAGAGGGAGGAGGAGAAGAGAGGGAGGAGGAGAAGAGAGGGAGGAGGAGAAGAGAGGGAGGAGGAGAAGAGAGGGAGAAGGAGAAGAGAGGGAGAAGGAGAAGAGAGGGAGGAGGAGAAGAGAAGGAGGAGGAGAAGAGAGGGAGAGAGACAGAGAGCACACAGAGCACAGAGAGAGGGGGCAGAGAGAGAAAGGGCCCAGAGAGAGAGAGAGAGAGAGAGAGAGAGAGAGAGAGAGAGATAGAGGGCACACAGAGACACAAAACAGACAACTGAACATAACATATGATACCGTCATTTATATCGGGCAATTTACTAGTTCACAAATAATACACAGTTTGATTCCCACATTTAATCTAAATCCATCAGATATCTTTTCTAGATTCAAATCAATATGTTTCTATCAGCATTTATTGCCCCGCAATATATCAAAGGCAAATCTGCTTACATGTCTAAATAGGAAGCGGACCTGTGTAAAACCCTTGATGACAAAACATGGCAAAAAATATTTCAGGCTTGTGCCACCAGTTCACTTAATATTTTATCTAAAGCAAATAGCTATAAAACAAGATGGTATATTGACACACATTGTTCCTAACTCCTCCAACACCTGTGCTAGAGGCTGTAATAAGGTAGACTCCCTAAAAAATGCACTTTAGGAATTGCCCAATACGTACCATTTTATTGAACAATGTCTATGGGGACCCAACAGTTGCTCTACTGGAGATGCCAGCCCCTCTCAAACCAACCGCCATACAATACCTGTTTTTTCAAATATTCCTAGCAACGAGGTGTGTTCTCAGAAAATTCTGGAAGGAACCCACTCCTACTATTTATCATATTTAAAGAAAATGTGGTACCTACACAACAAGCCCTTACTCTGTGCAGCCCTAGAGGACTCTTATAAGAAATAAACATCTTATTTGTCACTGTAGACCCTGTCGAAGAAGTGAAATACCCACCTAAATACAATCTTGTTCTAAACTGTCAGGTCTAGTACAAGGCTGAATTTAAGCTTTCATCATAGATACTCGAATCCCCTACCATAGCTGTTATTCATGGATGTGAGCAATTATCTACTCTTCCTTTTTTCCCTCCGCGTACATATATTTTTATTTTATTTTTTAGTTCTTCCAGTAATCTCTCTCTCTCTTTAGTTGATATTATTAGTATTTTAACATGCTAGCAGAGACAAAAATAAGCATATTGTACTTCAACTTTCCTTTAACATAATGGTATTTCTCTTAATGTTGCAATGATCGAACTGTCAACATTAAAAGCGCCATATACGGACATCAGCTACTTACTAATTGTAAAGTAAACACAATGAATGTTTTGTTTGATTATAAAATATATATAAGATTACAATGATCTACTATGTACAGTACCGTAAGACTCTGCAGATACTTGTCTCTGCTATCAGGATATAATCCTCCTCTGGAGACAGTGCCAACCCATTTGCCATGTACAAACCATCCAGCAAACTTTTCGCAGACTGTTTCACAGGGTCATACTGTACAAGTCGCCCAAGGTGATTTGTCTCTAGTACCTGAAGAGACACAAAATGTAATGTATACAGGATGCACATGGGACTTTGGAACAGTGGCTTTTTATCTGTTTGATATTTTATTCTGGATATATGAGTATCTTAAATATTCATGGAACTGAAGATTACAGTACATCCATACAAAGAGCTTCTGTAACCATTGATAGAGCACTTTAGGTTGCGTGTCTATAGTAACAGCCTAATTGTTTACAGTGTGGGATACCTTATTCTAAATTACAAAATCTGTATTATAATTAAAATAAAAAATGTAGATTTATAAATACAAATAATCATTATATATATTATTAATACATATTTAACTGGGGAAAAAGTAATTACCGTAAACTATATGTTAATTTAAAAGAAATATGCTTTTACTGGACCATGAAGGCATCTATGATATGTCAATGTATGTTTTGTGTGTGAGAGAGTGCAATCCTTGAATTTCCTGACGCAAACAGATTGCTTCTTGGTCAGATCCAATTATTTAACAAATACTTCTGGCTTATTCCTCTTCTGTCTTTCCCCACACTTCGCTCCACTGATAAACGCATTCAACCAGCTCTCACAAATTGATGTAACAAGCACAAAATGAATTATTCTACTCATAAAAAGAGCCTTCAAAAATTAAAATTTTCACCCGCAAAATGTTTATGTCTACACAGCAGCTAATTTTGTCAGTTTGTTGCATACTTCAAAAGCAATTGCGTTTTTTTGTGAACTACAGCGATCCTTTAAGATTAGTTTATCCTGGTGTTGGTCAATAGCAAATGGGTAATCCAGATTTACCTCGTATCTGTGATGTTGTCTGCCCCATTTACTGCTGGAGTCTGTAAAATAAATGGTCCCAATGCGAGACAGCTCTAGTCCATTCAAGAATTTGAAAGGACGTCCATCCACTCCTGTAAAAAAAAAAAAACATTATGAAATTATAATATGACAACACTCTGCCAAAGGAGAATTGTATTATAATAATTCATCTACTTCCTTTAAAGTTTGTACAATGACAGCATTTTTAAATTATGTGAAACTTGCTGAATACAGGGTGCGGTCAACTAATAAAAATAAATAGAATAAAGGAGTGTATAGATTTTGTTGTTGTACAGTACTTCAGTTGTGTCTGACTATCAGTGACCATATGGACGCAGCAAGCCAGGTACATGTATCGGTGTTTCTGGTTGTGCTCATCCATATGGTTTTATTGGCAAAGATACTGGAGTGGGTTGCCAGTGAACCTTCTATGGCCTGCCCATCTTGGGTGACCCTACATGGTAAAGCTCATTGATGTACACTAGCCCCTTCACCACGACAAGGAAGCGATCCAGAAGGGGATACACTACACCCACACCCTACTCTGTAAGTACATGTACCTGCTTTTCGTGTTTAACCATGCCAGTGTTCAATTTTCCATTCAACAGTACTGTGTAAAATCAAGGTTCAAAGCATTAACTAGAAGAACAATTCATATAAAGTCTAAGACTAGATGTCTATTGCTTTAAATTGATGTAAGATAAATTGACATGAATGTACTTAATTTTAGCAACATGCTGGTGCATACATACTATAGAGCGTTTAAGACATGATTTAAATAATGAATGATACACAAAAACAACTAAAGTACTTGGTACATACTTGACAAACAGGTATCTTTTTTTTTAACTGCACTGGCCCTTTAATATCATTATAGGGACTTTATATTAGTAAGGTATATAAACCATTTTCTTGCATATATGTTCCAATTTGTTGGGGGGGGACCACCTTCTTCTAAATTTTAGACAAAAGATGACACTTTCAAATCTGTCAAATACAATTACCTTTTTTATATCAACAAAAGAAGAGGTGGAAGAACAAAAGGACATAGCCCATGACTAGAGGGTTATAGCCTAATATGAAAAATGGGGATTATGTACTATGTTATAAAAATGACATAACATATTTATTCCTACGCACAGCAAAACATATTCTTTTAAAAAAAAAAATAGCATTTTTGACAGTGGAGGCACAGGGAGATTGAGTGAATTACATTAGGTCATATGGAGCGGACAAGTCTCAACCAAAGCCTGATTTAGATTCTGTGCTTTCTGCAAATTTACCAAATTAACTATTCATTGAACTCCCTCCCAGCAGAGATGGTAGCAACTAAAATCATATCTGAAATGTAAAGTTATGTCAGTGTTCTGGATAAGAATTATTTATTTTTAAAATGAATCTAATCATATTTAAGTGGTATTTTGGATTAATTTATCTAAAATGTAATAATTAAATACAATTAGGGATTGCTGATTTTTGAAAGTACATTGAATGAAACAGTCCAGTATTTATTCACCTTCTTCATTAGAGATTAGGAGGGTTTTCTCTCCAGTTTGTGGGTGTACTCTAAAGAGTCCAAAATATGAATCTGCTACAATGAGATATCCACTGTCATCCATCCGGACACCATGGGGCCGACCGCAGATTGGTTCATATTCAGGAGTACCTGGAGACAAAATATATTAAGACATATTTTCATGATACACAAAACATCATATATTACACACAAAAACACCTTGACTATTTTTGGCAGAAAAAAAAAAGATTTTCTTTTGAGTGGGCACCATCCCTTAAGCATGCTTCGTATTGCTTGTTCTTAGCCATGTGTCTCTCATCTTGTTTTTGTACATCTTTATGGCCACTATAAAGTTCTTCTTAGATGATGCACACAGCTTTCATTATCTTCTACAAGTGACTCTTCGTGGTGTGGAAAGCTATGCTTACCACTGTTTTATAAGATTCAGGCAAAAGTAGAAAATATTTAAATTCATGTTACAGTAATACTTGATTTTAAACAAGTATTATAAAAAAGTATGTTTTTCGATGAGTGCTAGAACAAGAGGCATTATTGTATAATGAGAGGACCACTGCACCACTGCTGTGAATATAATAAACAAGGATATTATATTTTAATTGTTTGACAGGAATGAAGGTCAAAATTTATTTAAATTCAGAGGTTTTAAAACAGATAAGATAAAAAACAGTAAAAAAACTGCCATCATTTTTTGTGCTTCACTTGTATTTTTATGATATTGCATTAAAGGAACCCTTGCACTTACCATGTACACTTCAAAAAGAGGTCATGGTTATAAAGTCTAAAATATGATAGAATATAGATTTGTAATGCAGATTCCTAATCAAACTACATAGTAAAGAAAATAGTTTAGCCACATTTATAATGGAAATAAAATCCAAGTAATAAGATGAGCCTCCCCTGTGTATAGCAATAGCTGGATACAGTCCGGTTATAGAATGTAGTTATCTGCTGAAACATAAAAACTGTAATAACAATGGCTTCATACCAGGCTTCTCTGCCTCAAATACTTGACCGCCAGACTCGGGTCACATTTTCAGGGTATTGATGTGCGCACAAACTCATTAAATCTATTGTGCCCCCAATTGTTCCATGGATACCCAAACAATATATCCTAACATTTTAGTCAGTGACATTTTAGTCATTCTTGTCAATTGTCATATAAAAGTTACACCTCACTTCCTTCCAAAAAGTCCAGAGTAACTGATTCTCACCTTCTGGAAACTCATCCTGTCTTCCAGTACTTTCTCATGTAGGGTGCCATGTTTTGCAGCTGTGACAGGGTCTGGCTTTACATTATCAGCGTCTCATGATGCTCAAGACACACAGAATATCTGTCTCATGTTTCAAAAATATGCAAAAACAGTGACCAGAGGAGAGTTTTTTACTCACCACACTCTGATACATTCTTCCCCATCTGAGTTATGAAGAACAACTGTCCTCCCTTGATCGCCCACAGCTTCCCATCCACAGTACCCGTGTAAAGGTTTCCTGCAGAAAAAAACATAGGGGTTCATTCATATTGTAGCCTGACACATTATTATGTGTGGAAAATGATTGTGCTTGTCATATTCTAATTGTAAAATTATTTTTTAATTTGCCTAAATGTTCAAAGTGTTTCTGAATTTCCATGAATGCAACCGGTACTCCATGAGTAAACTTGGCAATCTATGTAAAAGTTAACTGAAATCTAGATTTCCCCTTTCACTTTTTTTTAATAAACATACAATTATAGATACTCAACATCCTAGAACTTAGTACTTTCAAGAACTAAAAAACATAAACAATTGAATGATTAATACAAATTCTAATTAATACAAATACTAAAACTAATATATTCATTTCTTAAAAAATTTGACCTGTTAATTGGGTTTTCCAATATATGAACCCGCAGTTTATAGGGAGTAGTGATATAACCTTCTTCTTCCTATTCTAATCCGTCTTTTAGGCGAATGAGCATTTATGCTTGATTTATGGTCTTGCAATGACCTGCAAAGTTTGAATAAGAGAGGTGTGCATGTGTCTATGTGTGAGTGCATGCAATTCACTGGAGCTAGGAGAGATCTCAGGGGCAATTCCATGGTGCTGAGGAAGGAGATGGAGTAATTCACCGGGGTTGGGGGAGATCACAGGGGCAATTCACTGGGGCTGGAAGTGGTGATGGGGTAATTCACTGGGGCTAGGGGAGATCACAGGGCAATTGACTGAGGTTGGGGGAGGTCACAGGGGCAGTTCACTGGGGCTGGGAGAGGTGATGGGGTAATTAACTGGGGCTGGGAGAGATCACAGGGGCAATTCACTGTGGCTGGGGAAGGTGATGAGGTAATTCACTAGGGCTTGGGGAGATTACAGGGGCAATTCACTGGGGCTGGGATAAGTTTCACCTGGGATGTACATAAAACAATCAGTGAATGAAGGTACACAGACCTTGTTCCCGGTATTACAGAAATCAAAAGGAAAGCTGCAGCTCAATTCACAGACCAAAAAGATACAATATATTATGTATGCTAAATTTCACTGGGATTTTCAGGGGATGTCAACATTCAACAAACTTTAGGGTAACTGTTTAAATGTTTATTTTGGTATTTTTTCATGCAAACAATTTGTTTCATAAACTACTAATTCTCCTCTATCAGATGCATTCATAATCCAGCTCACTCACATATAACTTTGTATGCATTTAGCAGTTTTTCACATAATCTAAGAGGTTACTCTTTTGTCCATTGTCATTCTTCCATTATTTCCCTCTGTAACACACTCACCACCATCAGAACCATCTACTTCTTGCATCCCTTTCCTGCCATCTAAATAAATCCAACTTCATGACATGCACTCTATTATAGCCCGCAGTGATATTTCCCCTCATTATGTAGCTGTATTCAGTAGTTTTGTCCACTGCACCCACTGCATGCCATATTCCTCAAAAATCCATCTACCCCTAACAAACAAAAATCCATAAAGTTAATTCCATGGATCTTCCAGGTTCATCTGTGCCCCAGTCTCCCAAGTTTAAAAACGTCTCCGAATTAGCTACCACAAGACCTCTTTTTCCAGTAAAAGGGAGTTTCTTTACCACATAATATGTTAATTAACCAAACGTCCTTCTATCCAGCAAATGGAATTGAATATCACAGTGAGATATCACAAAGCAAAAAACTGCATAAAGTATGAAGAATATAACCCATATATGTTCCTTTTTTATTGCTCTTGCACCATTGGATAATGACGTGGCATATATTTTCATGTTATAATTGAATTCAATTATAATAATTAGCAAGGTTATGCTTGAGCTAGAAGCTGGCGGGTTTGTGGAGCTGATTGGAGGCCATTACATGTAGCAGATACCTTGATATTTGTGCTGCTGACTAATTTACTGATATGCTGTTGAAGAGTAGAAATAACAATGAGACGAATAAAAGAAAATGAGGGAAGAAATCACAATAAGTATTTATTTTTCTGCTCACAGAGCTGAAATGAGGATTACAGATTGGCAACTAATTACGTTTAGAAACTAAGTCCTTTTCACGGGTCAACAGCTGAATGTAACAGAACTAAGCTGCTTTGAAGTCTCTGGTCAGGGACCTACAAGTAATTTGCTCTGCCCAATGTTTCAAGGAGTTTTTTTTAGTTTGTCTGTGCTGCTTGTTTGCAGAGATTCTGTCATGTGCTTCACTTTTTTCATTTTTGATAAATGTTAGGCCCAGTTGCTTATCATTAAGGTGAAATGGTGAAGCATGCTACTCCTGGAAATCAATAGTAGAATTTATTTTATTAATAGTAGGATTGATTTTCTTTCTTGCTTTTTAATCTTTATTTTGCATGTTTTAAGACAATGAGGGTAAATATCATTTTAACAATCTTTAATAAATCTTAATCACAACAGTGAATTTAAAAACAACTACAAAATCCAGGATTGGAAAGAAAAAGGTTAAAAGTAGGCTATTGATATTATTGCCCCTTTAATGTGAGAATACAAACATCTTTTGTGGCAATATTTCGCAAAAAGGAAGCCTACTTTTAACCTTTTTCTTTCCAATCCTGGATTTTTTAGTAGTTTTTAAATTCGCCGTTGTGATTAAGATTTATTAAAGATCAATTTTTAAAATGATATTTTCCCTCATTGTCTTAAAATTTGTGAGATTAGGTGGAAAACACCTTGGGACCTAGCATTTCTGCTTTTTGTTTTATTTTACATGCCAACACATTACATATGTAAACTAACAAACATATATCAGTTAGCTCCCCTAAATCAGATGAATTAGATCTACAAACAAATACCATTTAAAAAGTACTCAATAAGTTCAAATGTATCCTAATGCTAAAAATGGAGATGGCAAAGCTTTTTATTTTACTTTAATCCATTTAAGAAAAGAAGAAACATTAGTCACGCTGACTCCATACAAAGCAAAATAAGCAAAAACGTTGAAACGGTTACAAGAAAAAAAAAAACAGTCTTTAAAAATGGCATCAGTTATTAGGCCACGGATGTGTCATTTATAATATGCTTTTGGAGATCTTGACTTTGATAATAGACAAAATGTTTAACAAAAATAAATTAGCCTAATTTGTATATATTATATTCAATTTAGCGTTCGTGAAGATTGGAGTTTTGTCATGTTCCTATAAAAGGATTAGAAACCTAGGATTAGTGGAGAGAACAGCGGATTCAGATAAGTTCTGTACTTCTATTAAAAGCACCCATTCGAAATAGCACACTTGACAACAAAACGCAATAGTAGAGTAAGCCCCACAGTAAAATCTCTCCCCTTCAAGCTACAGTCTAAGAAGGAATCACCCATGACACACCAGTCATTACCAATTACCTTAGCCTACAGGTCTATCACAATTATCTTACAAACAATAAATCTACAAACTTCAATTGCTCAAAATTCACATAAAAAAGATGAATCTTCCTATGTAATATAGTGATGTCTGGTCTCACTGACCTGGATTTGAACTTGTAAAAATGAATATCTTACAAGGAAGCAAATATATGCCTTATTATCGAGACAGCAGTATTATCTGTGGGAGTAAGGTGTACGCTTGCTCTTTCCTTCGAAACTACCCTGGGACCCTGTCGCTCTTATATGAGAATATTCTGGGAGTGAAAAAAGCTGGCACCTGTTGAAGTGTATTGGGAGAGCCTTGTCTAAAGAGCTCTCATTCTAGAGAAGTTTGGATTTTTTTTTTACTTATGACCAGAGAGGGCAGGCCTTCTGTAATAATGAGACTGGTTTCTGTGAAGGGTATATGTGGCTGTGCATCTTCTTGTCTGTCAGCAGTCTTTTTATTCTAGTCCTTTATTCTTCTTGTCTTGTCCTTTAACACTCCATGCAGCTTGTTCTATCACCCAGACAATATATACTATCTGCTAACATCATCAAATGGTAAAGCAATTAGAGGATATTTACTGTTAAATTCAAGTATTGTGCCAAAATTATCTGTTGAGAATATAGAGTTAACGATATACACACAAAGCTCATTTTATTTTTAAGTCAGAGAATCAAATAAGCTAAACTATTCATAATAACCAATATGATATAAATTGACCTTATTAAGGTATATAGAAGTTTCATGGATTATGAATGCATCTGAGAGAGGAGAATCAGTAGTGCTTCAAAACATTTTTGCATGAAAATATCGTGAAATCAACATTAATAAACTTACCTTGAAGTTTTCAAAACATCTACAGTTTTCTGTCAGAAGATTTTGAGAGTGAACGACTGTGCACATCCAAGCTAAATTAGCATAAAATTCCTATTAGTTGTAGCCAATCAGAGGCAGGTACAACAATGTAACAATCTGCATCTTAGTGGCTTCTAACACGCTCAGTACAACAACCAAGGTCAGAAGAGCAGACCTCTGACATAATTTCCTTGGGTTCATCTTAATTTACAAACTGTCTCACTTGGAATGTAACTTTACTTATTGCCGATTGTCTGTGTATTCTACAACTGTACCAGTGGAGTGGTCCTATGTGATTGTTACATACATATATGAAT
This sequence comes from Discoglossus pictus, assembly GCA_027410445.1. NCBI lineage: Eukaryota > Metazoa > Chordata > Amphibia > Anura > Alytidae > Discoglossus > Discoglossus pictus. Next base: position 309,305,716 of record CM050167.1, read on the forward strand.
AAATAAGTGAGAGGCTCCTTGTAGCTGTAATATGGGAGCAAAGTGCTTTCAATAAAATTATATTTACTACCAATACTAAGAGAAGGCGGTGTTCGTACTTATTTGTTCCCATGTATATAGCTATAGCCAATAAGACAAAATCTCCCTAAGAAACAGGAAAAGTCTGCAATGAATAACATAGTAATTACATATAAAATGAAATCATACTACTATACTAAACACAAGATGCAGCGCCAGGGTTCAGATCAAAATATTATTATTTTAATTTGAATTGCCCTGCAGTGATTTGGGAGGGGCTGATGATGTTTGATATAGCTAACGAAGCAAAGTGAGCACAGTTAGCTGTTGCTGCAGATCTCTCCCACCACTCCTGCTGTAAGTCAATTCTATTTGTGCTGCGGCACCACACCATCATTTCATTGGTTACAACAGGCAACTATCACTGCACAGCAGTTAGGAGAGTAACAAACAGGTTAAAAGCCAAACTTTGAATGCTGTGTTTCTATAGGCTAGGACAGGATGCTGACATAGACAAATCTGGGTCTGTGGAAATACACTGTTCAGTTTACTGCAAATAAATCTGTAAGTTTTTTTATTTTTATTAAAAAGTGTCTGTTGGATAAGAAACATTTAAAACCAGGGAATTTTCCATATACCTTTAAGATTGTAAATAAAAATAACCTATAGATCACCATCATGACTGACTTTTGGGCCTTGGTGGGACTCCCCTTAACCCCACAAGCAAGGCCCTGTATGGCCCAAAACCGTATTGTCACAGCCCCCTTACCTCATGAACTGTTTTAACGACTGTGACAATTTGTCTTTTAAATATGTGTAATGTTAGGCCACAGGCTCTGATCATGTACCCCAAATCCCCAAGAATATGGTCTATGAGTATTTGGGCCTACTAGGAATTGCTGGTAAGTTTAGTGTTCAGGTTGTGGTCGGAATGCTGGTGTAATTGTATAAAAAGCAATTGCTCTTAAGGACTGGATGTGAATTATTTTAGTGGTAATGATCTTCACTAGTTAGTAACAATGGTAACTGCAAAGATGTTATTTTAAAATCGACTAACCTGAATACATTGTTACTTGCACATTTTTGTGCTATCATTGGTCATTGTGTGAAATATGGTGGGTGTAAATAAATAAAATTAACTTTTAACTCCCATGGTTTCAGAAAGAAGCAGGGCAGGTCAGATAACAAGAGTATCGTAAGACAGGATAGCTGGATAGCTCCACCTTTACAGTTGTAAAGGGAGGTCCATGATAAACAAACCAGGAACATCACCAGACTTTTGGGCACCTGAAATTCAGTGGGGGGATAGAGAGCCCAACCTCAACCAATAAATCAATCCCATGCATGTTAGAGCAAACAGAAGGGGGGAGATCAAATTGTTATGCATCAAAAAGAGACACTGGTAGATAGTGAAGAACCATATTAGGCTTTACGTGTTTGGATAAATAGCAAACATTTATAACACATCAGTTACTTGAAACACCAGCCAGCAAGGTGAAAGGTAAAAAGGAAAAAAAGAGACAAAAAACAAGTGAAGAAAATACAGAACTTCTTTCCTGTGAGTACCAACAAGTTCATATACATATATAAACAATACTCTAAACTGCACAGTGCCATCTACAGCTCAGAGCAGAGTGCATACATATTATGCAGTACATGCTGTTGTATTTCCCAACACCCCTTCTCAACGGCATGTGCATAATTACATGACATTCAGCTTCTTTCATAGTAAACAATAACGCTCCTTTGGCAACGGTTTGGTGAGTGCATCTGCACTGTTGGACAATACTGAATGTCAATAACTCCCTGCTCTTGCGTGTAACTGAGCAGATGATTTTTTACATCAATGTGCTTGGTTCTGGGATTGCGACAATTTTTTCTATCTCTTTGCTTTCATCAAAATAAACACTTCCACTTATTGTGACCTTGTTGGTCTTTCGGTGAAGGATTCTATACCCTTTGCTTTGTTCGCTGTAGCCCACTAGAATCCCTTCTACAGCTTTGTTCTCCAACTTGGAGGTTTCTTGCTTGGAACATAGGCATATGCTTTACAGCTGAACACTCTGATATGTCACATAATGCGTTTTGATCCATTCCACATTTGGTATGGTGTACTTTCAATGGTTTTTGATGGTAGCCTGTTCTGTAGGTATGTTGCAGTCATTATTGCTTCTCCCCAGTGCATGCTAATTAAGTTGGCATCAGAAAGCATGCATCTGGCCATTTCTGTGAAAGTGCGTTTTTTCCTTTCTGCTACACCATTTTGTTCGGGAGTGTATGGTACAATTGTTTGGTGTATAATACCTTGTATCTTTAGGTATGATTCCACTTCCTTTCCCATATATACCCCTCAATTGTCAGTGTGTATTATTCCTGTTTTCCATTGAAATTTGTTGCTCAACCCATGAGTTCCATGGGTTGACTGGTGTTTCTTTGACTGGTCTGTGGAAGTGATGTACGTGTGGCCTTTGCTTTGATACAACACATGCATTTTATGAGAGCGTGGCAAGGCAAAATTGTCATACTTTCTGATAGACCTCTCTTTGCAAAATCCTTTATGGCTTCTGGGTTTCGATGGCCCAATCTTCTGTGCCACAGGTGGATACACTTATCATGTACATTATGAGTTGTTGCTTTGGCTTATTCGCTTGCAGTGACGAGTTTGTACAGGTGATAATTCAACCTTCCTTTTTTGCTAGGATTTGTTTTCTGTTTTAAATTGTGCAATCTTTGCCTCAGAATCGGACTGTGAGTCCATTTTAAGCAAGGGTTTTCACTGATAGGAGGCTTCCTTCTAGGCATACTTTACAAGGATGCTTTGCTTACTCCCTGACAGGGTGATGCAATTCAGGAACCCTTGTACGTTACCTTCCGCTGTGATACTTTTTCCATTTTCTAGGAAGACTTTGTCTTTTATACTGTAATCAATTTCTGTAAAGAACGTGTTATCGCTTGTCATGTGACTTGTTGCCCCTGAGTCAATGCACCATCCATGTGATGTGCTATTATGAGTTACTTTAAAGGTACCACTCCATGATGTATGCGCAGTTTCCTTTGTGGTGGTTTTAACTCTTTCTCTCCTTGGCTGCTCTGCTTTCCAGATTGAGCAGTTCTTTTTCCGGTGACCGGCCTTTTTGCAATGTAAACCTTTCTTTTGTTTCCTTGCTTTGTCCTGTGCCTTCATGCTTCTTTAGAGCTACCTTTGATCTCTTATCCTCTTCATTATGCATATTTTCCTTTATTCTGTTGTATCAATTCATTTTCCTTTAGCATATTGTAGTGTTAGTTCCTGCTCTGGTCTAGTTTCTAGAGCATTTATAAGGGCACCATAAGACTCTGAAAGGCTGCATAGTAATGCTACTATATGATTGTCTTTTATATCTTCACCTATTGCACATAACTGTTCCACAATCTCTAGCATAGCATTCACATGTTCGCACATGTCCTGGCCATTGTCCAAGCCTTAATGTTTAAGTATGAATGATGCTCAAGCAGTTTTTGTAATGCAGTCCACATGCCTTTAGATGTGTTTTCTTTTCTTTTATGAAGGAGTTGGTTATCCTCTACTAACAAGCTTAGAACTGTTTTTGCTTGCCTGTTCTTTTTGTCCCATTCTTCAGGGTTGTCAGTGGGTCTGTTTGTATCCAGTAACTGCCATACGTCATCTTTGGATAACAGCATTTCAAGCTTGATTTTTTACAGTTGGTAGTTGATATTGTTGCTATTACAAACGTCACATCTGAACTACTCGTCATCTTTCAGTAAGTTGGATGCAGCTCTTGTTTCCTCAAGCAGTATTTACTGGGATTATAGATGCAACACTTATTTGTGGTTTTCCTTTAGTGACTGGGCCCATAACCTGTTAGTTATGCATCAAAAAGAGACACTGGTAGATAGTGAAGAACAATATTAGGCTTTCCTTGTTTGGATAAATAACAAACATTTATAACATATCAGTTACTTGAAACAGCAACCAGCAGGGTGAAAGGTAAAAAGGAAGAGAGACAAAAACCAAGTGACGAAAACAAAGAACTTCCTTCCTGTGAGTACCAACGAGTTCATATAAATAAACAAATAGAAATCTAAACTGCACAGTGCCATCTACAGCTCAGAGCAGAGTGTATACATATTATGCAGCACCGGCTGTTGTCTTTCCAACACAAATAAGCTATTAGGCATCAGTTAACTGTTACCCTGCCCAAGGCAGGGGGGCTATGGTGTGGTTTAAAATATGTCTGTGAAGACAAAACGTTAGTCTCTGTCTGTACACTAATCTAAAGGTGTATGTGAATTATGCTCTATCCTAAGTACAAGGGGAGAAGAAAGGATCATATTATTTTAACAAGACAGTAAGAGCTAGTATGTGCCTGTAATCTTTTGTATCCTGCAACTCTGAGTTGGGTCCTACGGAAAGGGACTTTAAGCTGCTCCTGTGATTTCCTGACAGATGGTCCTGAGTCATAGCTGGGCATTGAGATAACCCAAACTCTCACAACCTGGGAGATTCCTATAGCAGAAGGCAGGATTGTTTTGCTCTTTAATTAGAATTGGATTTCTGTTCATGGATGGGATCATATTAAATACCTTCACTATCAGTGGTAAATGACTCCGGGCCCTTCAGCTGTCCATAAAACAATCTACTTCCTTGATGAAGTTTTCTGTTGATTGCCAATGGCCCAACCAATAGTGGAGGTGGTCTGTCAAACCTGTAGATGGGTATATTAAAATAAATATGTAAATAGCAAAAATAGTGAAAAAATCAACAACAACTGATTCAATAACCTCTGCATTACTGTATCAAACTAGGAATTAAAAAAAACATTTGACTAAGCCCATAACATGGTTTTCATTTTTTACACTGAACAGAGATGTTTAATTAGCATTAAAAACAGTATTAGATCAAGAATTACAGTGAACACTAAGGCAATCTACAGAATGCAAAAGCAGTTATCTTGTGCACTCTCTCACAGTACCAAGCTTTGGACAGTATGACTGTATTTGCATTATTACTATGATTAACAGAACGCTATCATCAAATATAAAAATGAGTTACATTAAAAAGTAAATTACAATCACAGCCGGTGGATATTTTCCTTTGCTTATGCTAGGAGCTGCAATGTTTTAAAGGGACCCTTTAAATAAAAATCTGTTGTTTCATATAAATGTTTTAACCAGAATATATGTAATTAAGATATAAAATGTACAATTCACTCACTGTAAAGAAGCCTAGAAACATTACATTCTGGAACTTTTCTTCCTATTCTCCCTCATGACAGCTGCCATGTTGCACAGCTGAGACCTAATGCCAAACCCACAGGTGTTTAATGCTGGCTAAGCACACAGCATGTTAGCAGCACGAGACACTGGTAAGGTAAAATCTCATCCCTGTGGGCATGGCTATAAGTTACAGTTGTGAAAGAAGGCAGGTATAATTAGGGAGAGGATTAAGAAAGAGGGAAGCTCATGAAGGTAAGAATCTGTTAGTCTAGGTACAAATTGGATATTCGTGAAGTAAATTTTATATCACAACTACACTGAATAGTATATAACAAAAACATTTAAGAGCCCCTGTAATTCAAGTTGCAGTAGCTTGGTCTGACCTCCCATAGTAATTCTGTTGACTGAAGTAGGTGGACAAAGTGCCCACCGGTATATCATAAAGATTGTCAACGTCTATTACCTTGTAAATTAAGAATCAAGGTACTTCTTTTAGTAAATAAGATCACCTTTACAAAGGTTTTGTTATGTCAAAAAGTCTTTCCACTCTATGTTACATACATCAGTGAGTGCTCAAATGAACAGGAACTACGGTATATCTCTTGTTGTTGAGTAAACATCTGACTGCTGCATCTCATGGCATTACGGTCTGTTCTAGGACTATAATAAAGTTACAAATAAAACCCTGAACATTGGAGTCCCAAGACAAACAATCCTTCAAGGGGGATCGCTTTGTCAATATATATATATATATATATATATATATATATATATATATATATATATATATATATTTTAATTTCTGTACCCCCACATATACAGGGATGGGATGATAGAAAACAAATTTAAATGATATACAGTCTTCAGGCACTTACACAAATGGCTCTGGGTCAATAGGGGATGGCAACAAGTAAAGGCCAGCAATAGCCGCAATGAAAGCTGCAGAAAATCCACATTTCAGATACCTGAAAGAGAAGAGCTTTATTATCCATGAAACAAAAACAAATCTGCGCAACAGAGTAATGTCACCTAATGAAACGATAATGGTAAATAAATATATTTTTTGGTTTATCTGAAAGTGGATATTTGGAAATGTTACAGTGTGGAGCAGAATAAACTATTTGCCTTTGGGGACACTTTCTGTCTGTTAACAAATGAGCAGTAATATAGTTGTACGTCTCTACCAATGAGACCTACAAAACACTGTATGGTCCGTGCACAGATAGGCATTCTCTATATACATACACACACATACATATCTATATCTGTACTATATATATATATATATATATATATATATATATATATATATATCCAGGTATAGGTAGGTACCTTATCACTTCTTGTAGTAATGTATCTGTCCTTCCTTTCCTCTCTGTCCCTCCCCGGCAGTTCCCCAGTAGCTTCCCTCACCTCCTCTCCTTTTGGCCAGAATAATTCCCTCTATCTTAACTAAGGCCCCAGCTCCAGCTGAAGAAAAACAGCCCAAAGGCATGATGCTGCCACCAACATGCTTCACTGTGAGTATGGTGTTCTTTTGGCGATGTGCAGTGTTGTTTTTGCGCCAAACATATCTTTTGGAATTATGGCCAAGAAGTTCAACCTTGGTTTCATCAGACCATAACACCTTTTTGGGAGACATTGCAAAATGTAGCCTGGCTTGGATGTTTTTCTTCGAAAGAAAAGGCTTTCGTCTTGCCACTCTACCCCATAGCCCAGACATATGAAGAATACGGGAGATTGTTGTCACATGTACATATATTACGTTGGGTGGCTCACTCCTCCATACTCTGGTATCAATTAACCTCAGAGAATGTATTTGTGTCCTGTATCCAATGCTTTTCTATGTTATCTGTCAGTGGTTTGTGGCACTTTGTTGTGACCTATGAACTTTGTCTGAGCCAAACTTCCCCCACATTGACCATCTTCATGTGCAGGGTTCATGTGAAGATTGTGACATGAGTGGCATTCTTTCTTTTAATGTTTTAAAATAAATTTAAATAAACATAGGGAAAATAGACTGAAAAGGATATGAACAGAAGATGTAAATGCAAAAACACAGAAAAGTGGGCGATGATAGAATTTTAGTATAAGCAAGTAACAATTAATGTAGATCAGGGGTCGTCAACCTTTTAATACCCAACAGCTACTTTTGATGGTAAAATTTCCTTACCACCCTCCAGTGCTGCAGTTACTCTATTTACCCTCTCTCATTTTCTGATTACATAAATCATATGACCCTAGCTATGTATTGTTTTAATTACACTAACAACAGCTAAGGAAGCAAAAGTTTTATGTCTGTTTACATAAAGTGTAACCTGCCCTCTGGAAGTTACATGATTAATAACAGTGAGAACACTGATTTATAGCAGCTTATCTCAGAACTCACAAAGCAGTTAACTCTCCGCTGACCTAGGGCCTCATTCTAATGATGGCCGCAAAACGGCCGCAACAATGCGATTCCTTGTTAGGGTGCTGCGTCCCCTTGTAGCCCTATGGCTATTTAATATTTAAAGCAGAGGGGCCGCAGCACACCCCTTCCTATGGCCGATTGCAAGACAGGCAGTCAGCTGTTAGCTTTGGTGGGCTTGTATCTGATCAAGGGCGTTAGCCCGCAGATCAGGCGTCAAACCCCGCCAAACTAAAAAGTCAAAAATAAATTCAAGGAAGCACTGTACAGCACTATAAAAGATGGGGGACACGAGGATGACATGTACTACATTGGCTAGCTGGCACATCGGCGCTAGCCAATACTGTCATTTGTGGCCGTAGTACGCCGGTCTTGAGAATCAAGATGCTTTGGAGGTCATGCAAGCCGGGACTATAAGTGACATGAGGGTCCTCCAGGACCCTCATGACAATGTCTAAACACTACACTACACTATTAACCTTAACTTTACCCCATTAACCCGTACTAAACCCTATTTAACCCTAACTGGGCCTATTTAACCCTAACTGGGCCTATTTAACCCCTTCTAGATCTATTGAACCTTATATGCACCCAATAACCCTAACTGGGCTTATTCAACCCCTTATAGACTTATTTAACCCTATCTAGACTTAACAACCCTATCTGGGCCTATTTAACCCTAACTAGGCCTATTTAACCCTAACTTGGTTTATCTAACCCTATCTGGACCTAATAACCCTAAGTGAGCCTAATATCTTTAACTGAGCCTATTTAACCCCTTCTAGACTTATTTAACACTAACTGGGGCTATTTATCCCTAACTGGGACTATTTAACCCCTTCTAGTCCTATTTAACCCTAACGGGGACTTTTTAACCCCTTCCAGACCTATTTAATTCCATCTAGGCCAATTTAACCCCATTTAGCCTATCTAACCCCATCCATCTATACAGACCCCCATCAGCCTCCATCTAACCCCATCACTTATGGGGGTCTATACAGACCCCTGTAAGCCTCTATTTAACCGAATCAGTCTAATAAGGGTCTATGAAGACCCCCATAGGACAATGAGAACCCTGTTATTAACCCCATAAGTGCCATGAGGGTCCTCCAGTAGAGGGGGGTTAGTTTAGCTTCAGTGGCTTATTGGGGGGAGAATAGTGTAGTATACTGTTTGTACTAAGTGTCATGAGGATCCTGGAGGACCCTCATGGCACTTATGGGGTCAATAATATGGTTCTCATTGTCCTTTGGTGGTCATCATAGATCCTTATGGGTCAGATTGGGTTAAGTAGAGGCTTACGGGGATCTGCATGGACCCCCACAAGTGGTGGGGTTAGATGGAGGCTTATGGGCGTCTGCATAGACCCCATACATGATGGGGTTAGATGGAGGAGTAGGGAGATCTGTATAGTGCCCCATAAGTGATGGTGTTAAATAGGCTTGGATGGGGTTAGATAGGCTAAGATGTGGTTACATAGGGCTAGATGGGGTTAAATAGGGCTGGTTAGGATTAAATAGGCCCAGTTGGGGTTAAATAGGTCTATATTGGGTTAAATAGGCCCAGTTAGGGTTACATATGTCTAGAAGGGGTTATGCCCAGTTAAGGTTAAATAGGGTTTAGTATGGGTTAATTGGATATATTTAGGGTTAATAGTGTAGTGCTTAGACTTTGTCATGAGGGTTCTGGAGGACCCTCATGGCACTTATAGGGTTTACCTAGGGGTTAATAGTGTCCTATTGGGGTCAATATAGACCCCTATTGGACTAAGTGGGTTAATTTTAGTCTCATAGGGGTCTATATTGACCCCCATGAGTGATGGGGTTAATTTTGGGTGCCAGGGGGGTACTTATAGAACCCCTGCGGCTTGGGGGTAACCATTAGTGTGCCGCAGGCCCTTTAAGGACCCGCGGTAGGAAATTCAACCCCAGGAATTTCCGGGCTTGAATTTTGAATTCAAGCCTGTGCACTCGGACACGCGGTGGGAAATATAAATCCTGTAGATGCTGCAGGGGACCCCTGCATTATGGAGTTAATGTAGGGACACTGAATGGGCCCCGATCTGGACGCCTGCAGCCAGCGCGGGACTTAATTGGAGCGTAAGCAAGGGCTTCACAGCCCTTGCGACGGCTCCAGGATAGAAGTAAGCTGCGGCCACTTTTGGGTGTTTTACGGGGTTGTCAGGAGGGTGATCGAAGGTTTTGAATAGGGATGGGTGGTTTCATGCGGCCAAATTTGTTGTGGTCACGTGAGATCAAAAGGCTTTCGGGGGTGGCTGCAAGGGAACGCAAGGCGCCGTCCGCAAGCCGTTCTGAGCCCTCGGCTGCAGGGGATTAGAATAGGAGAGTAGCTTGCGGCCACGCAGCGCCTACGGCCAGCATTAGGATGAGGCCCCTATTTAGGTGGTTCCAGCATGATAAGCACTGCACTGAAGTATTATTTAATGGTTAACTCTTTTTTTTTGCTCATTACACAGAGCTGCAGCTTGAGTCTGTAAGTGGGCTGTCAGTGACTCATGTAAAACACAGATTTCATTTGATAACTCAGTGAAGAATCCTCGTATTTCCAAAAATTTAGGAGATCTTTACTGTTATGTGGTCCAAATTGTACTGAACTAAGTGGTCCTTTAAAATCTGATCTACTACACATCTATGGTTACATCTTTCACTAACCATGATGGAATGGTGATCGAAAAACCATAATGTTGACAAGGAAGAAATTAAAAATTAAATGCTCTAAAATTAGCAATTAAAATACTATCATAAAAATAAAACCAGTGAGTGACAGGTTTTAGCAGTGAAATAGACAGTATAAATGATATATAGGTTCATCATTTCAATGTGGAAAATAAGAAAGATCCAGGAAAAAGAAATATGTTACATATTGTTATTTTTTTTTTCATGTTTAAATAAGATCTAGGAAACATGTGGTTTTGGTTAATTAACATGATCAAAATTTCCGTGATTCATTTACAGAAACAGAAAACTGGGGTTTTGTCTGCTCAGTTACATAGCATATAGTTTAATGTTTTAATGGTTAATATTTGTGAACCAGCTCATCAGTCATCCTATTCACCAGATCTAACTCCAAGTGATCTGCATTCACATTTAGCAAGTCACCTGTGTAGGACAGTAATGTTGCATAATCAAGTAACTTAACCCTGTTCATGAAATGTTTGTTAGGTTAGAGTTTATTAATTATTAGCGAATTGCCCGTCAAAAAATGATGGCAATAAAATTTGAAGCCTGGGAATGCTGTTTGCCACACAATGTGTTGCTTTTGCTCCTATGAGCACCTTCGGCGCTCATTGCAAGCCTCTCCCCTCCTGTACTTCAACTTTCCTGCTTTGCTATGATTACCTTCAGCGCTCATCACGAGCCCCACAAAGAGCACCTATGGCGCTCATCGTGGGGCTCGCAATGATCGCCTCTCCCTCTCGCAATGCTCATCGCAAACCCTGCGGCGCTCATTGCGAAACTTTCCTGCCGCCTACTGTACGGGCCTCTTATTACAGGGTTCGTTAACCTGGCAGTTTTGTGCTTGGGAATGCCATGTGTCTCTTTCCACCATCTCCCCCTGTCCCTTCCCTGTGTGTTTCTCCTCTGTGTTTTATTTTCAAAGTTCCTCGTGCCCCTGGTTTCTCCATCATGTATTTTCTATGTCCTGCGTGCTTGGCATAGGTGAGCCTCGTCTTCATCCTTTTTCCGATTTTGTTAAATTTTTGGTCCCCCATTTTTTTTCTCGTATTTCGTGTGGTGAAAGATGCCAAATATCGGTGTGATTCGTTTGCAACTTCACTTCCTGTGTCTCCCCCCGTGCTGTGTGTGAGTGTGTTCTAATTTTGTGTACAGTATTTATTTATTTTTGGGTGGGTTTTTAGAGTTACACGATCCGCGGCTGCTTCGCCTCACCGCGTGCCTGGCATTGTAAGTGTAAGTAACTGGGTTCTTCGTCGTTTATTTTGTACGTCCCGCATGCTTGGCATTGGTGAGCCTCGTTTTCATCCTGTTAGCGATTTTTTGCATTTTTCATCCACCTTTTTTTTCCCTCGCTTAGCCGATTTTCGGGTGGTGGAAAACGGCAAATATCGGTGTAATTCACTTGCAACCTCACTTCCAGGCTTCCTCCCCTTGCGCTGTGTTTAAAAAAACACACCAAAAAAAATATATACACAAAATTACAACACATTTAGAGTTAAGAGCTACAAAGCTGCTTCGCGAGGCTCGCATGTGTGACGGGGCCGCTGTCTGCAATATTGCACCTATCCTACAGATATGTGGCATGGAAGTCCTAGAAGGACCTTTGTGGCATTAGAAATTAACCGCTATCCAAATGAGTCCTGGAAGGACCCCCATGCATTCTAATACATATACAATGACCTATTTGGCACTAAAAATGAACCCTTGTCATAGAGAACCCCCCATGGTAATCTAAATGTACCCTATACCATGGGGTCTAGATAGACATCCATGGAACACTAAAATTAACCCCTAATGTGCCATAGGGTCCTCATGGAACCCTATTGCACCCTCTATAAAAAAACACTACAAAAATAAAGCTAAACCTACATTAAATTATAAAAAACACTAATTACAAACAAATTACCCCCAAAAAATCATACACAAAATAAAAAACACTACATTACCAAAAAAATGTTTAATTAAAGTAAAAAATAGTTTAAAATAAAAAAGACAATTACATTAAAATAAAAATACATTACAATAAAATAAAAAATCTGTAAAAACATAAATAAATAATGAATAATACCTGTATTAATTATCAACCAAGGCGATTCGTCTGCCCTAGGCTAATCGGGCTATCCAAGATGGTTGTAGAAATTCAAGTCCTCTTCAGTCTAATCTTTTGAGCCAGGAAAGAGCCCTCCAAAAAACCAAACTGATTGGACCTTTATCAACATTAGCATTCTGATTGGTGAAATTAAATTTTCCAAACTAAAGGAGCAGGGTGACATCTGAAAAATTATTCTGATTGGCTGAAATATGACAGACAAGTAATTTTTGTATTAAAGAGTTAATTTGTTTTTAGAGGGCTCTTTCCTGGCCCAGGAGATTAGTACAATGGCTTCAAGCAAGACTGAAGAGGACTTACATTTCTACAATTAACTTGAATAGCCAGATTAGTCCAGGGCAGAAGATTGAGGACAAGGACTTGTTTATCATCACAGGAGGATCAATAATGCAGATAACTAGTATTAATTATTTTCCTTTGCATGTTTATTAGTTTTTTTTATATTATTGCAATACCTTTTTTATTGTAATGTAACAGACTTATTCTTAGTCTTATTTTACTGTAATATACATATATTATACAATATATATATATATATATATATATTTATATATATATATTAGTGTTTTTATTTGTAATTAATTTGTAATATTTTTGTAATTAGTTACATTTTCTTTTTTGTAATTAGTGTTTTTTGTTTTTTTTATTAATGTAGGATGTAGGTTTAGCTTTATTTTTGTATGTGTTTTTACATAGGGTGCCATGTGGGTCCTTGCGGATCCATATGGCACATTAGGGGTTAATTTTAGTGTACCATGGAGGTTTATATAATGTACCATGGAACCTATATTTTAAAACCAATGATTTAATAGAGAGCAAGTTAAATTTTGGGCACTCCAGTGATGTTGCAGCTCTGAAATATGGCCAAACTGGTGGCAAGTGGCATTGTGGCAGCTGCACGCCTGACTTTTCTCAGTTCATGGGCAGTTATTTTGCACCTTGGTTTTTCCACACGCTTCTTGCGACCCTGTTGACTATTTTGAATAAAACGCTTGATTGTTCGATGATCACGCTTCAGAAGCTTTGCAATTTTAAGAGTGCTGCATCCCTCTGCAAGATATCTCACTATTTTTGACTTTTCTGAGCCTGTCAAGTCCTTCTTTTGACCCATTTTGCCAAAGGAAAGGAAGTTGCCTAATAATTATGCACACCTGATATAGGGTGTTGATGTCATTAGACCACGCCCCTTCTCATTACAGGGATGCACATCACCTAATATGCTTAATTGGTAGTAGGCTTTCGAGCCTATACAGCTTGGAGTAAGACAACATGCATAAAGAGGATGATGTGGTCAAAATACTCATTTGCCTAATAATTCTGCACTCCCTTATTAACAAATAAACATTTTATATAAATTGGTAATTTATCTCACTAAAAAGACAAGTGGCAATTAAGAGTGCTCAAAACTATATATCTTCTTATTTTTAAATTATTATTATTATTATTATCATCTTTTTCCGCAGCACAATACAGGGGTTAAGTACAAATCAAGACAGATTTAACACATTGCAAAAGAATAGAAGGCCATGTTATTTAGCTTAAAAGCAGACATACACAGTGCTTTTCCTAAAGCACCTTACAACGAAAACTCACAAACTTACAGTTTAAAGGGTATGGGTTTGATACAGGAGAGTGATAGATGAGTTGTACAGTGAGGGGAAAAAGTATTTGATCCCCTGCTGATTTTGAACGTTTGTCCACTGACAAAGAAATTATCAGTCTATACATTTTAATGGTAGGTGAATTTTAACAGTGAGAGACAGAAATATATATATATATATATGTCTTCTGGCCTGCTTGTTTTTTTTTTCCTTTCAATAAAATATTCCTCTTACAACTTGTCAAGATTAGGCTTTAGAGCATAAACTATTGCTTGCAAAGGATCCTCTAACACAAACTATATGCATAAATAAAAACATTAATAGACTTGGAAGTTAACAATTTATTTCCATAACCGCTCATCTTAAATCATTGTAGTACGCCAGTTGCCACTCATTTTACGGTCTTATTTGCTTCACACATTGGTATACAATGATGTAATGTGAATGCTATGTCGCTTAACCTGCTGCATCTGGAAATGTTTACTGGACAGATATATGGTAACCAGTTACAGGAAACCTAACACCTCTTTAGGACTCACAATCATGGAGAAATATGTGCATAAAGCAGCATACATTGAAAGCAAACATTATTTCTTAAACCTTTTCCTGAGAATCATTTTAGAAAATGTTGCCCTTTTTTGGCCATGGTAGAAATGCAAGATGTATACTATATTGAAGAAGACAGTATTTTACTGAGAGCTGGTTTTCAAATTAAATATCACTAGCAATCATGCTTATATGATCAAATTAACTACATGTAAATATTTTAGGACCCAACCCATAAAGATGTGTAACAACATAATCATAATTACAGAGAAAAGACACTTGTATATCTTCAGGATATGCTCATCAAGGATATATTACATATAATTTGTACTATGTGTGTGGAAGTCCAATTATCAGATGAAACAACCACAATACAAAATATTTTATTAATTACACGAAAAACAAAATTACGACAATTAAAATGATAAAATAATGACTAAGGTTCCACCAGTGAATGACTAATCTATCATATGATAATTACCATAGATACAATTATACACAATTCATCAAAAATTAATATAACACCAATCAACAATAGAGGGAATAAAAATCATATAGACATGAAGTTAATTAGCATATATTTGATATACATAAATGTCGAAAAAATGATAAAGTGCTAAAAGAATATACCGTATTTATCGGCATATAACACGCACCTCATTTTAAGAAGGAAATTTCAGGATTTTTTTTTTTTTCAAATAAAGGACTTTGAAGCAAAATCCTCAACCTCAACCTCCCTCCTCACCCTCAACCCCCTCCTCAACCCCCTCCTCAACCTCAACCCCCCTCCTCATCCTCAACCCCCCTCCTCATCCTCAACCCCCCTCCTCATCCTCAACCTCCCCATCCTCAACCTCCCTCCTCAAACCCCCGCCTCAAACCCCCATCCTCAAACCCCCTCCTCAACCCCCCATCCTCATCAACCCGCTCCTCATCAACCCCCTCCTCATCAACCCCATCAACAGCCGCATCCTCATCAACAGCCGCATCCCCATCCTCCTTCCTCAACCCCCCTATCCTCAACCCCCCTCCTCAACCTCAACCACCCCTATCCTCAACCTCAACCCCCTCTCCTCAACCTCAACCCCCCCTCCTCAACCTCAACCCCCCCTCCTCAACCTCAACCCCCCCCTCCTCAACCTCAACCCCCCCCTCCTCAACCTCAACCCCCCCTCCTCAACCTCAACCCCCCCTCCTCAACCTCCCTCCTCATTCTAAAACCACCTCTGCATTCTAACCCCCCTCCTCATTCTAACCCCCCCTCGTCAACCTAAACCCCCCTAAATACCTCCCCCTCACTTACCTGCTTCTGCTCCGGCCTCCGCTCCGGTATATGCTAATGACGTGGCGCGCATGTGACGTCACATGCGCGCCAGGTCAAGGAGCGGGGGCCGGAGCAGAAGCAGATAAGTGAGCGGGAGGTATTTGGGGGGGTTTAGGTTGAGGAGGGGGATTTAGGTTGAGGAGGGGGGGTTTAGAATGAGGAGGGGGGTGGTTAGAATGCGGAGGGGGGTGGGAATATCTGCGTATAACACGCACCTATCATTTGCTCCCTATTTTCAGGGAGAAAAAGTGCGTGTTATACGCCGATAAATACGGTAGTTAAAGTGCACACCTATAGATGAATATCCAAATTTGTTATGGTGGTAGCAGAGCCCACCACTTACTCCTTATCATCACTATACTAATACCTACCAAAATCTACCCCTATTCTAGTGGTAGAACTGGGGATCCACCAATTACCTCCATAAACTTAAAATACAAAACTAAACTACACTAATACTCCTGTTATGCGACTGAAATAAAGTGCGTAGTGCTGAAGTAAATATGCCTAATGTAGAATAATATATGCCAATTACTGACAGTCCATATATTCAAGAGCAATGTGCCCATACAATATCCATAATCATATAATATTTAAATAACAATATATAAAATATCTCCAATTGATAATGATGATATATATATATATATATATATATATATATATATATATCCTGCATCCTTTATTTTTAATTTCAATTAAACGATAACCTGATACACATAGAGTATGGCCACATACTACATTTTCACTAAAATATAGCCCTTGGCGTATTTATGGAATATAGCTCTGAACATCACTTGGCATGTCTAATCTAATCTCCTGTGTTAAATAGTGTTTGTAAATCACTCTGTGTGAGAAAGGACTGTTTTATGTCAAGTACTGTGTTATTGGTAGGGAGTACTTTTTGTTCAAATAAATATTAGCATTTCAGTTATCAAATACTTTTAAATCTAACTTAATTATAAACATATCTGTAGCGGGATGTTCTAGGACCTCCTTGCATGTTTTAGAAAAAGAGGTTTCGAATAATAAAATAATTTGCAGAATTTATGTATTTTACATATATTTTTCATATTTTAAATCAGGGGCTGACAAATGTATTTGAAACTGAGGATCAAGTTAGTTATGGGTGAAACATGGTTAGGAGCAAGGTTATACAATATATGTGTTAAAGGCTTGCCCTGTAATGGATAGCAGGGCTTTTACACCCCCAACTTAATTACTGTAATTCAGATGGACAGTGTCCGCTACAGTCACAGGAAAGAAGCTTTATATCCAGGTTATTTTCTTATCCAACCACTTGCTAGCAAGGTAGAATTATCTTAAACATATCATTTACAGTCATTTCAAAATCACATCAGATCTTTTCCCATTAATTTGAATCCCCTATTTCATTAATTTAATTATATGACAATTATAATACATAGTTCATTCCTACTGAATTAACATGCTGAATAATAAAATATAGTTATCTTCAATTTAGTTGAGTTGATGCCAAATACCTCGATTTTGGTCTCATCTGACCACAACACTTTCACCCAGTTCTCCTCTGAATCATTCAGATGTTCATTGACAAACTTCAGACCGGCCTGTACATTTGCTTTCTTGAGCAGGGCGACCTTGCGGGCGCTGCAGGATTTTAGTCCTTCGCGGCGTAGTGTGGTACCAATTGTTTTCTTGGTGACTATGGTCCCAGCTGCCTTGAGATCATTAACAAGATCCTCCATGTAGTTCTGGGCTGATTCCTCACCGTTCTCATAATCATTGAAACTCCACAAGGTGAGATCTTGCATGAAGCATCAGACCGAGGGAGACTGGCAGTTATTTTGTGTTTCTTCCATTTGCAAATAATCACAACTGTTGTCACCTTCTCACCAAGCTGCTTGGCAATGATCTTGTAGCCCATTCCAGCCTTGTGTATGTCTACAATCTTGTCTCTGACATCCTTGGACATCTCTTTGGTCTTGGCCATGGTGGAGAATTTGGAATCTGATTGATTGCTTCTGGGGACAGGTGTCTTTTATACAGGTAATGAGCTGAGATTAGGAGCACTCCCTTTAAGAGAGTGTTCCTAATATCAGCTCGTTATTGGTATAAAAGACACCTGGGACCCAGAAATCTTGCTAATTGATAAGTGATCAAACACTTATTTCACTCATTGACCTGCAAATCAATTTATAACTTTTGTTGACATGTTTTTTTCTTGTTTGTTTTTTTTGTTATTCTGTCTCTCACTGTTAAAATGCACCTACCATTAAAATTATTGACTGATCATTTCTTTGTCAGTGGACAAACGTTCAAAATCAGCAGGGGATTAAATACTTTTTTCCCCCTCACTGTAACCATCTACAAGAAAAAATAAATAAATTTCATATAATAAATATAAATGTTTAAATATTGCTCAAGCTCAAAGTATATCATTGTTTGTTTACTCTAGATTATTGATCCCAATAAATGTGTTGCTTCATCCCAGTAAGAATATTTTTCCTCTCTAGGCCTCTCTCTTCATATGAGACCTTCGGGCACTCTATTAGATGTAAATGTATGATATTATTTGTCAGAGACCTTTGAGTACATAATACAGTCAGTTTGGCTTAATATGCTTAATATTCACTCAAACTTGAATTGTACCCAAACAATATTTTTTTTTGCAGAATATGCACTGCACCTATATCAACAAAAACATTTGGGAAGCCAGTTGCTTGAATTATCACCTTTCATTATTCATCAGAAATAGTAATTTAAATAATTATATTTAAACCTCTCATAGGTCAAGGCCAACCACACAATTCTGATTCAAAAAGGAACACTTCTTCTGCTCCATCATCCCCACCATCTGAATTAAATAACCAAGACACATCTCCTCCTTCATACAGAGTATGGACAACACCTAAATTAATTGCTGAACTCAAGAAAATGAATATTGCTCACTCAGCGACCACCAGGAAAGCAGCATTATTTCCCAACAAACACATTAATTATCTCTCAACTTCCCTTATGCGTCCTCATAAGACACCCTTAGCTCGCATAAACCAGCAAACAGAGCTCCAAAAACTCAGAGTTTTTATACATATCTATCTTCTGACATACCAGAACTAAAAACCAAACAGGAAAATTACATTTCAGAAAAAAACAACCTTATATCATCTCTCAAGTATCTTTATCTATCCCCAATACTCAATCAGCTATCTTAAATAGACCCAAGATAATATCTCAGGTATCATGTCTAACCAGTCTCCCATCATTACCCCAGCTCACTAGGTTCCTGCACACATTTGTAAAGATATTATCGAAGGCAAAGATATGAACCTTGTTTTCCTCAAAAACCCAGCACTTGTAAACTTCATCAACCCTCAGTATTTCATCCCTTCAGTTTTAAACCATCCATTGCGAGGCATGGCCTCTTTACTTACCATGGTGCTTCAGTTGCACATATAGCAGATGTAAAATGCTACACATTTAAACATAACACGGGTGAATGACTACCACCAAACAATATTGTTAAGCTTCAAGAATTCTGGCCTTTCTTCTCATACAGATGCAACAAGACAAATTATAGATATCATGAAAATCACATATCCTACATTCTAATTAACCTGCCCAAACCACCAATCAACCATTATTGAACAAGAGTTCTGATTTTTCAATTGGCTTAATTGCAGTCCCATTTCAAACTTCCAGTTTGGCGTATAAATCTAATATGCATTGCTACTAGAAAATGTAGCAATAAAAAACATCTAATTTTTGACCTTTCAGCACCATAGGGTTCAGTCTTTCCTAGTATTAATTCTCTAATTCCACCAGAAGAAGACACCCTTAAGTACACTTGTATAGACGCAGCCATTCAATTACTTCTTTAATCGGAAATACATTCCATCCTAGCCACAACTGGTACTGCATTATAGCCAATGCATATACAGTAGCTAATGCATTCAAACTTATTCCCATCAATCCATATATCTGGGACCTTAATTTCATAATATATACTTTGCCAATGAACTGACATTTGTCTCACGCAGCAGCCCAAATATTATTATTATTATTATCGTTTATTTATAACGCGCCAACATATTCCGTAGCGCTGTACATAAGACACGTTCAAGACAAAGATACATACAAATTGACAAATAGCAAGGCAAGGAGGGCCCTTTCATTGAGCCTCCAATCCATAGTGCTTTCCCTAAAGCACCTTGTGGGATTGAAACTCGCAGACTTACAACCTAAAGGTATTGTGTGGAAGGCGATACGCTTCTTTAAAGAGATGTGTTTTTAGAGAGGCTTTGAATGTTTTGAGGCTGGAGGATAATCTGGTGGAGCAAGGCAAGCAGTTCCAGAGAATAGGGGCATCACGAGAAAAGTCCTGAAGGTGAGAGTGAGAGGAGGTGACCAGAGTTGTGGAAAGAAGAAGGTCATTAGCAGAGCGAAGAGGGCAGGTGGGGGAGTATTTGGAAATGAGACCAGAAATGTATGGGGGAGCGCTCTTGTTGAGGGCTTTGAAAGTTAGGGTCAGGATTTTAAATTTTATTCTGGAGGCTATGGGAAGCCAGTGGAGAGATTGACAGAGAGGTGATACCGACACTGAACGTTGAGTACGGAAGATGAGTCTAGCAGAGGCATTCATAATGGATTGAAGTGGAGATAGTCTGGTGGTGGGTAGGCCAGCAAGAAGCGAGTTGCAGTAGTCCAGTCGAAAGATGTTACTGACTATAGGTCTGAAATTCTAAATTGGAACTTATTCAATGAATTCAGAAGCTCATCAGTTATATGTTATCAGGATGGTTTCCTTTTTATAGGCCCACGCTCCTCCAATCCGCTTAACCTCCACACATGTTTTCTCAGCTTAATATTCCAATAGCCCAGGAAAAAACTTCAGACCCGTGCACAAGAATCAGATTCCTTTGAATTATTCTAGATTCAAACTTCATGCAAGCAGAAATTCCTATTGAAAAAATAATTTAGATCCAATCAGAAATCCTAAAACACATTAATCAACCGCTCTCTAAACAAGAACTTCAGACTATCGTTATTTAACTCAATTTCGCAGCTCGAATTGCTCCTCAGTGTAGAGCATTTGTATGTCATCTCCTCAAAGATTTGGTCCTATTCTCAAATGAAAGTAATATCAAAATAAATCAAGACAGCATCTCCAAACTAAAATTTGGCTTCAATTCTTTAAATCAATGGAATGGCCAAAGCTTTTTCATCAGCTCAGTCGAATCTCCTCAACAAACCTTTCAAATCTCATTCAATCATGAAAAATATTTTGTACAATTTAATCAAATCTACCTCTCAAATTCTTTGCCTTCACAAATATTCCCTCAACTTAAAAAATATGACTGGTGCTGTTTTCCTCTCTTTTACATCCTTAAAGGACCTTAGCCTTCTGCATCGTTATCCAGCCTCATAGAAAGAAATTCTCTTTCAAACTTTAAATATTTGCTAAACAAAGCTTCCTGAATTATTATTAGCCCCAAAACCACTAAAATTTACAAAAGAGCCTGGTTTTCATTCAACAAATTCCTTAAACTAAACAATACAATGATCTTTACCTCTCTCAATTCCATTCTAGCTTACGCCACTCTCTGCCATACAAATCTTGAACAGGCTCAATGTACCATTAACATTTATCTAACAAGAATACAACAAAATGTATATAATAGATAAAAAAGATAAAAAAGTACAGGGTCGTATGACCCTGTAATACTCTGTAGTGCTTCTCTCCGAACACAGTTCACTGGTGTGTCTGTATGGTATGCAACAAAGAGGAGAGGGGTGGGGAGAGATAGCGCACCAATTCCTAGAGCAAAATAACCGATATATTGTAATCCCAAACCCTTGTTCACAGAGATCAGTAGGTAAAGCTCTCACCTTTTCTAACCTCAGTCTATGAGGTATATTATAGACTTCCCAAAGCTTGTTGGCTTGTATGTTGGTACTTCTTTCCTCAGTGAACGTCTTATCTCATATTCTTTCAAAATAGTGTGGGTATTAGGGTAATATTACAACACTATTAATTCATAGTGGTACCCGAATATAAATATTTTGGCCTGGTTTAATATATCCCCTTTGGAGTAATAGGTGTCTTTAATCAAAATACTACATAAAACATGGTTTCGATATAAATATACAATTTATTCAATGTTTGTAAAAAAAATTGAAATATAATAAAATATGTTCAATAGTGAAAAATAAGAATAAAAATGTAAAATTATACAATGATTCTAATATTATAAAAAAATAAATAGATAGGAAAAATACTGAACAGATGCATTTCGCTACTTTTATCCTGTGGCTTTTTCAATGATCAAAAATAACTCAATGATATGAAATTCAAATGTAGATTGTAAAGCTCAGTGCTTCTCTCTATAAGGCAAAACATTTATATATTTATATTACACTTGTGTATAACTTATTTAGGCTTTATGCTGCCCTAGGCCATTCAGACTTGTGTGCCCCCATGGCACCAATGGCAGCTCCTCCTTTCCATATCTCAAATCATAGGTTTATATAGTATATATATATATATATATATATATATATATATATATATATATATATATATCACATATTATAATTGTCAAACTGCGATTCGTTGTCAAGCTTGCGAGCCTCGCATAGCGAGGCGAGCCACTGTAGCACAGAAGTCTTCCGAGCTCGGAGCACTTAGCGCTCATCGGCTGCGAGCCTCACATAGCGAGGTGAGCAGTTCAGGCATTGAAGTAAACGGGACTTAGCCTCCAAACAGTTAGGAAACGCAGGATTGCCATAGGCTGGAAGCAGTTGAGGAACGCAGGACTTAGAAAACATTTTTTGAGGTGCGGAACTTACATAAAGTAATTGCGAGGTCGGAAAAATACGAAGTTAACGGCCAAACCGTGCAAATCAAAAGACACAAAAAAAAAACACAGACACAGCACAGGGGGACAGCCAGGACGCCTGGGAGTAAGGTTGCACAGTTTTGGCACTCCAAAATCGGCTAAGTGAGAAAACAAATGGCGGACAAAAAAAATGAAAATGAGGCTACACGACCCTAAACTTCGCAAAACACAGCCAGCCGCCTAACACTTTTACCCAGGAACGTACAAGGTACAAAATACACTATTAGAAAGGACGGAAAATGCTTGCGAGCTGTGTAACACAGACAATCGCCACCATTTTACAACACTAACTTGCAACTAATAACATTGCGAATCTAAAATGGCGCTTTACCCGACTAAACAAACGGTTTGGCCTTGCGCACGCAGCCTATATATATATTGCACACTTGGCACATTGCTAACACTTTCTCCTCAGGCCAGCAACAGTCCAACTGTACATTGTATGCTGCAGGGAAATAAAAAGAGATTGTTAGCTCTTCAGGATATTGATTGCTGGATTTATTAATTAGAAATAGGTATATTAATTCCTTAAGTAATTAATTATCATAAAAAAATATATATAAAAAACGCTAAATAGCACATTTTATACTACCATTTGAAGGACACAGGGGAGAGGCTCGCAATGAGCGCTGAACGAGCTCAGAGGAGCAAAAGTACACAAGGGGAGAGGCTCGCAATGAGTGCTGGAGATCCTCGGAGGAGCAAAAGCTTTACATTGTGTGGCAAACAGCATTGCCATGGCGTCAAATTTTATTGGCCCGTCAGTTTTGACGGGCAAGTCACTAGTACATATATAATATGTCAGGAAGTGTCAAGTAAATTTACAGATAGAAATATCAGTGCATCGAAACATATTTCAATGGGCTGCACCTTCATGCAGTCTGCTTCCCACAAAGTGTGACACTTGGATCAGTGATGCGGACATTAGAACTACTACCAGTGCAAGTGGTACAATCTACTGGGGTAGTGCTCTAGGGGAGCCCAAGGGCAGTGTCATTTTTTTATTGTTATTTTTGTATTTATTTTTTCTTAGCCAATGCCTACCCGCCTTCCCTTGGCCGTCTCTTGAAGTTTACTGGCAATATCTTATCATTAACCATCTACATCGCCACTGGTAACACCATTATTTTATCTACTACTCAGTCTATTGCTTTGGAGCCCTTTTTAACTCAGGTTCTCTTTTAGGTTTGGTATAGCAAGGGCACTATATTTTCATCTAGTTTTGTGGATAGTGAGTATATAATATCATAAAGCAGTTATTATTTGAATGAATTTTAGCAGGTTGGGTAAGCAAGGGAGTAATGGAAGAAGAATGGCACATAGAGACAGGGTTATAGCTCACCGATATGCTCACCAATCTCATTCTCTACTCTGCTGCAAACTCATCTTCTCCACCTCACAACCCACAGTTCAATCATGAACTAATTCTCATATAAAAGGTTTTTCTCACAATTCACTTCTCTTCATGAGCTTACGTCCCAACCTCAACATACTCTCACCTAGCCTACATATTTGTTTCTATAATGTATACACCTTCGCATTTTGGGTAAATTTAATTGGGCTCAAACAATAATTTTACAGCATTAACATAATTATATATAGTAATGAACAGCAAATACATTCCTTATTATTTAGAGTTACATAGAAGTTGCAGTCTTCATAATGGTCCCCCAAATATATCACAGGACCCCTAGGGGATAGGCAATGCTACACAATACAATGTCACTATATGCAGAGCACACCAGGGCATGGGTAATGCTACACAATAGTGTGTGACTATATGCAGAGCACAACCAAAGCTGCGCAGTGCAATGTGATTGTATGCAGAGCACAACCAGCAGCACAATAGTGTGTGACTACAGACAGAGCCACATTACACAGAGGAGTATCAGTGTTACCACAGCAGCACCTGAGCACACTAGCAGCACCTGTAGAGTATAACAGGCATCTCATAAATACTGCTCTACAGCACCCAAGATTGTGTACACCGAGGAACACATGATTTATACAATGTCTGCTACCAGTGGCGGAGCTACTGAATGGAGGGCCCTGGTGCAAAAATTTTTTTTTTTTTTTAGATTGTGCCCCACTTTGGTGCCAACAATAACATTATATATATAACATTGTATATATTGTGTATAGCCCCCCACCAACACCCATCTCTCTCTTCCTCCCTCACCCACTCACGTCTCCTCCATCTTCCTCCCCTCCCTCATTCCTCCATCTTTGCTCCTCTCTCATTCTCTCTCCCCCCCTCCTCCCCTCCCCTCTCTCTCCTTCTCTCTCCCCTCGCCCTCTCCTTCTCCCTCGCCCTCCACCTCTCCTTCTCCCTCGCCCTCTCCTTCTCCCTCGCCCTCTCCTTCCCCCTCCCTCCCCCTCTTTCCTTCTCTCCACCTCTCCTATCTCCCCTCTCCTTCTCTCTCCCCCCTCTCCTTCTCTCTCCCCCCTCTCCTTCTCTCCCCCCCCTCTCCTCTCTCCCCCCCTCTCCTCTCTCCCCCCCTCTCCTCTCTCCCCCCCTCTCCTCTCTCCCCCCCTCTCCTTCTCTCTCCCACCTCTCCTTCTCTCTCCCACCTCTCCTTCTCTCTCCCACCCTCTCCTTCTCTCTCCTTCTCCCTCCCCTTCTCTCTCCCACCTCTCCTTCTCTCTCCTTCTCCCTGCCCCTTTTTTCTTCTCTCCACCTCTCCTTCCCCCCCTCTCCTTCCCCTCCCCAATTCCTTTCTCCCCCTCTCCTTCTCTCTCCACCCTCTCCTTCTCTCCCCCCCTCTCCTTCTCTCTCCCCCCCCCCTCTCCTTCCCCCCTCTCCTTCTCTCCCCCCCCCCCTCTCCTTCTCCCTCCCCCCTCTCCTTCTCTCTCCCCCCTCTCCTTCTCTCCCCCCCCTCTCCTTCTCTCTCCCCCCTCTCCTTCTCTCCCCCCCTCTCCTTCTCTCCCCCCCTCTCCTTCTCTCTCCTTCTCCCTCCACCCTCTCCTTCTCTCCCCGTCTCCTTCTCCCTCCCCCTCTCCTTCTCTCTCCTTCTCCCTCCCCCTCTCCTTCTCCCTCCCCCTCTCCTTCTCCCTCCCCCTTTCCTTCTCCCTCCCCCTTTCCTTCTCCCTCCCCCTTTCCTTCTCCCTCCCCCTCTCCTTCTCCCTCTTTTCTTCTCTCCACCTCTCCTTCCCCCCCTCTCCTTCCCCCCCCAATTCCTTTCTCCCCCTCTCCTTCTCTCTCCCCCCTCTCCTTCTCTCTCCCCCCTCTCCTTCTCTCTCCCCCCTCTCCTTCTCTATCCCCCCTCTCCTTCTCTCTACCCCTCCTTCTCTCTACCCCCTTTCTCTCTACCCCCTCTCCTTCTCTCTACCCCCCTCTCCTTCTCTCTACCCCCCTCCTTCTCTCTACCCCCTCTCCTTCTCTCTACCCCCTCTCCTTCTCTCTACCCCTCTCCTTCTCTCTACCCCCCCTCCTTCTCTCTCCCCCTCTCCTTCTCTCTCCCCCTCTCCTTCTCTCTTCCCCTCTCCTTCTCTCTTCCCCTCTCCTTCTCCCTCCCCCTCTCCTTCTCCCTCCCCCTCTCCTTCTCCCTCCCCCTCACCCTCCCCCCTTTCCTTCTCCCTCCCCCTCTTTTCTTCTCTCCACCTCTCCTTCCCCCCCTCTCCTATCCCCCCTCTCCTTCTCTCCCCCCAATTCCTTTCTCCCCCTCTCCTTCTCTCTCCCCCTCTCCTTCTCTCTCCCCCCTCTCCTTCTCTCTCCCCCCTCTCCTTCTCTATCCCCCCTCTCCTTCTCTATCCCCCCTCTCCTTCTCCCCCCCCCCCCCCCCTCCTCTCCCCCCCCCTCTCCTTCTCTATCCCCCCTCTCCTTCTCTCTACCCCCCTCTCCTTCTCTATCCCCCCTCTCCTTCTCTATCCCCCCTCTCCTTCTCTATCCCCCCTCTCCTTCTCTATCCCCCCTCTCCTTCTCTATCCCCCCTCTCCTTCTCTCTCCCCCCCTCTCCTTCTCTCTACCCCCTCTCCTTCTCTCTACCCCCTCTCCTTCTCTCTACCCCCTCTCCTTCTCTCTACCCCCTCTCCTTCTCTCTACCCCCTCTCCTTCTCTCTACCCCTCTCCTTCTCTCTACCCCCCCTCCTTCTCTCTCCCCCTCTCCCCCCTCTCCTTCTCTCTTCCCCTCTCCTTCTCTCTTCCCCTCTCCTTCTCTCTTCCCCTCTCCTTCTCCCTCCCTCTCCTTCTCCCTCCCCCTCTCCCTCCCCCTCTCCTTCTCCCTCCCCTTCTCCCTCCCCCTCTCCTTCTCCCTCCCCCTCTCCTTCTCCCTCCACCTCTCCTTCCCCCCCTCTCCTATCCCCCCTCTCCTTCTCTCCCCCCAATTCCTTTCTCCCCCTCTCCTTCTCTCTCCCCCTCTCCTTCTCTCCCCCCCCCCCTCCTCTCCCCCCCCTCTCCTTCTCTATCCCCCCTCTCCTTCTCTATCCCCCCTCTCCTTCTCTATCCCCCCTCTCCTTCTCTATCCCCCCTCTCCTTCTCTCTACCCCTCTCCTTCTCTCTACCCCTCTCCTTCTCTTCCCCCCCCCCCTCTCCTTCTCTCCCTCCCCCTCTCCTTCTCCCTCCCCCTTTCCTTCTCCCTCCCCCTTTCCTTCTCCCTCCCCTTCTCCCTCTTTTCTTCTCTCCACCTCTCCTTCCCCCCCTCTCCTTCCCCCCCCAATTCCTTTCTCCCCCTCTCCTTCTCTCTCCCCCCTCTCCTTCTCTCTCCCCCCTCTCCTTCTCCCTCCCCCCTCTCCTTCTCTCTACCCCCTCTCCTTCTCTCTACCACACTCCTTCTCTCTACCCCCTCCTCTCCTTCTCTACCCCCCTCCTTCTCTCTACCCCCTCTCCTTCTCTCTACCCCCCTCTCCTTCTCTCTACCCCCTCTCCTTCTCTCTACCCCTCTCCTTCTCTCTACCCCCCCTCCTTCTCTCTCCTTCTCTCTTCCCCTCTCCTTCTCTCTTCCCCTCTCCTTCTCTCTTCCCCTCTCCTTCTCTCTTCCCCTCTCCTTCTCTCTTCCCCTCTCCTTCTCCCTCCCCCTCTCCTTCTCCCTCCCCCTCTCCTTCTCCCTCCCCCTCTCCCTCCCCCTTTCCTTCTCCCTCCCCCTCTCCCTCCCCCTTTCCTTCTCCCTCCCCCTCTCCTTCTCCCTCCCCCTCTTTTCTTCTCTCCACCTCTCCTTCCCCCCCTCTCCTATCCCCCCTCTCCTTCTCTCCCCCCAATTCCTTTCTCCC
Source organism: Discoglossus pictus (assembly GCA_027410445.1). Lineage (NCBI taxonomy): Eukaryota > Metazoa > Chordata > Amphibia > Anura > Alytidae > Discoglossus > Discoglossus pictus. Next base: position 309,333,724 of record CM050167.1, read on the forward strand.
CCTCTCCTTCTCTCTCCCCCTCTCCTTCTCTCTCCCCCTCCTCTCCTTCTCTATCCCCCCTCTCCTTCTCTATCCCCCCTCTCCTTCTCTATCCCCCTCTCCTTCTCTATCCCCCTCTCCTTCTCTCCCCCCCCCTCCTCCTCTATCCCCCCTCTCCTTCTCTCTACCCCCCTCCTTCTCTCTACCCCCTCTCCTTCTCTCTACCCCCTCTCCTTCTCTCTACCCCCTCTCCTTCTCTCTACCCCCCTCCTTCTCTCTCCCCCTCTCCTTCTCTCTTCCCCTCTCCTTCTCTCTTCCCCTCTCCTTCTCTCTTCCCCTCTCCTTCTCTCTTCCCCTCTCCTTCTCTCTTCCCCTCTCCTTCTCTCTTCCCCTCTCCTTCTCTCTTCCCCTCTCCTTCTCCCTCCCCCTCTCCTTCTCCCTCCCCCTCTCCCTCCCCCTCTCCCTCTCCCTCCCCCTCTCCTTCTCCCTCCCCTTCTCCCTCCCCCTCACCCTCCCCCTTTCCTTCTCCCTCCCCCTCTTTTCTTCTCTCCACCTCTCCTTCCCCCCCTCTCCTTCTCTCCCCCCAATTCCTTTCTCCCCCTCTCCTTCTCTCTCCCCCTCTCCTTCTCTCCCCCCCTCCTCTCCCCCCCCCTCTCCTTCTCTATCCCCCCTCTCCTTCTCTCTACCCCTCTCCTTCTCTCTCCCCCTCTCCTTCTCTCTCCCCCTCTCCTTCTCTCCCCCCCTTCCCCCCCCCTCTCCTTCTCTCCCCCCCTCTCCTTCTCTATCCCCCCTCTCCTTCTCTATTCCCCCTCTCCTTCTCTCTACCCCCTCTCCTTCTCTCTACCCCCTCTCCTTCTCTCTACCCCCCTCTCCTTCTCTCTACCCCCTCTCCTTCTCTCTACCCCCTCTCCTTCTCTCTACCCCCCCTCCTTCTCTCTACCCCCTCTCCCCCCTCTCCTTCTCTCTTCCCCTCTCCTTCTCTCTTCCCCTCTCCTTCTCTCTTCCCCTCTCCTTCTCTCTTCCCCTCTCCTTCTCTCTTCCCCTCTCCTTCTCTCTTCCCCTCTCCTTCTCTCTTCCCCTCTCCTTCTCTCTTCCCCTCTCCTTCTCTCTTCCCCTCTCCTTCTCTCTTCCCCTCTCCTTCTCTCTTCCCCTCTCCTTCTCTCTTCCCCTCTCCTTCTCTCTTCCCCTCCCTCTACTACTCTCTCCCTCTCGCATTTTGGGTAAATTTAATTGGGCTCAAACAATAATTTTACAGCATTAACATAGTTATATATAGTAATGAACAGCAAATATATTCCTTATTATTTAGAGTTACATAGAAGTTGCAGCCTTCATAATGGTCCCCCAAATATATCACAGAACTACAATGTCCATTATATTAAATCTTATAACATAGTTCTCAAAAACATGAATTATTATTATTGTTTATTTGTAACAAGTACCATTGAAACCAAGGTCCTCCTTAGGCCATAGCTTTTAAGGAACCACATGGTACACAGCACATGTCTTGAGGGCTAAACATACCAATCTGTTAACCCCCCCCCCCCCCCCCAGACACATGTTGTGTACCATGTGGGGAGTTGAAAGGTATGTAGGATGGCAGATCTGTCTAAGATCCTGAAACTTGACCATAAGTGGTGTTAATGCAAGTTATATATAAAAGTAACTTTGTATTTTGTTGTAATATCTCTGTACAAGTTTTATGAGAGTATTCAGTTGGAGTGTATGAAATATTTGAAATGGTTCTCAATTATGAGAGTAGAAAAATGTGAGATATTACACAAAGCTCATCACCTAATTACTACTGCACCATATCACAATTATGCAATGCCCTCTAGTCAGTGTATTACAATAAAAAATACCCCTTCCATGCCCAGTGTCAACTAAACAGCAGATACAATTCCAGTACAGAATCGTTGGCAGTGTTAATAATATACTCTACATCTGCTTAGTGTCCCTTGGACTGCAAGAAGATCAAATAAATCAGTACTTCAGGAAATCAAGACAACTAGTCGCTGGAAGATATGATAATGAGGCTGAAGCTCTAACATTTTGGTCATTTTATGAGAAGACAGGATTTCCTAGAGATGACTGATACTAGGCAACATTAAAGGCACATGAAAAATGGGAAGAAGGGAAAGTCAGAGACGGAGATGGATAGATGGAGTTTTGAAGCAATGAACATGGCGGGCTGCGGTCCATAGGGTCATGGAGAGTTTGACATGACTGAACAACAACAATATAAAATATCACTCCATAACAATACATTGCCTACATAAAACATAATATATGCTGCTGTCCTACTGTCATTGCCATATTCAGGCAGGCCAGACTGATCCTATGTGAGAGAATTTGTGTTAGGAATGAATGAGCACAGGCCCAACAAAGTGACTCAACCCTGGACTCAGTGGGGACTTCACCAGGATGTCAAGCCAAGTATGAGCGCATAGAGTCATAAAATCATGGCACCTGCTGCATATTACTTAATATTACTACACTTAATGCTGAAATGAGACAATTATAGGGTGGGGCCCTATTCAGTTCCAAAGACTATTATCAACATTTCATTTACAGAAGGCATATCCATGTTTCCTGGGTTATTACATTTTTGCACTCTTTATGCAAATAGCATTATTTATGTACGCTGCACATTTAATAAAACATTTTATTTTTATTATTATCTAAAAATCCATCTAATGATTATGTTGACACCCTCAGGGGAGCCCCAGCTGTGATCCCTGATCCCTCTTACATGGTGTCTGTGGAGCCCCAGCACTGATCCCTGACCCCTCTTACATGGTGTCTGTGGAGCCCCAGCACTGAGCCCTGACCCCTCTTAGATGGTGTCTGTGGAGCCCCAGCACTGATCCCTGACCCCTCTTACATGGTGTCTGTGGAGCCCCAGCACTGAGCCCTGACCCCTCATACATGGTGTCTGTGGAGCCCCAGCTCTAACCCCTCTTACATGGTGTCTGTGGAGCCCCAGCTCTGATCCCTGACCCCTCTTACATGGTGTCTGTGGAGCCCCAGCACTGATCCCTGACCCCTCTTACATGGTGTCTGTGGAGCCCCAGCACTGATCCCTGACCCCTCTTACATGGTGTCTGTGGAGCCCCAGCACTGAGCCCTGACCCCTCTTAGATGGTGTCTGTGGAGCCCCAGCACTGATCCCTGACCCCTCTTACATGGTGTCTGTGGAGCCCCAGCACTGAGCCCTGACCCCTCATACATGGTGTCTGTGGAGCCCCAGCTCTAACCCCTCTTACATGGTGTCTGTGGAGCCCCAGCTCTGATCCCTGACCCCTCTTACATGGTGTCTGTGGAGCCCCAGCACTGATCCCTGACCCCTCTTACATGGTGTCTGTGGAGCCCCAGCACTGATCCCTGACCCCTCTTACATGGTGTCTGTGGAGCCCCAGCACTGAGCCCTGACCCCTCTTAGATGGTGTCTGTGGAGCCCCAGCACTGATCCCTGACCCCTCTTACATGGTGTCTGTGGAGCCCCAGCTCTGATCCCTGACCCCTCTTACATGGTGTCTGTGGAGCCCCAGCACTGATCCCTGACCCCTCATACATGGTGTCTGTGGAGCCCCAGCACTGAGCCCTGACCCCTCATACATGGTGTCTGTGGAGCCCCAGCATTGATCCCTCTTACATGGTGTCTGTGGAGCCCCAGCCCTGATCCCTGACCCCTCTTACATGGTGTCTGTGGAGCCCCAGCACTGATCCCTGACCCCTCTTACATGGTGTCTGTGGAGCCCCAGCACTGATCCCTGACCCCTCTTACATGGTGTCTGTGGAGCCCCAGCACTGACCCCTCTTACATGGTGTCTGTGGAGCCAGCAGGATCAGTGGAGGCCAATCCAAGCACAGGGTTTATTGTCTGGATGATGCTGGATTAACCTTGGTAGAGACGCTGCGAGCACGGGCTGCACCATCACACAGTGTGCGGGGAGAGCTGCACCCCGGGGGGAGGAGGCTCTGGGATGGGGTCATATGGAGGGCAGAGGAGAGCACAACTAGGGCATAACCAAAACTGCGCAGCGCAATGTGACTGTATGCAGAGCACAACTAGGGGATAGGCAATGCTACACAATACAGTGTCACTATATGCAGAGCAAACCAGGGCATGGGCAGTGCTA